>OZ023212.1:48373125-48583558 GCA_963995525.1 Escarpia spicata
CGTAGACCCACTACACGTACGTAGACCTTCCACACACAAACGAGACCCTCACACACATACGTAGAACCACCACACATACGTAGACCCCATATACACATACGTAGAAGCCCTACACACACAGGTAGACCCCCTACACACATACATAGACCGCCTACACACATACGTAGACCCACTACACACATACATAGACCACCTACATATATAAGTAGACCCACCTACACACATATAATGACCCCCTACACACATACATAGACCCACCTACACACATATAAAGATCCCCTACACACATACGTAGACCCCCTAAACACATACGTACACCCTACACACATATATAGACCCCCTGCACACATACGTAGACCCCCTAAACACATACGTACACCCTACACACATACATAGACCCCCCTGCACACATTCGTAGATCCACCTACACACATACAAACACCCCCTACACATATATAAACCATCCCTACACACATGCGTAGACCCACCAATACACATACAAAGACCCCCTACACACATACGTAGACCCCCCTACACACATACGTAGACCCACCTACACACATACGTAGACCCTACACACATACACCGTCTGTCACTACACTAGAGTAGGGCACTCATCACATTGTTTACTTTAGGTCTGCTGTGAGCACAACGAACGCGACAACAGGTGGTGGACTGGTAGCTCTTCTAATTAGGTAATGCACACACACACGCACGCACGCACGCACGCACGCACACTAGGGTGGCCAAATTACCAACGAATCATCAATTAAATGTTGCTCTGAACACACTGTACACTAACAGCTACTAGAGAGTTCCTAGGTATCAACTTGTGTGCATAACTATGTGGGCAAAACGTTGTTGCTTCATTTAGGAGTTCATGTAAACGTACTTCATAATTGTAATGTTTATTATTTTATGGTAATAACCCAAATTTCTGCTAACAACCGTAAAACCTAAATAAACCTCAATACTTCTAATGATTTGTCAAGCATTATATATGTTTTAAATATCTAGTTAATTTCGTGCGTGTGTCGCGTATATCAGATGTAAAGGTTTTTGTTTGACATCAAATAATCGATTTACATTAATTTATGTAGACGTATTGACAACGTTTGCATCGATTTCGCTGGAATCGACCGTAGCTGAACTAGAATATCATTGCATACTCTTGGAGAATGAGTTCTAAACTAAGTGATGTTTCAAGACAAATCACTATCGTTAAGACCTTAATGCCGAATCTAAAGCTATCTTTATATTCGACAATCACCATGAAGATCTTACATGTATATGTTACCAGCTACTTGACGAAGAAGAGAAAGATAGATGTATCAATGTTTATCAACGGAGTTCTTGGATCGTTAGTTGCCATCACACGTAAGTAACAGTTTCCGTATCGCACAAGCACACACTCACACACGCCCACACGCCCACACGTTCACGCACACACGTTGATTTCTGATTTTAATATTACCAACGTATGTACGTATGCTTAAAGGCATTGGAAACGACAATGGCACTACTCCTTCACTTTAGTGTAGAAATACCATCCCTCCATTGCATTGCACCATCGCATCATCGCCACAATTCTAAAATGGAGGCGCATCAATACAGAAGGGTTAGTCAATATCAGAATCGATATTAAAGTCGTCAACATATAAAACTGATATAAACATCACACATACGGGACAGACCACACATAGATTACAGATGGCTACACTCTCGATACGCCAGTGGCTTAACGTTGAAATCGGAATGAACTGCCTTGCTTGCAGCGTTCTGCGCCCTCGCGACACCCTGGCAGGGCATCAGTCTCGGGGCCCTCGGTGGCCTCATCTCCATCGGCGGCATCGAGCTCCTGGAGAAACTCAAGATAGACGACCCAGTCGGTAAGTGGTTGAACTCGACATAGATCACACACTGTTTGTTAAAAGACTATAGGAAAACACGAAGGACATTTATATCATCACACCTGCTTATTCGTGAGCAAAGGAGCAAGTCAACAACAATATACCATTATTTGGCTATAACATAGAAGAAACCATTGACTAAAAGGGTGCCAAAGTGATTGAATTGACAGAGAAAACAACATAACTTTGCGAGGTGTGTGTGTGTATGGTGTGTGTGTGTGTGTGTGTGTGTGTGTGTGTGTGTGTGTGTGTGTGTGTGTGTGTGTGTGTGTGTGTGTGTGTGTGTGTGTGTGTGTGTGTGTGTGTGTGTGTGTGTGTGTGTGTGTGTGTGTGTGTGTGTGACAGTTCACTGTACCTGTTTGCTCTGCAGGGTGCGTGGGCGTGCACGGGTTCTCGTCCGTGTGGGGGCTCATGGCCGTGGGACTCTTCACGGAGAATGACGACACGCTGACTCTGCTCGGCTTCGTGCCTAGCGGCGGGGGACTTTTCTACGTAAGTGACGTTTCCAGCGTGTGCAGAAGAAAAAAACAGCATTCAAAGTTTCTGCGGTAGTGTGTTAGGAGTATGTGTTTGTCGATTGTTACGCCATATATCATCAAGAATAGTCAGTTTAGATAAACCACCTGTACGAACCATTCTAACCAAGTAGAGGAACGGTCTTACGGAAGACAACATTATATCATTATCCCGTGGCACAACAAACCAAAGGCTGGAGTTAAGACCGTTAATACTATTTTGATCTCCACAGAGGCTCACCGAGTAAATGGCTGACACTCAATGTGACCACTGAAAACCATTATAACTTTAAATAACTGCCTCTATGTTTTTAATATATCGCCAAATTGCAAATCAGAGGCCAGCTATCAAAGGAATGGAATGAACATAGAAAAACGCTAATAGACATCGGCACAAACGTTGTCAAGTGGTCTTATTAAACATTGTCAAGTTGTCTTATTAAATATTGTCAAATTGTCTTATTAAACATTGTCAAGTGGTCTTATTAAAAATTGTCAAGCGGTCTTATTAAATTATGTCAAACTTTCTTGTAAACCTTGCCACGCGGTCTTATTAAACCGTGTCAAGCGTACTTATTACACCTTGACAAGCGGTCTTATTAAATTTTGTCAACTAGTCATGCCAATCGGTCTTATTAAAACTCGTAAAGCGGTCTCGTTAAACACTAAGAGAAATTAACCTTTTTATTCCCAATCTGAATGAACTATAATCTAAAAATAGTGTTGTGATATTAAATAATTTTTACCCGTTCCATCACCCTTTTCAAGGTCCCCGTTGGTGGCGCTTTTTTGTACATTTACTGCACAGTTTGTTGCGACACCTCGCGGTCGTGATGACGTCACCGCAGGTAGCACCTCTACGATTGAGCTAGGCGCCTATAAATGCGGGTTGATGTTTTAGGCCGTACCTAAACTTGTAATCGCTGAATTTAATATGTTTTTTATTATCGTAAAGATAATAATCTTACCTATAGATGTGTCGCTGGATGCATACAGGAATTTTGTTTACTTTTTGAGTTATTGCCGTTTGAACATTGCGAATGCTCAAACTTGCATTCATCATCAATCATCATTGTGCAGTTGTAGTGTCCCGTGGTTGGGCGATGGCCTCAGCATGTCGTTTCCAAATCTGCCTGTCTTGCGCTATCCTCTGCCAGGTGATGCCCTTCCAGTACTCGCCTAGTTCGTCTCTCCACCGTCTCGCTGGTCTTCCTCTAGATAGATTCCCTTCGCAAGGTATCCAGGTTGTGTTACGCGATGTCCATCGGTTATCTCGTAGTCTGCTGATGTGCCATGCCCAGTTCCACTTCTATCACGTCTATGACCTTTTTCTTCCGTCTTACCCAAATGTTTTTTTTCTCCCGATATGTGATGTTTAACATACTTCTTTCCATGTTTGTTTGTGCGGCTGGATGGTGAATGCCTATATTTCCGCGCCTTATGTCATCACTGGAAGTGCGCATGAGTTGAAGACTTGTCTCTTCAAGCAGGTTCCAAAGTTACCCTTCAAAATGTCGCGGTGTTTGGCGAATGCTATTGTCTGTGATACTGTATCGTGTTGATATAGTAATTGGTGTGTCATTTTCTAGCATCACTTTTGTCTTCGAGATGTTCATCTTTAGACCTTGTTTTTCACTTTCAGTAGCTAGCTAGCTAGCATGTTTTGTAGTTCTTGCGTGTAGATGGCCGATATATTGTCCGTCTATCCTCAAACCTTTGGTTTCCCAGGTCAGTCTTCGGAATATGCTTTCGAGTGTTGCCGTGAACAGCTTGGGCGGGCGATATGGTGTCACCCTGTCGTACTCCTCTCTTGATGTTGATCTTGTAGCTCTTTTTGTGTAGGTGGACTGCCATCGAGCTGATGGTGTAGATGTCTTTCAGGAGATCGATGTACACGTCTTCTAACCTTGTTCTTGAAGGGAAATCAGTATTGTATTTCACCGAGTTGACAGCCTTCTCGTAGTCGACGAAAGCGATGCAAAGTGGAATATTATACTCTCGGCACTTCTCTATCAGTTGGTTTACGACGTGTATGTGATCTGTCGTTGAATACCTGCTTCTGAATCCTGCTTGCTCTCGTGGTTGGTTTTCGTCGAGTGTCTTCTATAGTCTATTCGTTAGTATCTTTGTGAGTAATTTGTAGATGTTTGATAACAGACATATTGGTCGGTAGTTCTTTAAGTCTGTTTTATTTCCCATTTGAAGATTATCACCATCTTTGGGTTCTTCCAAGTGATGGGTATTCGTCTTACTAATAACTATTTAGTATACATCTTAGTCAATGTCTTCGAGATGGTTTCTTCTCCTGCTTATAATGCTTAACAGTCTGAAACAACAGGCTGCACAGCCGCTCGCCATGCTAAAGGACAGGGCGCGATCAGCGGCCCTGCCTGTGGTGACGTCACCAACATTTGACGGGCTGTGACATACAAATGACCACGTTTGAGCGGGCTTAGTGACATGAGTTCGCAATGAACAGGCTTCATGTTTGACACATTACTTGAGAAGAGTATTAAGTTTATGTATACGAAGTTTCAAACACATTTAATTCCACTTAGTCTTTAAACCATGTCAACTGGGCTTGTTATGCCATGTTAAGCGGTTGTATTAAAACAAAGATTAGTTGATTACAGCCATATGATCTGTATATACAATTTCCGATTGGGGTCCGCGACTTGGGGTCCACACGGACCCCCAAGCCGACCGAGAGCAGGACGCAAGATTATCTGTGTCGTTTTAATGTTTCAAAATATTCTCTCAATGTCATTTTTATCCATACACTATTATACCAATCTTGTTTAATTCAAATTGGATTCTGACTGAAATATGGCACGTCCTCAGGCAAGATATACCGCACGTCAAGCCCTCCATATGATTCTTGAGAGTGACTCTGAACATTCAGATGTTGACATCTCTGACATTGATGATGATAATGACTATAGTGCTGGTCCTGATGGTGACTCCGAAATTGAAGACCATGTGTCTGAACCAGATTCAGATAAGGAAGAAGCGGATGGTCAGCCTGTTCCTACAGGTGGTCAGCCTGTTCCTACAAATCAACAGAATTTAGAGGCAAATGGATGAAGACCTGATCACGAGGCATGTAATGCTGTAGCAGTAGGGCAAGAAGGAGTAAGAGCGGAGGAAGGCATCGAAGGAAGGGAAAGGGTAGGTGATGAAAGGTGGTAGAGGAAGAGATAGAAAAAGAGGTAGAGGCAGAAGGAGAGGTAGAGCACAGGGTCGGGGTCATTGTCGAGGTCACGATCAGCCGCATGACGACACCCAGGAACAGGCCAATCCCCCGAAGGCACAAGGTAATGTTAAACACAACGAAGATCACCCAAGACGCCAGGAAATGATTGGAAGAAATGGCAAAGTATGGAATCTGAATGGGCCAGCAATCCACAGCAGAGGTCCACAAGATATCAACCGGAATAATGTTGGGGTGAAATCTGCATTTGTGGATCTCGGCATGCTTGATATTCGTCAGCATGCAGCTGGGGGGGGGGGGGGGGGGGGGCTCCAGCAGCCAAGAAGCGATGCTACCTCTGCCCTAGAATTGCTGACTGAAAAGTCCGGCGATGCTGCACCATATGTGGCAATCACTGCTGGCAGATCGTTCTACTCCCATCACCCAATTGATGAGTATCTCTAAAGGTGTAGACGCATATATTCGCAAGTGTTGAGCTCCAATATTGTGTTCTTGTGAATTTGTCATTCCCTGTGAAATGCTTACTTCAGTTTAATCAGGTAGAGAATCAGTATTATTATTATTGACATTGCTATAGTATTATGGGGTCCGGTTGGACCCCATTGTTTAATTGCGTATTTTGGGGCTAAATATCCTAAGAAGTCTTGCACGCCTGGATATAATATGTTTTGTTTCAATTATTATCATTGTAAATGTAAAAGGAAGTATCGCTACCTTTATTTTACCAAGATGGTGGCCTAAATACCATGAAGATGTGAAAATGAGGGGAAAACGTATAATTCTGACTACAACAATGCCACTCAATTAAAATATTGTTATACCAGAATATCATTATTTTGTTGTTGTTATCATATGAGGGAGTCATAATAATCATATAAATGTATTCTGAGACAAAAGTATCATGAATAGAAATCAGGCAAGAACTAGCGGTGGGGTCCAGGTGGACCCCAGTTGTACGGATTAGTAAGTTCTGGCAACAGTACTGTTGACGGTTAAAACAAGTCAAACCTACAACGTGTCGTTTCTCTGTGTTCCACCGACCGGCAACCTGTACATTCTCGGCGTGCAGTTGGGTTAGGGTTAAGCCATGCCAAACCTACAACGTTTGCTCTCTCTGTTTTCCACAGACGGGCAACCTGCACCTTCTCGGCGTGCAGTTGCTCGGTATCGTCGTCATCATAGTGTGGACAGCGACGACGTCGTTCGTCTTCTTGAAGATCATCGACCTGACGATTGGCCTGCGAGTGTCCCCGGAGCACGAGCGCCTGGGAGCCGACGCCGTCATGCACGGCCTGCTCGACACAGAGGACTACAGCCTGCCACGGACGTACCACGCACGCCGGAGGTCGTGCGCCCTGCACCACGAGAAAACGATGTGGGAAGACCCGTTGGAGCAATGTAACGACGCTTCTTATGACATTACCGAGTTAACGTCTAAGCCAAACGCAGTGTCGCTTAGCCGCGGTTCGTTTTTGCGCAACACAACAACGTGGTGCGGCGGCGAGAATCGCGTCGTGAGACATTGCCTTCCTACTGGAGTTCTCCTCTGCACGCCCAGGCCGGAAGTAACGGGAGTCCACAACAGAACGCAAATCTCGTGTCACAGTCGGCGGAAATCGACCGGTATTCGTCTGTTAAGTTGAACGGCCGACCTCTGACTCAGGACGTTACCCTCTACATTTAGGGTCATCTAAAGCATTCGATGTAGACTCTATGCTTACATTGACTATCTTTACGTCGGCACTCCCATTATTACATGACTAACACGACGTCATTAACATATCATGTGGTTCATTCGGCGCAGAGCTATTCTAGTTTCAAAATTGCCAGTCGGAAGAAAGTCCGGAAAACATTCCTGAAATACTGTCGCTAAACATAAATCCATCTAACCCCCGGTACACAAATATGGGCGTCGGAGCGGTAGGTGTATTGTTACATATGTAGGTCTACGCAGGCTTATACATATATTCATAACTGTTATTATACAGGTAGTATGTATTTCCGTTGTATTAACATACACACACAGTTCGACATTATTTACGTTACGTGGAAAGTAACGTGGTTGAAATATAATATTTCGGCCATGCCTGGTGGCCATCTTCCGACTGGCCTAGCTACAGGCGTGTCACGTGACAAATGTCATGTGACACAAGGAGAAGGGTGGGAGAGAGTTCATAGCCGACGTTTAGGAAATTCGGCGATTTTAATCATGTTTCTTATGACGTAAACACTGTCTAATGAACCAAGCCAACACGCCGGGACTTCCACCTGGCCTAGTCTACGCACAATGTGTTTGAAACCTCTACACGAGCGTATTGTATTCTACACCGCCGTAGTGCTTTGTCTTTGGTCCTACTTTGTCGTAAGGACACGACAAGAATTTTAGTAGAATAATATTCCCATTATAATATTAGATATCGGAAAAATGTGTAGATTGTATTTGTTATATATCTATGCTATGTAGTTCTTGTACCACAACATACCAAGTTGGCAGTTCTCCGTGACTGCCAATGCCAATGTAGGTCCAACGCAGGGTTAACGAAGATTGGGCCGTCGTCGCTTTGAACAATCGTTGGAAGATGTCATTTGGCCAACATCACAGACGGATTTACAGACAGCGCAATACTGCCAATTGTTAACCTGAGAGGCGCGATGTGGCCTCCGAAGATATGACACGCAGACTCGTTTCGAGAATCCTTTTTGGATTACGAGTTTTTATAACCCGTGTTTTGGGGTTTACAATGGCTAGCCGTCATTATAGGGCCTATTCTCATCTAACATAATCTTCGTCAAATGTTTCCTTTCCTCACAGACTCGGTGAACTGCGAACTTGTTTGTATAAGCACTGCATGTTTACAAAGATAAGAAAGTTCAAACATCACGTCGAGGTTTTCGCTATCAGGGAACGCCCACGCAGGTACCATGCACGTGCACACGAAACACTCTCACACATGGCGCGGGAACGAAATTAATGTTTTGGGGAGAAGGAGGACGGGGGTTTGCTGTTGAAACATTTTCTCCACATCGCCGCTTATTACTGGGGGGTAGAACCATGTCTGCCCCGCAGCGAAATTTCGGGGGGGGGGGCAGCTTCTCCCCTCCCCTCATTTATTACCGCGCCTATATCCAGCAGGGGAGGAGAGGGGTTCACGCTTGTCAGAAACGGTGAATAACATAGTCCAGTGGATAGGTGAAAATATTGCATACTTTTGGATAAAAACAAGACATTTTGCTCATATATTCTATACACGAAGAGAACCATTTTAAAGTTTGGAGGCAATCCAGATTTTGTTGCATTCAGAAAAGAGTGGCTATTTTTTAATGGCCGATAAATTCAATTTCCCTATATTTTAGTAACTGCGTTACATTGAGCAATAGCATTTGTGTCTAGATTTAACAAGATTGCCACCCAGAGAATTAACTTTAGGTGGCAGGTGGACAAGGAAGCCCTTTGGCTTATCGAGAGTCCGACCCTTTTATCTATGTGTTTCCCGCCCGTCTGAGGTATGTGTCGATTTTATTTTTAAACATTCACGCTACTAGCACCCACACAATCGGCAGGTAGTATGTTCCATTCATTTACAATCCTTTGTGAAAATGAAAACTTTCTTATATCCAATCTACTCTGCTCCTTTGCTAATGTAAGTTCATGCCCTCTAGTCCTATCTTTCTTAACTGAGAACAAAATATTTCTATCAATATTTTCATAACCCTTCAATATTTTAAACACTTCTATCTGATCTCTTCTCAATCTCCTGTTCATCCTTATCCTTATCTAGTAGTGTTAAACCACATTTAGAGTATTTCATAACTAAGATCCCTCAGTTTTGGTATCATTTTAGTTGCTCTCCTCTGCACTCTTTCTAGTATATCTATGTCCTTCTCAATGAGGCCTAACTATTGTTTTGTACTGCAGTGTTATTAGCTCTTTTTCCTTATATGTTATGTTTCACCTAATTAATCCAAGGATTTGATTTCCCTTTAAAGCTGCAATTCCGCACTACTCTGAAACCTTCATATCAGCACTAATGGTTAACCCTAAGTCCTTTTCTTTTACAGTAGTACTTAGAGTAGAACCTCCCATTGTATATTGTACAACTTCGTTCCCATGTCCTGTGTGGAGGCATTTACATTTCCCAAAATTTAACAACATTTGCCATTTTTCAGACCATTTTATCAATCTGTCAAATTCACATCATTTGCACATTGTATATATATATATGTATTATATGAATTACCTAAAAATGTGTTGGCTGAATACAAAGCTCTTTCACAAACTCATATCTGCTTTGTTACTTAACAGCAAACTAGTCACGATTCCTAGTCATAACTCCATTACATTACCAAGGAGCCTTGTCCCATATAAAGAATAATATAGGTCCCAGTACTGATCCCTGTGGTACCCCACTCAAAACTAATTTGAAGCCTCCCCATCAACTACTACACGTTGTCTTCTGTCAATCAACCATTTTTCTATCCAGTTTATTATACCATTTCCTATGCCATGGGCCTTTGGTTTAAGCAGTAATCTTTGATGTGGCACTTTGTCGAAAGCTTTCTGAAAATCTACGTAGATGATATCAGCTGGTGATCCCTCGTCTACCCACTTAGTGATGTCTTCCAAAAAACATAACATATTTGTTAAGATGAGATTTATCAAGTTATGTTTAACAAGAAAATCCACCATCTGATCTTTAATTAGTCTTTCTAATAATTTGCAAATCACCGACGTTAAACTCACTGGTCTGTAGTTATCCGACTTATTTCTGGAACCTTTTTTTAAATAACCGTATAATGTTTGCTTCTTTCCATTCTAAAGGAACCACTCCCTCTTCTAAAGACAAGTTAAAAACTGTAGCAAACGGTACGCTAATTTGTTCTACAATTTCCAATAGTAGTTTGGGCGGAATCCCATCCACTCCAGGTGATTTATTATCTTTCATAGCCCTTATTTTCTTAGCTACCATTTCCGGGGTTACAATTAACTGTCCTAAATAGTCTGATTCTGCCCCCTTGAACTTAGCCTCTGGTACTGGCAGTGAACTAATATCTTCCGTTGTAAACACTGTATTAAAATATTCATCCAGGTCTTCTGCCATTAAGAATCCCTCCGATATTATATTTCCACCACTATCTTCTAGAGGACCGACCTTATCCTGAACGTTCTGTTTGCCCCGAACATATGCATAACAACTCTTGCTGTCTTGATTTATATTACAAGCTAATTTGTATTCATAGCTTCTCTTCGAAATTCCGTTGTAGCTTGGTTTAATGCTTCTTTATAAATGTTATTTCCAGTACGTCTATATGACTTCCACATCGTTTGTTTGTACATAATTTTTGTAATGATTTCTTTCGATAACTATTTCTTTCTGGACCGTTTCCCTTGTTTTTTAAAGGAACAAATTTATCGACGATGCACTTAATTTCACTCTTTAAGATATTCCAGCATTCTGTTGCTGACTTATTCTTCAGTGTGTTGTTCCAGTTTAGCTTTTCTAAATATTTCCTCATTACCTTATATCTTCCTTTGTGAACATTTCTCCTGAACTGCTTTTTATTATTTCTTTTTGATTTTACTTTGATGGTAAAATGTATCTGGTTGTGATCACTACTTCCCAGTGGCTCGCATAATTTGACATTGTCAACTAATTCATTCTATGAGGACAAAACTATGTCTAACACATTCTCACCCCTGGTTGGCTCTAACACATGTTGAGAAAGGAAACTGTCTTGTACTAAAACTAAAAACATGTGGTCCTCACTCCCCGTACTCGGTAGAGATTTCTATTGTGTATGACCATGGTTAAAATCTCCCATAATAATACAGTCCCGTTTGCTAACTTCCCTTATATCGTTTTGTACTTTTTCATTCTCTTCTACACTCATGTTTGGACCTCGATAAATTAACCTCACTGTTAACGTTGAGTTTCCTGTAACTATGTTACACCATTACTGGCAAAATTCCTGAGAGAATAATCTGCTCGACTCTTGTCTTCTTTAACTTCCTCACTAACTGTCTGCACTTCTGTACTATCCCAGTTGCAGCTATCCGCTGGACTAACAGTAAGATAAGCTATTATTAGGGTTCATCTCTTAAAGATGTAATTTGAGTGCATGGTGGTTCACATTTTGGAGAAAGGGGCACGATTTACGAAAAAGGGTTTCTCTTGAACCCCGGTTAGGGGCCTGTAAATTAGCCGTTTTTGCACGATTGTTATACTGTGACATTGCACCGTTGCCAACAATGCACATAACCATGCATCTGTCCGTTCAACATCAACAAAGACTACAGTTTGAGCGCGTGAACACGTTTACTTTACGAGAGTAACTGACGGGGAATCCCCAACTTTAAACTTATCTTTCAACGCGTGTGACGCAGTGCAAAGCGTCTCTCGCGCTGATGTCGTAAAAGTGTTCGAAAAGAGGTGACCAATGAACTCGCGCGAATATAAATGACGTATGCCATCAAGTGCCCTCGCAGCGGACGACGTTTGTAGCAGACGACGTCGTAGATTTTTGCTTGTTTTGGTTTCTTTTGCGGCTATATAGCAAGAAATATTGTATAAATTGTTATGTTTGTGTCAAAAATGTTACGCTAATTAATATCAGTTGACGAAAGACAACCACAAGTAGACGTACGATTGAACACACTTCATTTTGCTAGTTTAGGGGAGCTAGTTTGCCGCAAGTTTCCAATATGGCTGCCTCCTCAGCTGATTCTTCACGTTTGCGTGAAATTGGTAATGTCTCTATTTCAACTGATGAAACCACGAATAGGCACGTCGCCATTGATGCGGGTAGGTCTAGAAAACGCAAACAAACACATACACCGAGGCAAGAACAAGAAATCGGGGATTGTCAGTTTATTGAAGTCGTTATTCCGCTTGGAGACTGCAGTGGGAAGACGGCAGAATCCGAGGAAGAGAACAACGTGATGATGACCCCACCTGTTATGCCGCTGCCCGCCAGTCCGGAATCGGCGACTACTAGCCCCGTTGACGATAGCAGACGTACAGAAAATCTACCCTCGCAAGAATACCACAGAAGCATGCCACGCAGGTCGAAATCAAAGCGTCGAAAACGTAACTGTATTCCTATCTTCAATTTGGTTGAAGTTGAATTTCTGCAGTAATTTAATAGGCTTTTAATTATATTTTATCAGCTGATCGTTGACAACTAGCAATGGTAGACCTGTGTTTATTAATTTGATGATGGAAGTTCATTGCTTTTTGTTAAGTATGTTAAAGTATGTTAAAACACGTTTTTGTATTGCTTTGAATTAAAACTACAACAACATTTTTTGTCTCGTTTATATTTAGATTAATTTCATTTAGATTAATTCCATTCCCAAAACAGAATTTAGAGTGTCCCCTACAAAAAGCTTGTTTCTTTGTGAATATGTTTTATTTTGTTTTGATGAAAATGGAGTAAGGAATGGAAATAGTTAGCTAGTTATGGAAGTTCATTGCTTTTTGTCACAGGAACACTATTTTTCTGCAATTACAGAAAACAGATGATTCTCATGGAATCGGTTTGAATCAGAATCCATCTTTAAGAAAATTCACTAATTGGCAGAATCCACAGAATTTATGGTTTCAAACATACATAATATATCTAGTTGCAAAAAGTTCCATTTATTCAGACCTATATTTTAACACCTTATATAAGCCTAGGACTGAGGAAAAAGATTGCCTTAAGCAAAAAGTGACTTATATAAAATAACTGTTTAATGAATTATCAGACATATAGCATCGATCTAAGCAGCTCGTAGTCAATGGCAATACTGAGTAAAGTGCACAAAAATGAAACATCGCTCTCTATAGTCACAGATTCTTAAAATATTAGTTCTATCTTGGCAGACAGCATTGATGATGATAATTAAACAAATTGTAGATATGGCTGGTGCCTTGGGCCTGACCTCTAGTGATTTAACCCAAGATGTAGTGATGGCACGCAAACACAACATCCACATGAAACTGAGACAAGGAGGAATTCTAAGATTTACAATGGTAAATACTACTTTGTTTCCAAAATGAGCACCATGACTATTCAGTGTACAAGTTCCAATAATATGCATGTCATTTATTCAGGTATGAAAAGTGTATTTTGTCATGTTTACAAACATGCTTAAATAATACTAAACGTCACTAGCTAAATATAACGATTACTTCGTATTTCAACAAGTAATAGTACTATTACTAAGTATTTCAACAAATATTTGAGAACAAATTGTTGGTTTTTCAATAAAAACATCTTCCAAACTAGTATTCAAAACATTTATATGTAAAATAGACAATAAGATTCAGTTTAAAAAGCATTCATGCAGAACAGTTGAGGACATTTTCACTGTTTTAGTAACTATGCAATGTTCATATTTATCATATGCATGTTTAATTTTGCAGGAAGAAGAATTTGATATCCATAGTCGTGCAGAAGCATACTCGGCCAGCATTAATCCTGAACCCAGTTACTATATGATACCATCAGAAAAAGAGAACATTAGTGCAAACAATTATACAGATTTTACACTATCTGTGAGAAAACGCAGGAAACATCTTGCAATCATTGACAACTTCATACTTATTTCACCAATGGGTCGTTACTGTCCAGAGTATGACAACATAGTCACACTCCCAAATGGTAAGTTAAACTATGCATTGTGCAGATCTGTTTTTGTGTTGAAAAAGTACTTTCCTTCCAAAAGCTAACTCACCAAGCTAGTTTTCACTATAGCATATTAGGACATGTATGCACCTTTTTCTGTAGTTTTGGTGAACTTGTCCAAAAAACTACAACTTATTAATTCTTATGATTTCACAGTTCACCACTGATGCAATTGGGTGCAATCTTGTATAAAAGTGTGGTTCGTTACGCATCATCACATACACATCAAATGCTTATTGCATATTGCTTTCCTGTGATACTCCCAATCTGAATGAAATCTACTCTAAAAATAGTGTCCTGATATTTAACTAATTTTTAACCCCCTCCATCACCTTGTTCAAGGCCCCTTTTGGTTGCGCTCTTCTGCACAGTTTGTTGCACACGTAGCGGTCGAGGTGACGTCGCCACAGGTAGCACCGCTAGGATTTAGAATGGCACACATCTGTGCGTTGGTGTTTCAGGCCTTACCTAAAATTGCAATCGTGGAATTTAACATTATTTTATATCATCGTAAAGATAATAATCTTACCCACAAATATGTCGCTGGATTCACACAGAAATATAATTTACTTTTTGAGTTATTGCCATTTGAACATCGGGTATACTCAAACTTTCAGAGATTTAATGTTTTTTGATATCACAGTAAATATAATAATCTGTGTTGACATTTTACTTTCTTTGAAATTTTACTGTTAAACTCATATTTTATCTACCCATGATTGCATATATGCAAATATAATATTCATTATTATTCTATATATATATACATAAAGTATATTATATATTTTAATAATGTTTAAATAACAGCTCTATTTTTTATGTAGTTTTAGTTAATTAAATTGTTCTTTTTTATAATTATATCAAATTTGTATTATATATAGATTGTGCTCATACATTTGCTAAATTTAATGGTTTTAGTTATTAGATTCTTGTACAGTGAGCATTTTATTAGCAGTTGCACTTTATAAAATAACTTTTATAGTATTATTACCTACAAATATACCGCTGGATGTACCCATGATTTGTTTTTAGTTGTTGAGTTATTGTCGTTTGAACATCGCGAATGCTATCCTGCAGTGTATACGCTGCAGTGGATATAATGCAAGGTTGAGCAATCACAATGTTCAAACGGCAATAACTCAAAAAGTTAATGCAAACTTGTAGACAAGATTATCATCTTTATGGTGATCAAAAAATATTAAATTCTGCGATTCCAATTTCATGTACAATCGGAAACAACAGGCCACACTGCTGCTCGCCGTGTTAAAGGATAGGGTGCACTCAACGGCATTGCCTGTGGTGACGTCGGCAACATCTGACGGGCTGTAACATGTAAATGACCACGTTTGAACGGGCTTAATGACATTAGTTCGCAATGAACAGGCTTCATATTTGGCACATTACTTGACAAGAGTATTAAATTTACGTATACGAAGTTTCAGAGACATTTAAAATGTCATTTCACTTAGTCTTTAACAATAACATTTATGCTAAATGTTTCAGAAGGTATGTTGGCCACATTTATTTTGATACTTTGTTAGACATTGACTATTCACTACTGTTTCGATAGGTGTAAAACTGCTGCGACCTCCAACAAAGCTGGTGGAGCTGGTTGCGGAAGCTATCAATGACAGTCCTGATGGAATGGTCCAAGTGCAGCAAGTCTACTTGGCTCTGCAGTAAATCATTTATTATCTGTGTTCTTATAAACTAGTTTTGAATGCTTTGTCATCTTGACTGCCTGCTGTGAGTGTTATGTGCAAGTCTGCCAACTTGATCTTCACCATTGTCTTGAATGCTTTTCTGTCTGCCAGCATGCCTGCGAGTCTTTATGCCTCTTTATCTCTCTATCTGCCTGCCTTCATTCATGTCAGTTTGCACAACTTTTTGTTTGTTACCGTCTTGTCTGTCTTTGTGTCTTTCTGTCTGCTAGCCTGCTTTCTTGTCTGTCTTCGTGTCTTTCTGTCTGCTAACCTGCTTTCTTGTCTGTTTTTCTGTCTGCTAGCCTGCCTTCTTGTCTGCCTTCATGTCTTTCTGTTTGCTAGCCTGCTTCCTTGTCTGCCTTCAGGTCTTCCTGTTTATTAGTCTGCTTTCTTGTCTGTCTTCGTGTCTTTCTGTCTGCTTGCCTGCCTTCTTGTTTGCCTTCATGTCTTTCTGTCTGCTTGCCTGCTTTCTTGTCTGCCTACGTGTCTTCCTGTCTGCCTGCCTGTCTGCCTACTTGCCCACTGCATACTGTTTCCCTGCCTTCAACATTCCAGCACATTCCTTCCAACATGAAAACATTAATGGTGTGTTTATGAATGATGATATAAAGGTTGCACTTGTGTTAACATCACAAAACAATCAAGCGAAACACAACAAGTTTAAAATTGGCGACTGCATCATAACACTAAGTCCTACTGCCAGAAACATCGGCGTTGTATTCGACTTGGAAATGGCGAAATTCAGTCATGTAAAGCACACCTGCTGCGTAGCCTACTATCATCTGAGGAACATTGCATCGATCCGATCGTGCCTAACACTGAAAGCTGCAGTCTGTTTTATGTTCTCTCTTGTTATATCAAGAATTGACTATGCGAACTGTGTGCTATATGACATCCCCGACTGCCTAATCAACAAGCTGCAAAGAGTACAAAATTCTGCTGCTCAGCTGGTGGTCCGCTGCCACAGATGGGACCATATCACACCGGTATTCAAGAAACTTAACTGGCTTCCCGTGAAGCAACGCATTCATTACGCAATTCTGCTACTGATGTTTCGTGCTCAACACGGAGCACTAGGTTACATCACCAACCTACTCCACGAACAAAGAGCTACTCGAGTGTTGCGTTCAACTACAAACAATGCAACATGCCACCATTTCGTAGCCATTACATCGACAGAGCTTTCTTGGTATCTGCTCCACAACTGTGGAATTCACTTCCAAGCGAGATGAAGACAACCTGTTGCCTTGTGACTTTCAAAAGACTTGAAAATGCATCTTTTCCGGGTTGCTTATGCAACATAGGCACAACGAGTCAGTTTATTTAATATTTGTAATTGTTATCTTTTTATAGTAATTTTACACAATTATTTACTTATTTATTATCATTATATCTTTAACCTTAATGATAATTTTTTATGTAACTTATTTTTTTATTTTTTTAAATATTGTCATTTATTTTAACTAATTTAAAATCATTACTTTTACGTAACTTATTCATGTTCTGCATATATATAATTATGTACTCGAAGTGCCTCCGAATGGATTTATCTAGATTTATGGCACTATATAAGTGTTCTTCTTATTATTATTAATACCTTAATGGTTTGACTTTTGTTTCAGAAACAGATATCCATTTTATCGCTATATGGATAAAGGTGCATTAACAAGTTGGAGAGTAAGTTATCCGAGCATTTTGTGTGTTACGATGCATTTTTGCACAGAATATCAAATTTTAAAAACCGAGACATGAGCTGGAAACCGAAACTACCTAGCACATAACCCAGCATTGTTAATGATCTAAATCAGTCACAGCAGCAATACAATGTAAGCTTGATATTTAGCCCCAGATGCAAACCATGCATTCACATATTACATTGACTAGCCAAAATACCCATCTTCTGGTTGATGCAATATATGAGCAGTTCCCAAAGTATTCTTATCACATTTGTTATGATGTCAATTGGAGCAGTTTTTCGTAATCCAAGTTACAACTTACACACAATGTTATGAACAATCGATTTATGTCCATCTAATGTCCAGTATGACCCGTAAAACTGGTAATAACCCTTAACCAACAGTCAGTTTAAACATAAAATAATGCCATTATTTTTGACTGAGAGGTTCTAGATGAACCCGTGAATGTGATGCAAACTGTCAAGGTGGAAAGGCTTTACACAAACATGCACGCATGTAGCCAAATTTAATCCAAGTTAACCACAGACATCCGTTTGAAATATAAATAAATTTAAAACATGAATATGTAGCCAGGTACTAACTTCATGCATTATAACATGGTACACTAGCAAATTAATAATAGTCATGTGGAATCCCTGAAATTATCAATAATTTCAGTAAATATACATGTATAGGGACACTGATTTTCCGTTAAAAAAAAAAAAATTCCGTTTCAAAACTATAGTTCAGAAAAAGGCAAATTCTGTGCCACGGGCACCATGACACTTCGTAGCAATTTGCCTTGCGTGTTTTAAAAATCCTGTGTCATAAATCCACTAAAATAAACGAATACCGTTGCAAAGTGATCATGTTTGTTTCAAAATATCGCCAATAAAGTCAGTATCATTTACGGTGTTTCCGAGAAATGATGACACGTGGTTAATGAAACGGCAAATGACAATGCATGATCTGTTATTACAGACTCGTCGTGGTCGTCAGCTGGCGACCGTGCATAATGTGTCGGTCGCCAAACAGAAAAAACAGTCGCATGTGCGACCAATTCAGTCGCAACTTAGAGGACTGTGCACACACAAACACACACACACACACACACACACACACACACACACACACACACACACACACACACACACACACACACACACACACACACACACACACACACACACACACACACACAAATGCATGCATGCATGCATGCACACATACATTACAAGTTACATATGCTAGCTTGATTATAGTTATTTTTTTGCATTTAAAACTTTGATATAATGTGAAATGATGACTTGTGATGTGATGTTTTGTCAGAGTTCTATCCGGCATGCACTCTACCAGAAATGGTTCAAGAAGATTGCCTTCAGCACAGAGCTGATCAACAGCAAAGGCTGCTACTGGGCCATCAACCGCAAACAGAAGCCCAAGGAGTGGATGATGCCTCCACGCAGGGAACAACAGCCACTTCCCATGGGTCAGTCATTCCCTAGCACAAAAAATGCCTTCTTGAAACAAGCCCATCACCCATGATTGCTGCTAATATAATAAGGGACCGTAACATATGTCAGTGTAATTTTGTAGACTTCTTATGACCCACTTTGTTTAATAATACTGGCGTGTATCCCCCTAAAATGATGTTCATTTGAACAGACACCCCTCTATGATGCAAACATTAATGAATTATTACCAGTATATTTGTTGAATGTTTGTTTTTTGTTTGTGTGACACCATTTTTGGATTACTCTAATGTAAAATATTCTCAATGTTTTGCAAATCCTCATGGACACAATAATTTCTTATTCAGTATTTGGTAATGTGAAATGATGGGAAACCTTCATTGGTCTTCATACCAGCAGTCTTGAGAATTTGGCCTGTTTCTGCGTCATTCACTAGGCGGTGTTTGTAGATTATCTGTCGGCATGCAGTGACGACACAGACCTGTACTTCTCAGACAGAGGTGACAGCAACAGTGCCTTTGGCTCTTCCATCATGCGTGACATGACAGATGACCAGGTAAAACATGCACTGTATGTTGTTAAAATAATTCTACAATGAATTCCATTGGTTAACTGATATGCACTGATTGCAGGTTTCATATAATTATAATGCACAGATTCTTTTGATTCATAAAACTGAAGACTGCTAAATTAATGGTGATATACTTCATCAGTGCTTCACATTTGAAAAAACCACGCGAGCGATAAATCGCTTGCCTAAATATGCCAAATAATTTAGCGCAAGCGATTTATTATTTTTATATGCTAGGTGGCATTCCTGTTTGTCCGTCTGGTGACGCCACTGCCCAGTCATGCCAAAATGCAATTGAGGCTAGCCATGCCATAGTTCAGGACATCTGGAATTGGCACAGATTAAAAAGTTGCATGCTAATAAAAACATTTGAAACAGGAAGTACTAGCAATGATGTTACAGAAAATGACAGCAGTGTGATGAAGCTGATGATTAAATAGTTTTGTTTATGGGACCACCGCACACCCATGGCCATGACCCGAGCAGAGATTGCGTGACACGGTTTCGATTTCACCGCTACCCGGTGCGGAAAATTGCAGCTAATTAATGATCTGTGACTGTCAAACGATGGCAAGTCGACAAGAATCCCGTTGAGCAATAAGCAAACTCCAAGTCATGGCTCTGGAAACGTCGGCAACTGTGCGCCAACGCTAATTTATGTGTAAGAACAAACTTTCTTTCAAACAAATGGGTGTATATTTTACCACTAGAACTAGTAGAAGGCACCACCTGCAGTAGGTCTGGTGACGTGAGCGATAATGGCAATTAGCACGAGCGATAAATCGCTCCCTAGACGAGCGATTAATGCGAGCGGTGGGGAGCGAGGGTGATTGCTCGCCTAAAAAATAATGCACTGCTTCATATTTTAATCTTGAATGCTGTAGTACATTTATTGTAATAATGTTTTTATCCTCAAATATGAAGATTTACAGGTCAGTGTTTTACAAAATGACTAACATCACACCTAAACTAACTGATCACGTCCCAAAATTCATTAAACCATCTACTTAAACAGGAAGATGTCAAACTTTGTTTCAAGCTTGATGTGAAGTTCATCTGTTCATAGCATCACTGTGTTATTTAACTAAGAAAACATGTACTTAACATTTGTAATTCTATATTTGCAAGCACATCTTATCTTCAAGTACTGTGGTAGGCCCAATACTGGGCAATATCCCACAATAGACAATACTGGGCGTTATCCCACATATGAATCATGATGTACAAACCCCTGTTGTTTAAATGTAATATGATGTCATTCTCCAGGACTTTGATGAGAGTGGGGAAGAGTTTGCGGAGACGTTGACAGGGTTTGATCTGTTTCCGCTGAAGACAGAGACATCGTCCACACACGCCAGCAAGACAGCAGACTTGCCGCGAGACCCTGATCCAATGTTCAACACTTCCATGTCACAGAAGTCTGAGCTCCAGTCATACATAGCTCAAGCTGATGCTATAGCAGGTCAGCAAAATACACCTTTCAGAATTGACCCCATCAATTTTACACAATTATTATGCAAAATATATTACTTTGTACAACAAAAGGCAGTCGTGATTATATATTAATTATGAGCATATCAAAATTATTTTACTTATAACTTCTTTACCAAATTTCATCTTAGTCTATAAGTGCAAATAGTTAATAACAATAATACAAATATACATAGATTCATCAAACCTATTTTTAAAAAACATTGAAGTTTCAATCTCATAGTTGTAACATATGAAGAAAATGTTATTTAAATTATTTGAATTATGATTTTTGTGAAATAACTAAATTAGGCAGGGTACAAGCAGTAGCGTCCCCTGGTGGATAAAGTAGATAGCATATTTACTCGTGCATACAGGAATATGGTAAGTAACCCAGTCGCATCTGGGAGAATTCCTCACTCACCATTCTCGTATTCATCGGTTCAGGGTGTAGTTTTGGCTTGTCAAGCATGATTTCATTTCATTTTGTGATTTCATGCTAATTATTGGATTATTGTTGGATCATTTTGACTTGTCACTTATTCTTTGCTGTCCACCATTTCGTCATTGCACTTCTTTATTTTTGAAATGTATTTTTACGTAACCATATTTTTTAAACACAGTAGAACCTATTTTGAGTGAACACAATCGTAGGCACAGTGATGTACTTGCAGTGAGCTGCCACCTGCAAAAAAATGCGACCAAAGACCCATTTTGTTTACCAGTTATGAGCGACCATAACATGATCACAATATGGCTCAAAACAACCGACGGCACAACGGCAAATTGAAATAATACACAAGTTGACACTGAATAGTGCCCTGTTATCTGTCAAATGGAGCAGTTGTCATTATATAACTGGAAGACCATCTGTCTTGTTAAGAGACTGCTTGGGATATGCAGAAGGGGTGGTCAGTCAAGACAGAAGGGGTGGTCAGTCACGACAGAATGGGTGGTCAGTCAAGATAGAAGGGGTCGTCAGTCACGACACAAGGGGTCGTCAGTCAAGGCAGAAGGGGTGGTCAGTCAAGACAGAAGGGGTGGTCGGTCAAGACAGAAGGGGTTGTCAGTCAAGACAGATGGGATGGTCAGTCAAGACAGAAGGGGTCGTCAGTCAAGGCAGAAGGGGTGGTCAGTCAAGACAAGGGGTCGTCAGTCAAGACAGAAGGGGTCGTCAGTCAAGACTGAGGGGGTCGTCAGTCAAGGCAGAAGGGGTCGTCAGTCAAGACAGAAGGGGTCGTCAGTCAAGATAGAAGGGGTCGTCAGTCACGACACAAGGGGTCGTCAGTCAAGGCAGAAGGGGTAGTCAGTCAAGACAGAATGGGGTCGTCAGTCAAGACTGAGGGGTGGTCAGTCAAGACTGAGGGGTGGTCAGTCAAGACAAGGGGTCGTCAGTCAAGACAGAAGGGGTCGTCAGTCAAGATAGGTTCTACTGTACTTACACAATGTAAGCCAGACAATGTTTGAGTTGACTGTTTGTGTATTGCTGCCAGATTCACCATCAGAGAGTGAAGGAGGCACTTCTGATGGCTGGGGCTGTGAGTGGCAACAACCCCACAGTGACGATGACAGTGGCTACTTCGACCAGCTGCCCTGGAACGCTGGCTTGGAAGACCGGGAGCATAGTCTTGCCTACCAGGCTCCCCTTCTTCCCCCCACAATGGCACCCTACCCCATTGTGCCCCCACTTGAGCTGGCGGATGTCACAGGAGGGAATGAGTTGTCTGACTCTTACACAGCCATGGATGACTCTGTCACACATCAGTCCTGTTGACTGTCAGATGTGTCAATGCAGCTTCATGCAAACTGGTGATTACGTGCAAGTGCAAAGACATCGCTCATTTATCAGTGAGCAATGTGTTTGCAATTGTGTCCCAAAGTGATTATGTAATGTGTGATATATTTAACCTTACAAACTTGGTGGATATAATGACTTTACAAACCACCAGCTGTGTGGAATAAAGTGTTGTTCTTACTAAGGTAGCTAATGTTGTACTATGGAAAAAGTCAACATACATGTCTCCAAATAAAAGATGTACGGAAAAAACCTAACTATTTTGAGAGAAAAAACATTCTATACCAGTTCAGATAATCCAGCCACAGCATCAAAGATTGTTCTTGGTGCCAGTGTGACTCTATCTAAAGTATCTCCATAAGTATGATATTAAAGATAACAATTGGTTAAGCATTTTGTTAAATTCATAGTTAACCTTCAGTTCATAATAAAAAAGAATGTTCATTGCCAACATGACTAAATCCTAATTAACATAACACCCACTGCTTGTGATATATGTATTTTATTAGAAGTGTAGCTGTATTTATGTTCTTATGGTGAAAGGTGCTTTGTTCTCAAGTAGAATATTTCACCAAACATTGCCCATTGACGTAGGCATAATTAAGGGCACTCAACAGCATTTACTAATGCAAGAGATGAATTACTGGAATGAACATTTGCAAATAATTTATTATGAACAGACATATTTATTGCATGCTGTGGATATTGTATATAATTCTTTCAGAAGTGTGAGCCTGTGCAAATTGACATTACCAATTCTTTACATTTGTGAATTATTGGTTTGCTTAACCTACACTTCATTAACTTACGTGGAGACTATCGTTTCTTCCTTAACAATGTAATTCAATGTTTGTGTTTTGAGCAAGCTTCTCTTTACTCGTGTTTCTGCCACCAAGCCATTATTGCAGAAAGAATGCACATTTCAGTGGATTTTAACATGTTAATGTTCTGTGTTTCACAATTCCGGTTTGTTGCCTAAGAATTTGGGTGAATTTCTTTTGATATATGTACGTAGTAGTGTACGTGCAAGAGAAGAAACATTTCAGATCATTTACAAGAATGTTTCCTTTGTATTTGTGGCATCATGCGTTCTAGAAGGGTGGTGTGTGAACACTTGTATATAAGGACAATCAGAGAATACAACAGGCAACATGATTTGATACAATGTGATACTAATATGGAGGACAGGTACAACCGTATTGTTATCTGTCCTGTTTGAAAACGTTCTGCTGGTGTTTAGTAAAAGACCACTATTATTCTTGTATGTGTTGTGTGGGAAGACTTCACCCCTCTCCTTTACGCCCACCGTACATGCCGGTCTGACACCATCCCACTGTATGCACAGTATACAATCACTGTTACCCCATCCTTACATACGTAATTTGAAGGTGGCCCTATATGTCGGCTCTGTTGCACATGTAATTTTGTTGCAATTTGTACCATTAATGCTGCTTGGGTGATATATAGCTTACTTGCAGTGTGTGTCTGCGTGCGTGTTGCTAATAATCTATGCAGCTGTAAAATAAAGATTTTAAGGTACCGTAATCGTTCTATTAAGTGTACTGTATATAACAAACACCCATATGGGGTGTACAGCCATCGCAACAGACGTAACTGGCAAGTGATTTATGTATCCACGCTTGAACAAAACCACAATAATAGTCTGATAATTTCGGTGGACCTTTCAATAAAAAATTAAGGCGAACAAATATGGTACGTTAAACTATGTTGCAAAAATGTATCACTCTGAATAAATTAAGCTTTATTGATTTTAAACGCGTTACATTCAATGACTCCCATAGCAACTTACAAAACACATAGCAAATATTCAAGCATTTGCTAATGTAGACAAACTTGTTGATACATCATACACAACAAAATGGATTTATAAAACCTGCAGACAAACATGTTAACATCAATCATAAAAATGATGTAGGAATGGTTTCCTTGGTTAATTGCGTAGTAATATTTTGTAAGTTTTAATTTGCATTGTTAATGTTACATAACACTTGATAAATCTGTTGCTGTGCATTCTTTCAGTTGACACTTTCAAGAAGGATGGCGATGCCCTGTCCTCCTCCAATACACGCTGATCCAGCTGCATATTTAGCCCCACGGCGTCTGTTAAAAATACAAAGTATGTTTCGTTTGTGTTGATGGTTAGGAATAAAAAAATTTTGGCCGACCGAATGAATGCGACAGGTGATGAATGAAAATCACACGTGTATGAATTTTCTAATTCCAGAAAATGGATAACCACAGCTTTAGGTGGAGCATCATATCTAAAACCTGTTAGGTCACTTGCAAGAAGAATAATTATACAAAATTAGGGTATGTCAGAGCACGCAAGTTCATATAATAATCTTGACTAAAAAAAACTTCTACAAATGAAGGATCCACTCACCGCAGCTCATGCACCAGGTGAGCCGTAATACGACTGCCCGACGCTCCAACAGGATGACCTATGGCGATGGCGCCACCATTGATGTTCGTCTTTTCGGGATCAAGTCCAAGCTCCTTCTCAACGGAGAGATACTGGGCTGCAAATGCCTCGTTCACCTGACAACACAGTATGCGATCATACAAATAACAAGACTAAAATGTGTTGACAAGCTGGTTTAATGGGGGCATCCACTTAAACAGATGTTATTAATACTATTCTTTATCAGACAGCACCTCTATCATCCTAAAGATGTAATACCTTACCTTAGGACTGTTCTGATCACAGGATCCTCGGTTCCTCAGTGATCAGATCTATGACTATTAAAAGTTTTCAGGTTCCAGCATTTAATGTTGAGGGGCTTAAAAGTTGTATGGTATCTCCTGGGTTGACCAGAATTTGTCAAGGTGGTTTTTAAATGAATTTATTGATCTAGCTTGTATTACCAAATCGGGTAAACGAATCCACGATTCAGCTACTCTAAGCAGGAATGCATTTTTTCTTATGTTTAGTTTTGCTCTTTGGTTGAATAGTTTGACGGAGTGTCCTCTGTTACTGGACCGTAATGCCACATCCTCCCGTTTAAGGAGGTTTGGTGTGGATTTTTTATCGACTTATAATTATTTTATAGACTTCAATCATGTCTCCTCTTAATCTACGATATGCTAATGTGGGTAATTTAAGTAATTTACGTATTTCAATATATGATAAGTGCCTCATACCAGGTAGTTCTTTTGTGGCTCTTCTCTGGACATTTTCTATGACTATTTTATGTTTCATCTTATATGGATACCATACTGCTGTTGCATAATCTCGATGGGATCTAACCAGTCTTATATAGTGGCAAGAGAGTGTGTATCTAAGAATTGAAAAGTTCTGATTATTTTTATCATTGTGGTTGCTTTATTAACCATTTGGATGATGTGATTGTCAAATGAAAGTTTTGAATCAATAATTACTCCTAAATCTTACTGTTTATCTGTGGTGGTAAGAGCTTGTTTAACATTATTTGATGCCTGAAGTTTGAATTTTCTGCTATATTGTTTTTTCCAATTTCCATGCGTAGACATTTATTGAGCTGGAATTTTAATAACCACTTGTCACTCCGTTGTTCAAGGATGCTTAAATCATGTTGTAGAATATCCTGGTCATCTTTATTTGTTATGGTTCTAAATAGCTTTATGTCATCAACAAATAGAAATGTTTTTTAATTTGATAGATCTGGGAGGCCATTAATACATAGAACAAAAAGTAGGGGTCCTGGGATGGAACCCTGGGGTATCCCTGATACTAACTCTTTCCAGCCAGACACGTCTCCATTTAATGAACTTTTTGTTTTCTATCTGTGATGACTGATTCTATCCAGTTAAACAGTTCTTCTGAAATCGTTTTAATTATCGTGGAGCCCAACGAAAGGTAAGTGTCAAATGGACGTCGATTACCACCAGCATCATTCTGCCCATGAATGGACCTGCATAATCGATATGCAGTCGCGACCATGGTCGATCAGGGAACAACCATGGTTGTAGGGGAGCTTCCATAGGTGTGGGTTAGCTATGCATGCAGATGTTGCAAGTTTCGACTGTTTTCTCTATGATCGATACCTGGCCACCACATCAGCTTTTCATGCGCACGATCCCAGAGGGTGCATTGTACAGTTCGTCCAACAGTGCTTTGTGGTAGACACTTGGAATGATCACCCGTGTACCCCACATGAGACAGCCATCATGGATGCCGAGTTCATATCTTCTTTGGATGTAGGGCTTCAAACAGTCGTTTAACTGTGTGGTGTTAACAGTATCGGATTGCATGGCAAGGGCCATTTGTAGAGTCTTTTTGAAGTCAAGGTAAGTTCCCCCCAACAATCGTCGTTGGATAGCCAGATTTGTTAGCCCACAAACTAACCAGACTTACAGATTTTTTTCCAGGAACAACAAGGCAGTTAGCTGCGCACCATCCTTTGTTTGACCAAAATCACAGTTTGTGTCCAACATTTTCAGTTCAGCAACAAAGTCACCTACCGACTGATCCTTCTTCCTGTAGGTCGAGCAGAAGTTGTAGCATTACAAAATCATGTTTGGTTTTGGCTGGACATGCATCTGCAGCAATTTACACAGTTCAACATAGGAGAAATCAGCCGGCGCCCGTGGAGATGCCAGGCTATGTAACAACGTATATGTTCCTTCACCCACTGATGTTAACAAGATTGCTCTGCAGTTGCCTATGGTGTCGTTGGCAATGTCATTTGTTTCAAAATAAAATCCTAATATGTCCTGATAAGACGACCAGTCTTTTCCTGTAAACTCTGGTAAACTACCGTGCCATGACATGTTTACGTCGGAACGACGTGTTGCGGTTTTCCGTACATTGAAGTGTGTCTGGCCGTTTGCAGGAAAGTTTGTTACGCTTCCAAAGTTGGTCTCCGCATCGACGTGGCTTCGGAATGTCTAACCCTGTGCGTTGAGTGATGACTGCTGATACTCATGCAGTACATACTTGCTGACATTCATCCTCCCCGCCAAACGTGATGTATTTAAAATGTGTTTATTAATAACCACATGTCAAACGTAAAGACTCTTGGGAGCATCAATTGTTCGATACACAGCAAGGACAGTTTCATGGGTCTCCACATGGTAGCGTAATTCAAAGGTTCGCACAGGTAAGTGAGTGAGAAGGTGTGACGTTCAGTGACATCTCTTTAGGGAGGCTCTCATAAGGTGTGACATTCAGTGACATCTCTTTAGGGAGGTTCTCATAAGGTGTGATGTTCAGTGACATCTCTTTAGGGAGGCTCTCATAAGGTGTATGACATTCAGTAACATCTCTTTAGGGAGCCTCTCATAAGGTGTGACATTCAGTGACATCTCTTTACAGAGGCTCTCATAAGGTGTGTGACGTTCAGTGACATCTCTTTAGGGAGCCTCTCATAAGGTGTGACATTCAGTGACATCTCTTTAGGGAGGTTCTCATAAGGTGTGATGTTCAGTGACATCTCTTTACAGAGGCTCTCATAAGGTGTGTGACGTTCAGTGACATCTCTTTAGGGAGGCTCTCATAAGGTGTGTGACATTCAGTAACATCTCTTTAGGGAGCCTCTCCTAAGGTGTGACGATCAGTGACATCTCTTTAGGGAGTCTCTCCTAAGGTGTGACGTTCAGTGACAACTCTTTAGGGAGGCTCTCATAAGGTGTGTGACATTCAGTAACATCTCTAAGGAGGCTCTCATAAGGTGTGACGTTCAGTAACATTTCTTTAGGGTAGCTCTCATAAGGTGTGATGTTCAATGACATCTCTTTAGGGAGGCTCTCATAAGGTGTGACATTCAGTGACATTTCTTTAGGGAGGCTCTCATAAGGTGTGTGACGTTCAGTGAAATCTCTTTAGGAAGGTTCTCAAGATGTGTGACGTTTAGTGACATCTCTTTAGGGAGGCACTCATAAGTTTGCAGTCCAACTAATTATGGGTTTAATAATGGTTGACACCACACCAATGCCTCGAGTGGGACTTGCAATTTTTTATGATCCAAATGATCAATTTAAATGAACATGATTAAATTTAATGTAGCAATCCCTTTTCCCCTCGATACTTCGCAATAACTAACCCTGTCTCATGCGTAATGCTTATCATATTTTGGATGATGCAAACTTCTGTGACCACCTCTAAGTTCAGTGACGTTTTGAGATGACCCCATCTCTGGGGTGATGACTTACTTCGACTAGATCCATGTCCTGTAGAGTTTTACCAGTGGCAGACATCATTGCCTGGATGGCTGACACCGGCCCTATTCCCATGATGGTTGGGTCACAGCCTGGAAGGCACACAATCACATGTACACAACAAAACACTGACAGCCTGCAAGGCCCACAATCAAACATACACAACAAAACACTGACAGCCTGCAAGGCACACAATCAAACATACACAACAAAACACCGACAGCCTGCAAGGCACACAATCAAACATACACAACAAAACACTGACAGCCTGCAAGGCACACAATCAAACATACACAACAAAACACTGACAGCCTGCAAGGCACACAATCAAACATACACAACAAAACACCGACAGCCTGCAAGGCACACAATCAAACATACACAACAAAACACCGACAGCCTGCAAGGCACACAATCAAACATACACAACAAAACACCGACAGCCTGCAAGGCACACAATCACATGTACACAACAAAACACCGACAGCCTGCAAGGCACACAATCAAACATACACAACAAAACACCGACAGCCTGCAAGGCACACAATCACACGTACACAACAAAACACCGACAGCCTGCAAGGAACACAATCAAACATACACAACAAAACTCTGACAGCCTGCAAGGCACACAATCACATGTACACAACAAAACACTGACAGCCTGCAAGGCACACAATCAATCGTACAAAATAAAACACCAACAGCCTGCAATCAAACGTACAAAACAAAACACTGACAGCCCAGAAGACAAACAATTACAATGGTGCAATTAAAAATAGGATGTATTCAAATGTCGAAACATACATAGACAATACATTATTATTTAAATAAAACAGTCAGAAATTTAAATCAGTAATATATATGTAAAACAGATGTCTTGACGAGACATTGCCTCTGGGTGATAAGTTGACTGCACAGACAGACTGACTGATGATTGGTAGATCATGCTGCAGGTGAGTTACATTACATACTACAAACTGCAGCATGGGACATGTACACTGTGAATGTGTTCAAGTAAACTACGCACCTGAGATGTGTTGTCAACTAGGCACCTGAGACGTGTTGTCAACTACGCACCTGAGATGTGCTGTCAACTACGCACCTCACCTGAGATGTGCTGTCAACTATGCACCTGAGATGTGCTGTCAACTACGCATCCGAGATGTGCTGTTAACTACGCACCTGAGATGTGCTGTCAACTACGTACCCGAGATATGCTGTGCTGTCAACTACGCACCCGAGATGTGCTGTGCTGTCAACTACGCACCCGATATATGTTGTGCTGTCAACTACGTACCCAAGATATGCTGTGCTGTCAACTACGCACCCAAGATATGCTGTGCTGTCAACTACGTACCCGAGATGTGCTGTGCTGTCAACTACGCACCTGAGATGTGCTGTGCTGTCAACTACGCACCCGAGATGTGCTGTCAACTATGCACCTCACCTGAGATGTGCTGTCAACTATGCACCTGAGATGTGTTGTCAACTATGCACCTGAGATGTGCTCTCAACTATGTACCCGAGATGTGCTGTCAACTACGCACACGGGATGTGCTGTCAACTATGCACTTGAGATGTGCTGTCAACAGCGCACCTGAGATGTGCTGTCAACTACATACCCGAGATGTGCTGTGCTGTCAACTACACACCCGAGATGTGCTGTGCTGTCAACTATGTACCCAAGATATGCTGTGCTGTCAACTACGTACCCGAGATGTGCTGTGCTGTCAACTACGCACCCGAGATATGCTGTCAACTACATACCTGAGATATGCTGTCAACTACGTACCTGAGATGCCGTAGCCGACCAGTCGAGCGAGTGGCTTTAGGTTGTGTTGTTGACAGGCCTGAGCACTGGCCAGTACCACAGCACCTGCCCCATCACATATACCCTGCAAGAGAGAGCTCAGTTGCACATCAGACATGGACAGTGATCTACACTGACTTTGACAGACTATCAAATGTTCTCTACGACACTGGGAGGTATGTGGAGATCAAATGAAATTCAATAAATTTACAACTTTTTTCTGAATGAATAAAGAGTTAGCGACAGATACACACTAGGCGACAAACAGCGAGAGAGTGGACTGACCGAGGCACTGCCGGCCGTCACTACGCCGCCCTTCTTGAAGACAGTTGGTAGTTTGGCGAGAGACTCAGCGGTGGTGTCAGGGCGAGGGTGCTCATCCATGTCCATCACCTTCTCCCCTGCACACAAGATGGCTCAAACTGGGAGTCTCAGAGACAGGCTACCTACAGGTAAGTTCTTATATAGCACTGTATCCAGACCTCAGGACTGCTCATAGAACTTTACATCTCATCTCTGGCACAACTATTCATTTTAACACCATCTTGACTTGTGTAGATCTGTGTAGGATTCAGCCACGCTGCAATCACTGGGCAAAGATTCCTTGTGCACAGATATCCACCACTGGTTATAGCCAAGTACTCATTCACACGACTGACTGAATGTTATGTAGACTTTCTGGTGCCATGTATACATTGCATAGACAGTGTTTAAAATACATAAAGCACTGCTGTGATCAATTACACCAACCATGGTAAATGTTTTCATTGTATAAGACCCTGAAACTGTTCGTACATTCCAACAAAACTGTCCTGGCATTAATACAATATAACTGAAAATGTATTGAAAACTGTATTGTTTTTTAAAGTTGCATTCTGAATTAAACTAACATTTAAAATGTTTTCAAGAGAGTGTGTACAATGTGAACAAGATATGTGAAACCAGATGTACAGTCTTAGAATGCAACTTTAAATGTGCGTTCTCCGACTCACACAATCCTGTGTCAGCAGAAACTATGCACAACCCTTTCATCATGATTTAAACAAATCAACTAAAATTTTATTTGAATATCACTGAATATTTTCAATTCCAAAGACATGATCAGAGATGTCATATCCACCTTTCTTTGTCTTCAGTGTAATTGGAGCCATTTCTTCTTTGAAGACACCTGCATCATTTGCTGAAACAACATGAGGATGTGATATAGAAAAACAGGGTATGATTAAAGACAGGCATGCGTTAATTTCAATTGTTAATTTGTTAATTCAATTAACTTAATTAACTTTATCAAAATAAACAAATAAATTAAACTTAATTAATTACATTTCTGGAAGAGGTTAATTTAATTTACAAAATCTCAATTAACATTGTTTTATTTTGCATTATTTTATGCGTTTCTTTGGTGATAGTCACTGGTCTGTTGTCACTGGTTACAGATTTAAAGGCCATTCTGCACAGTGATCAAGTTCACTCAGTTGACATCAAAGAGGTAATTGTTTCATAGTTTAACTGTCCAGCTAGTGTCAATCAGTGCATCAGCTCCACTGGGAGTGAGGCAGTGGGCCCACCTGGCAGTGTCCACCAGTGAATAAGCTCCAGTGGGAGTGAGGCAGTGGGCCCACCTGGCAGTGTCAATCAGTGCATCAGCTCCACTGGGAGTGAGGCAGTGGGCCCACCTGGCAGTGTCCACCAGTGAATAAGCTCCACTGGGAGTGAGGCAGTGGGCCCACCTGGCAGTGTCCACCAGTGCATCAGCTCCACTGGGAGTGAGGCAGTGGGCCCACCTGGCAGTGTCAATCAGTGCATCAGCTCCACTGGGAGTGAGGCAGTGGGCCCACCTGGCAGTGTCCACCAGTGAATAAGCTCCACTGGGATTGAGGCAGTGGGCCCACCTGGCAGTGTCCACCAGTGAATAAGCTCCACTGGGAGTGAGGCAGTGGGCCCACCTGGCAGTGTCAATCAGTGCATCAGCTCCACTGGGAGTGAGGCAGTGGGCCCACCTGGCAGTGTCCACCAGTGAATAAGCTCCACTGGGAGTGAGGCAGTGGGCCCACCTGGCAGTGTCCACCAGTGAATAAGCTCCACTGGGAGTGAGGCAGTGGGCCCACCTGGCAGTGTCAATCAGTGCATCAGCTCCACTGGGAGTGAGGCAGTGGGCCCACCTGGCAGTGTCAATCAGTGCATCAGCTCCACTGGGAGTGAGGCAGTGGGCCCACCTGGCAGTGTCAATCAGTGCATCAGCTCCACTGGGAGTGAGTCAGTGGGCCCACCTGGCAGTGTCCACCAGTGAATAAGCTCCACTGGGAGTGAGGCAGTGGGCCCACCTGGCAGTGTCCCCCAGTGAATAAGTTCCACTGGGAGTGAGGCAGTGGGTCCACCTGGCAGTGTCCCCCAGTGAATAAGCTCCACTGGGAGTGAGGCAGTGGGTCCACCTGGCAGTGTCCCCCAGTGAATAAGTTCCACTGGGAGTGAGGCAGTGGGCCCACCTGGCAGTGTCCACCAGTGAATAAGCTCCACTGGGAGTGAGGCAGTGGGTCCACCTGGCAGTGTCCCCCAGTGAATAAGTTCCACTGGGAGTGAGGCAGTGGGCCCACCTGGCAGTGTCCACCAGTGAATAAGCTCCACTGGGAGTGAGGCAGTGGGTCCACCTGGCAGTGTCCACCAGTGAATAAGCTCCACTGGGAGTGAGGCAGTGGGCCCACCTGGCAGTGTCCACCAGTGAATAAGCTCCACTGGGAGTGAGGCAGTGGGTACACCTGGCAGTGTCCCCCAGTGAATAAGTTCCACTGGGAGTGAGGCAGTGGGCCCACCTGGCAGTGTCAATCAGTGAATAAGTTCCACTGGGAGTGAGGCAGTGGGCCCACCTGGCAGTGTCCACCAGTGCATCAGCTCCACTGGGAGTGAGGCAGTGAACCCACCTGGCAGTGTCCACCAGTGCATCAGCTCCACTGGGAGTGAGGCAGTGGGCCCACCTGGCAGTGTCAATCAGTGCATCAGCTCCACTGGGAGTGAGGCAGTGGGCCCACCTGGCAGTGTCCACCAGTGAATAAGCTCCACTGGGATTGAGGCAGTGGGCCCACCTGGCAGTGTCCACCAGTGAATAAGCTCCACTGGGAGTGAGGCAGTGGGCCCACCTGGCAGTGTCAATCAGTGCATCAGCTCCACTGGGAGTGAGGCAGTGGGCCCACCTGGCAGTGTCCACCAGTGAATAAGCTCCACTGGGAGTGAGGCAGTGGGCCCACCTGGCAGTGTCAATCAGTGCATCAGCTCCACTGGGAGTGAGGCAGTGGGCCCACCTGGCAGTGTCAATCAGTGCATCAGCTCCACTGGGAGTGAGGCAGTGGGCCCACCTGGCAGTGTCCACCAGTGAATAAGCTCCACTGGGAGTGAGGCAGTGGGCCCACCTGGCAGTGTCCCCCAGTGAATAAGTTCCACTGGGAGTGAGGCAGTGGGTCCACCTGGCAGTGTCCCCCAGTGAATAAGCTCCACTGGGAGTGAGGCAGTGGGTCCACCTGGCAGTGTCCCCCAGTGAATAAGTTCCACTGGGAGTGAGGCAGTGGGCCCACCTGGCAGTGTCCACCAGTGAATAAGCTCCACTGGGAGTGAGGCAGTGGGTCCACCTGGCAGTGTCCCCCAGTGAATAAGTTCCACTGGGAGTGAGGCAGTGGGCCCACCTGGCAGTGTCCACCAGTGAATAAGCTCCACTGGGAGTGAGGCAGTGGGTCCACCTGGCAGTGTCCACCAGTGAATAAGCTCCACTGGGAGTGAGGCAGTGGGCCCACCTGGCAGTGTCCACCAGTGAATAAGCTCCACTGGGAGTGAGGCAGTGGGTACACCTGGCAGTGTCCCCCAGTGAATAAGTTCCACTGGGAGTGAGGCAGTGGGCCCACCTGGCAGTGTCCACCAGTGAATAAGCTCCACTGGGAGTGAGGCAGTGGGTCCACCTGGCAGTGTCCCCCAGTGAATAAGCTCCACTGGGAGTGAGGCAGTGGGTCCACCTGGCAGTGTCCACCAGTGAATAAGCTCCACTGGGAGTGAGGCAGTGGGCCCACCTGGCAGTGTCAATCAGTGCATCAGCTCCACTGGGAGTGAGGCAGTGGGCCCACCTGGCAGTGTCCCCCAGTGCATCAGCTCCACTGGGAGTGAGGCAGTGGGCCCACCTGGCAGTGTCCACCAGTGCATCAGCTCCACTGGGAGTGAGGCATGGGCCCACCTGGCAGTGTCCACCAGTGAATAAGCTCCACTGGGAGTGAGGCAGTGGGCCCACCTGGCAGTGTCAATCAGTGAATAAGTTCCACTGGGAGTGAGGCAGTGGGCCCACCTGGCAGTGTCCACCAGTGCATCAGCTCCACTGGGAGTGAGGCAGTGGACCCACCTGGCAGTGTCCACCAGTGCATCAGCTCCACTGGGAGTGAGGCAGTGGGCCCACCTGGCAGTGTCCACCAGTGCATCAGCTCCACTGGGAGTGAGGCAGTGGGCCCACCTGGCAGTGTCAATCAGTGAATAAGCTCCACTGGGAGTGAGGCAGTGGGCCCACCTGGCAGTGTCCACCAGTGCATCAGCTCCACTGGGAGTGAGGCAGTGGGTCCACCTGGCAGTGTCCACCAGTGCATCAGCTCCACTGGGAGTGAGGCAGTGGGCCCACCTGGCAGTGTCCACCAGTGCATCAGCTCCACTGGGAGTGAGGCAGTGGGCCCACCTGGCAGTGTCCACCAGTGCATCAGCTCCACTGGGAGTGAGGCAGTGGGCCCACCTGGCAGTGTACTGTGTTATGTAAAAATTACAGACATTTATTACTTTTATCACCCATCCAAATGCATGCAATACAAACGACATCTGAAGCTAAAATGTAACAGATGATCTGGACCATTCAGTGAACAATGGTTAACAATGGCCTGGTGAACTATTATTCTAGTTACAGTACTTATGGTACCATGTATAATTATTTTGTGTGTGTTCCTAGAAAACACTTATTAAATGTGTTAATGCTGTTAATCAATGATTTGGTATACGTTTGCCTGTTTTTTTACCACAGAAAGTTGGTTTTTATTTTAATTAAAGTTAATTATTAATGTAATTGAAGTTAATTTAAATTGATTGTTAATTGAAGTTAACTGTTAACTTAATTTAATAGAGAAAAATAAGGTTAATTTAATTGACCTGATTAATATGTGAGGTTAATTTAATTTAACTGGGAAATTTCAGAGTTAATTGTAATTTAATTAATGAACTTTTCAAGTGAATTGCCCCATGCCTGATTATAGAATCGCATATCAGAAATTTCCTTTTTATCTAAATAAAAATCTACTCTATGCAACTGGAATTCTCCCAATACTATCACTGATAATACAATGTTTAACACCTTTGATGCAATGAAAATTGAAAATAAGTGAACAGATCATAAACACTATACCATGGAACCATAACAGTTTCTTAAACCAGCAACTGTCCAATGAAACATTGTCAACATAGAGTGCTGATTGGTTGAGAGACCGCACCTTTCTTCCAGCGGTGTTGAGAGAGCAAAGCGTAAGCGTCAGTCTGCTCCCGGGTCAGTCCGTACTTGACCGCCAGATTTTCAGCTGACACCCCCATGGGAGTGTTGACATGTTTGTCAATCAAGGCCTGCCACAGCACATCCTCCATCTGCAAACACATACAATAATACAATGGTCAGACTTCTCTGCTCCACATCAAACTATGTGAATAATAATATGACTGACCAACATGAAAACATGTCACTCATAGGATCAGAACATCACAACATCACACCGTTACCGAACAGGTAACTTAGGAAGCTAGGACTGCTCAAAATGCTTTAAACTTAACCCCCAGGCAGATTTATTCATTTGAAAACCATCCCAACTTCTCTGGGAAGAATTCATCCGACTCTCAATCAAGAGAATCCAATGGCCTAACCACTGTCACACTTGTTTACAACGTATATATGAAGCTCTTGTCTGAATACTATCAATCTGACTAGTAGAAGACACGACAAAACACTCCAATCACTGATCATCATTTAACAACTGTGTCTCATTACACAGTCGCCACCAGATGCTTTCAAAACTGGCATTTGAAGGATTCGGTCTTCTTCTTGCTGAAATGCACAGTTGAAACAAGCCATCATGAATCAAGCTTGTTTATGCTCAGTTTCTTTAAAATCATAGAAAAACATTGACTATGATTGTTAGGCTGACAAAAGAAAGCAGCCTCAGAGAGGTCCCAGTACATTGTCCCAGTACATTGTCCTAGAGCACTGTCCAAGTGCATTGTCCCAGTGCATTGTCCCTGTACATTGTCCCTGTGCATTGTCCCAGTGCGTTGTTCCAGTGCGTTGTTCCAGTGCATTGTCCCAGTGCACTGTGCCTGTGCATTGTCCCAGTGCGTTGTTCCAGTGCATTGACACAGTGTGTTGTCAAGTTTCTCTACACAGTTTTTTTCACCTGAACTGAAATGAATTTGTAATGGTTTGACTGAAGAATTCTTCAAGATAATAAATCTGCACAAACCATACCTGATGTTTCATGTTATTGTGAAATGAGTCTGATATGAGAAAAAGTACACCACAGTTTTTGTTGAATAGCCATCTAACTTCAATATAAGGAGTAGTTGTACATACCTTCAAGTCGACACCGAGTTTTGCACCAAATCTTGCTCCATGGACATAGTGTGGAACCATGCTCATAGTCTCGGCACCTCCTGTCAGTACAACACTGCTAACACCCAACTCTATCTCCTGCAACAAAACAAACTCTCAGTCTCAGCACCTCCCGTCAGTACAACACTAACACCCAACTCTATCTCCTACAACAAAACAAACTCTCAGTCTCAGCACCTCCCATCAGTACAACACTGCTAACACCCAACTCTATCTCCTACAACCAAACAAACTCTCAGTCTCAGCACCTCCTGTCAGTACAACACTGCTAACACCCAACTCTATCTCCTACAACCAAACAAACTCTCAGTCTCAGCACCTCCTGTCAGTACAACACTGCTAAAACCCAACTCTATCTCCTACAACAAAACAAACTCTCAGTCTCAGCACCTCCTGTCAGTACAACACTGCTAACTCCCAACTCTATCTCCTACAACAAAACAAACTCTCAGTTTCAGCACCTCCTGTCAGTACAACACTGCTAACACCCAACTCTATCTCCTACAACAAAACAAACTCTCAGTCTCAGCACCTCCCGTCAGTACAACACTGCTAACACACAACTCTATCTCCTACAACCAAACATACACTCATAGTGACAAATACTCCCGTCAGACGTCAATACAACATTGCTAACACCCAACTCTATCTTCTACAACCAAACATACACTCATAGTGTCAAACACTCCCGTCAGTACAACACTGCTAACTCCCAACTCTATCTCGTACAACCAAACATACACTCATAGTGTCAAACACTCCCATAAGTACAACACTGCTAACTCCCAACTCTATCTCCTACAACCAAACATACACTCATAGTGTCAAACACTCCCGTAAGTACAACACTGCTAACTCCCAACTCTATCTCCTACAACCAAACATACACTCATAGTGTCAAACACTCCCGTAAGTACAACACTGCTAACTCCCAACTCTATCTCCTACAACCAAACATACACTCATAGTGTCAAACACTCCCGTCAGACGTCAATACAACATTGCTAACATCCAACTCTATCTCCTACAACCAAACATACACTCATAGTGTCAAACACTCCCGTCAGTACAACACTGCTAACACCCAACTCTATCTCCTACAACCAAACATACACTCAGTCTCAGCACCTCCCGTCAGTACAACACTGCTAACACCCAACTCTATCTCCTACAACCAAACATACACTCAATCTCAGCACATCCCGTCAGTACAACACTGCTAACACCCAACTCTATCTCCTACAACCAAACAAATACTCATAGTCTCAACACCTCCCGTCAGTACAACACTGCTAACACCCAACTCTATCTCCTACAACCAAACATACACTCAGTCTCAGCACCTCCTGTCAGTACAACACTGCTAACACCCAACTCTATCTCCTACAACCAAACATACACTCAGTCTCAGCACCTCCCGTCAGTACAACACTGCTAACACCCAACTCTATCTCCTACAACCAAACATACACTCATAGTGTCAAACACTCCCGTCAGACGTCAATACAACATTGCTAACATCCAACTCTATCTCCTACAACCAAACATACACTTATAGTGACAAATACTCCCGTCAGACGTCAATAAAACATTGCTAACACCCAACTCTATCTCCTACAACCAAACATACACTCAGTCTCAGCACCTCCCGTCAGTACAACACTGCTAACACCCAACTCTATCTCGTACAACCAAACATACACTCAGTCTCAGCACCTCCTGTCAGTACAACACTGCTAACACCCAACTCTATCTCCTACAACCAAACATACACTCAGTCTCAGCACCTCCTGTCGGTACAATACTGCTAACACCCAACTCTATCTCCTACAACCAAACATACATTCAGTCTCAGCACCTCCCGTCAGTACAACACTGCTAACACCCAACTCTATCTCCTGCAACAAAACAAACTCTCAGTCTCAGCACCTCCCGTCAGTACAACACTGCTAACACCCAACTCTATCTCCTGCAACAAAACAAACTCTCAGTCTCAGCACCTCCCGTCAGTACAACACTGCTAACACCCAACTCTATCTCCTGCAACAAAACAAACTCTCAGTCTCAGCACCTCCCGTCAGTACAACACTGCTAACACCCAACTCTATCTCCTACAACCAAACATACACTCAGTCTCAGCACCTCCCGTCAGTACAACACTGCTAACACCCAACTCTATCTCCTACAACCAAACATACACTCAATCTCAGCACATCCCGTCAGTACAACACTGCTAACACCCAACTCTATCTCCTACAACCAAACAAATACTCATAGTCTCAACACCTCCCGTCAGTACAACACTGCCAACTCTATCTCCTACAACCAAACATACACTCATAGTCTCAACACGTCCTGTCAGTACAACACTGCTAACACCCAACTCTATCTCCTACATCAAAACAAACTCTCAATCTCAGCACCTCCTGTCAGTACAACACTGCTAACACCCAACTCTATCTCCTACAACAAAACAAACTCTCAGTCTCAGCACCTCCCATCAGTACAACCCTGCTAACACCCAACTCTATCTCCTACAACCAAACATACACTCCCAGTGTCAAACACTCCTGTCAGTACAACACTGCTAACTCCCAAATCTATCTCGTACAACCAAACATACACTTATATTGTCAAACACTCCCGTCAGTACAACACTGCCAACTCCCAACTCTATCTCCTACAACCAAACATACACTCATAGTGTCAAACACTCCCGTCAGACGTCAATACAACATTGCTAACATCCAACTCTATCTCCTACAACCAAACATACACTCATAGTGTCAAACACTCCCGTCAGTACAACACTGCTAACACCCAACTCTATCTCCTACAACCAAACATACACTCAGTCTCAGCACCTCCCGTCAGTACAACACTGCTAACACCCAACTCTATCTCCTACAACCAAACATACACTCAATCTCAGCACATCCCGTCAGTACAACACTGCTAACACCCAACTCTATCTCCTACAACCAAACAAATACTCATAGTCTCAACACCTCCCGTCAGTACAACACTGCTAACACCCAACTCTATCTCCTACAACCAAACATACACTCAGTCTCAGCACCTCCTGTCAGTACAACACTGCTAACACCCAACTCTATCTCCTACAACCAAACATACACTCAGTCTCAGCACCTCCCGTCAGTACAACACTGCTAACACCCAACTCTATCTCCTACAACCAAACATACACTCATAGTGTCAAACACTCCCGTCAGACGTCAATACAACATTGCTAACATCCAACTCTATCTCCTACAACCAAACATACACTTATAGTGACAAATACTCCCGTCAGACGTCAATAAAACATTGCTAACACCCAACTCTATCTCCTACAACCAAACATACACTCAGTCTCAGCACCTCCCGTCAGTACAACACTGCTAACACCCAACTCTATCTCGTACAACCAAACATACACTCAGTCTCAGCACCTCCTGTCAGTACAACACTGCTAACACCCAACTCTATCTCCTACAACCAAACATACACTCAGTCTCAGCACCTCCTGTCGGTACAATACTGCTAACACCCAACTCTATCTCCTACAACCAAACATACATTCAGTCTCAGCACCTCCCGTCAGTACAACACTGCTAACACCCAACTCTATCTCCTGCAACAAAACAAACTCTCAGTCTCAGCACCTCCCGTCAGTACAACACTGCTAACACCCAACTCTATCTCCTGCAACAAAACAAACTCTCAGTCTCAGCACCTCCCGTCAGTACAACACTGCTAACACCCAACTCTATCTCCTGCAACAAAACAAACTCTCAGTCTCAGCACCTCCCGTCAGTACAACACTGCTAACACCCAACTCTATCTCCTACAACCAAACATACACTCAGTCTCAGCACCTCCCGTCAGTACAACACTGCTAACACCCAACTCTATCTCCTACAACCAAACATACACTCAATCTCAGCACATCCCGTCAGTACAACACTGCTAACACCCAACTCTATCTCCTACAACCAAACAAATACTCATAGTCTCAACACCTCCCGTCAGTACAACACTGCCAACTCTATCTCCTACAACCAAACATACACTCATAGTCTCAACACGTCCTGTCAGTACAACACTGCTAACACCCAACTCTATCTCCTACATCAAAACAAACTCTCAATCTCAGCACCTCCTGTCAGTACAACACTGCTAACACCCAACTCTATCTCCTACAACAAAACAAACTCTCAGTCTCAGCACCTCCCATCAGTACAACCCTGCTAACACCCAACTCTATCTCCTACAACCAAACATACACTCCCAGTGTCAAACACTCCTGTCAGTACAACACTGCTAACTCCCAAATCTATCTCGTACAACCAAACATACACTTATATTGTCAAACACTCCCGTCAGTACAACACTGCCAACTCCCAACTCTATCTCCTACAACCAATCACAGTCTCAACACCTCCCGTCAGTACAACACTGCTAACTCCCAACTGTATATCCTACAACCAAACATACACTCATAGTGTCAACCAGGCCTGGGGTAATAGTAACATATAATAGTAATGATTAGAAATATTGAAGTAATAGTAATAGGTTGAGCAAAAAATCAATGTAATAGTAAGCAATATAATAGTAATTGACATATTACTTTTATATTACAAATGAACATTTCAAATGAATTTCCAGATTATTCCATTTACCCATACTTGGACTTCAAAGGAATCTACACTTTGGAATAATACTGGCTTCTTTTGTGTTAGACCTGCTCCTACAGCCTAACAAAGACAATGAAGACTGCCAGTCTGCCAATGAAGCCATGTACAGTTTACACAGCATAACTGGTTTTAATGGTTTTACCCTAAAGTTTTATAACCATTTACATAGCAGGAGACACTGGTACAGAGGGACTGTTGCATTGACTAAAGGGATTAAACTTGGCTTTCATTGCTTTGAAGCCAGTTCTGCCAAGTGCCAAGTTGCCAACTATGTAGTATGTACTACCCTTTTCAAGTAAACCTATGGCTTTAGTGACTGCCTAGTGCCTACACAGAGCACACAGTTGAGCCTAAACTACAGTAGGTGTGAAATACATCCTGGTGTAGTTGTATTTGAGCCAATAATTAACTGCCCACCAAGCACCAAGCAGTAAAGCAAATGAGCAATGTGGTTTAATTATACTGTAATATAATCGACCAAGTTATGTGGCATTGACTATTATGACTAATGACTACTGCTTTTGTCTTTCATCCCAATATGGTTATGAAACATAAATATAAAATGGACTATTTACTATTTTTTATACTTTATATTTCTCTAATGATGATTATGAAAGTACTTGACATTTTCAAATATTATTTCAAATACTTTGGGTATGGACATAAATAAAAGACAATGTAGATTTTTTATTCACCTGTCTTGTTTAACTTCTTGAGACTGAGTCTGATTGAAAATGTAATAGTAATAGTAATTGCTTCAAATGTAATAGTAATAGGAAGAATTCAGCATTTAATAGTAATAGGAAGGAAACAAACTATTAGTAATAGATTACATTGCAATGTAATTGACCCAAGGCCTGTTGTCAACACCTCCCATCAGTACAACACTGCCAACTCCCAACTCCATCTCCTACAACCAAACATACACTCATAGTCTCAACACCTCCCATCAGTACAACACTGCCAACTCCCAACTCTATCTCGTACAACCAAACATACACTCATAGTGTCAAACACTCCCGTCAGACGTCAATACAACATTGCTAACACCCAACTCTATCTCCTACAACCAAACATACACTCATAGTGTCAAACACTCCCGTCAGTACAACACTGCTAACTCCCAACTCCATCTCGTACAACCAAACATACACTCATAGTGTCAAACACTCCCGTCAGTACAATACTGCTAACACCCAACTCTATCTCCTACAACCAAACATACACTCATAGTCTCAACACCTCCCATCAGTACAACACTGCCAACTCCCAACTCTATCTCCTACAACCAAACATACACTCATAGTGTCAAACACTCCCGTCAGCACAACACTGCCAACTCCCAACTCTATCTCCTACAACCAAACACTCCCGTCAGTACAACACTGCCAACTCCCAACTCTATTTCCTACAACCAAACATACACTCATACTGTCAAACACTCCCGTCAGTACAACACTGCTAACACCCAACTCTGTTTCCTACAACCAAACATACACTCATTCTAATGTTTGCTGTAAGGCCATACAAAATTAATTCTCCATTTCTCATAAAGAGACACCTACATATGCATTTAAAAATAGGTGTCATAAAACCACATTTTATCTAAAAATGTGTCCTGTGCAATAACTAAAAACTATGATTTGTATCATACAACATTTATTATGTCTAACTTTGTCTATGGCTTTGCATGTATGAAGTAGACATCTTGAGTTGTTGAGTGTTGAGAATTGCCTGACCAAAGATAGTTGCTAACACCTCTATCAACATACCAAACATTAAAAAAAAACCACAACCCTCATTTATGTTTTAATATTTAATTATATATCAGGAATAATTTCAAATGGTCTAACCAGCAAAATATGAATACCAAGCATTTTATTTCACTCTATAACAATCTATGTATTCATTTAAAACTTGCTCCAATAAATAAATAAATTATACATGCAAAAGAAAAGAAACTTATTTGCAAAGAGGGCACAATGCCATCATAAAACTACATTTATATAATGGTATTAAAGATTTCTAGTAAAACAATGAGCCAAACTGTTTAACCTGACTGGCGCTGATGACGGACTGGAATCCAGAGCCACACATTCGGTTGACGTTGTGTGCCGGAACTACTTCTGGGATGCCGATCCTGAGTGCCGAATGTCGTGAAATGTATGGCCCATCGCTGGTTGCCTGGAGCACAGATCAGTACTACGTTACACTACTTATAGAAGGATTCTCAACTTCAATAACACTTCTTAATGATATATTCCCACCTGGTAGCGCAGGGGCTAGAGGTTCGGACTATCACTTGAGAGAAACCAAATTCTAATCCTGCACCGCCATGTTGAACCTTGGGCAAGTTCACTCTACCTTGCTCCAGTTCACTCAGCTGTATGAATAAGTACCTGGCTATAGACAGTGGTGGATATTTGTGTATGAATAGTCTTCACGCATTAATTGCAGCGTGGCTGGATGTTTCCCAGAGAAGTCGAGATGGTGTTCGATTGAACAGGTCTGCCAGGAAGTAAGATGTAAAACAATTTGTGCAGTCCTAAGGACTGGATACTGTGCTATATAAGAACTTACTTTTACTTTTTTTGTAAATGCAACCACCCCTAATACCTGTACACTGTATACATGCTTTGTAACTATTTCAATATCATCGAAAAACTAAACACAATTTTTTTAAACATGTTTCATTCAGGTTCTCTACAAATCTGTTTTCAGTATGTAATAATAATTAACAACATTTGTTAATTTTGCCAAACTAGTCATATATACACACGTATAATATTATATATATATATATATTGTATGGCGACACTTACATACAAGACACTTCCTACAATGACAGAGTTGATGAGTTCTGGTTTGATTCCACCTGCTTCCAGTGCCGCCCTTGAGGCGACCTCCTGAAGATCAATGGCGGTGAAGTTTGCCAGTAAACCGCCGTACGTGCCAAACGGTGTCCGCTTCGCCGCAACAATAAACACGTCTTTCACAGCTGTAAAACAGAACAAGATTGATTCACACAAAATATGGTGTACATGAATTAAACACAAATATTTAAAGAACTGTGATTAATCAAAATATTTTGTTTCAAGGGCAAATATCGATTAACACATCTATTTGACACTAAACTAAGTAAAAAATTGGGCATTGGTTCAATGGTTTATAGGAAAACTGTTCATTTTTAGTACTTACTAACTTGACTGAGTCTATTACCTAACTTTGATTGCCTGCACAACAATAATATTGCCCAATGCTAGATAATGAACTTATTCATCATGAATCAGTGACTTGGAGTACATTTCTGGAGGGTGGAGTGGCAAGGGTATCAACTTCCCTCACCTCCCGTGCATTACTTCATGCCACACCCCTTAACCCCCCTCCACCCCCTTGTTTCTTCTGCTTCTTGATGGCTGTGTGCAAGCCTATTCTATGTCACAGAATGTACACATGTTGCAAGGTTAACAAATATAAAATTAGCATGCACTTGCTGACTTTGGTGTTATTCTGCTGAAGACATGATTATGATACTAGTGCTCATTTGCAGGTGGGGATCAGGGGCTGTACGCGACTGGGTGCACACCCCCAGGCCCAATGGCTGTGTGCACTGCTGGGTCCTCACCCCCTAGGCCCAGGGGTTGTGTGGGTGACTGGTTGCACACCCCCAGGCCCAGGGGCTGTGTGGGTGACTGGGTGCACATGCCCTCCCAGACCCAGGGGCTGTGTGGGTGCCTGGGCTTATATCCCCTAAGCATGGGTGTTTTACCTTCAAGGGGGATGCAACCTGGGATGATTTTGTCTGGTGAGCCTCAAGGGATGGGCATTATGAAGTTTTTTTGGAGTCTTGGCTTGGGTGGGTGGCCACTGCATGGGTGCAATTTGAGGTTTCTTTCTGAAGTTCAAACAGGGGTGGTTCTTGGTTCTTAAATGAGGTACCCCTTTAAATGGATGGCTGCACTCCTGCCAAAGCATAGTCCAATGTAATAGTCTTAAAGTTAAAAGTGAAGATGTTAGTTACTGACACTCTTTCCAGTCTTGCATTCAGTCTTGTCACTTGATTATGATATCAAGTTGATTGTGCATATACAGTTTATGCTGGCCAACACTCCTGTGGAGTCAAACGTCTACAGTATCAGTGTCTGTAGACGTAGTTTCTTTCGGTAACTTTCTAGCAGCAAATTGACGAAAAACACATATCGTCTGGTTCGGCAATGCGTTATTGCGCCGAGGGGGTTATGCGAGGCCAGGGGCAAGTGACGCTGTGGCCGAAGATAGAGGTCAAACGACGTGAACCCTGGTGCCACTCGCGATACTTGTCAAGCAACATATTTGGTTCCTGTTAGCAGGACCGCTTTCTTGCAATGTCCTTGTGCGTAACATACTTTAATTAAACGATGACAACACCAAATGCACTTACCTCTTGCAAGCGCCATTGTGATTTTGACCAGGAGTAGGAACCGAAAACAATCCGGGCATGTGTTTACCACCCGTGAGTTTTAGATCGCCACCTTTCGGATTGTTTTGCATAACTCTGGTTTTAAGGTATCCAGAAGAGGGCGACACTAAGACAAAGACGGCATCGACTGGGTCAGCGCGTTTCGTGCTACCATTCCATGAACGACTGTACATGTAAACACCTTAAGGGCGTATCCAGAGAGGGTAGTCCAAAAACGTCCACTGTCGGCCGAACCAAATTCATATCGGTGATCTGACTCGGAACTTCAGCACGACACCAAATTGCAAAGGGGGCACGTGCCTCCAAGTCCCCCGGATCCGCCTATGCACATCATAGGCAGGTCTAGGGGGCCCCGGGCCTGTTGGGGCACGTGCCATCTCTAGACCTTTGGTATTTAGCTGCGCTATGTCTGGTGTACAGTGGCGTGCCCCATAGGCATTTTAGTGTGCCCCCGTTACTGAGTTAATCACGGCGACGCAGCTGCGAAATGTTTTAACAGCACCCCCTCCCCCGTCATCCGAGTTCGTCAGTCGAGCCGAGGCAGCGGAGAAGCTGCAGTTATGGCGGCGCGGTGGCGAAAACTGTTTACACCATTTCGTTCGGCTCCAGTGGGGGGGGGGGTTGTGGCCCCAGACTACCCTCTCTGGACCCGCCCCTGCACCTGATGTAAATATTGTCAATGTTTTCTTCAACCTATATAGCCCCAATACTAACCTTCAACATAACCCTGAACTTAAGCCTTTTTGCACATCAGACCAACCATTTGTAAATGAAGGGTAGCGTGAAGCTCCCTCCCATGGTCGAGTGCGTAATCAATCGAACCAATCCCCCTGAAACCAATCAGATTAAACATATTATGGGAATAGACTTAGTTAGATTTAGTTCCTCCTGTTCCTTTCGGGACATCGGGCGACGAGGTTCCTCCATCTGGTACAGACATTTACAACTTCTTTGGCTTCATTCCAGTTTATTCCCATTTTTGCCAAGTCTTCTATAAATGTCTTGTTGGCCTTCCTGTTTTCTTGTTACCACCTTCCGGTACCCACTCCATCGGGAATAGATAGTTAGTGAAAATCTAAATATTAATTACAGTTAAGGTTATTAGTACATATAGTTAGAGTTTGGTCAGTTAGAGTAGAGTTAGGGTCAGCAATAGAAAATAGTTAGAGTTAGTCATGGTTAGGATTAGGCTTCAAGTGATTACGTAGTTAAACGCTCACTGTTTAGCACAGGTATTCCTCTTCGTCTGTTTAAGAGGAAACAAAAGGCAACTATTTTGTGTGGTGCACTTAATATAATTAATACAAACTAACCATTTACAAATACAGTTATATTTTAACTACAATGGTTTATTAAAAACCATGTTGAAGACACAGCTACCGTATTTCATGGACAGCGCTGTTTTGGCCGGCAAACCCACGCCATCAGTTCCTGCTTCATCAACAACATTATTTGTGTTGTTGGAAAACGAATAACTGTTTGATTAACCAAACTCAAGCAATGACGAAAGCAATCAATTGCTAAAGTCTTTATTATGCATTATGTACGTCATTCGATTATTCTACAAATACGTGCCGACATGAGTTATACTTTGCGTCGGCCGTCGCGTGCAGCACGAACAACGCCGCCGGCCTCCCGCGGGCTGACAACCGCGTCGTTCACCGGCGGGCGGGATCGTCGCTGTGCCCGATCATATACACATATGGCAACACTCTTCGAAGCCGACTGCCTGTCAATGCTGACTTCATAGTGGGCTATAATAAAAGTGCTGGACACTTGTGGTATAACTTATAATTCTTCCAGAATTACTCGCTTGCCTGCCCGCGAATCACCCGCAAACCTAGCCGCCCGCTGACGGTAGCGCGACTTCATACTGTATTAGCCTTCAGGACAACAGAGGTTTCATAATAATAATAATAAGGTAACTTCCTTTAAGTTGCATCTAAATCCTCGGAAACCAAGCTCAGAGGCGCAACAATACAAAATGGTTAGCCAATATCAAAATTAATAAGCCGTATTAAAGTCGTCAGCAGGTGGATTGATGCACCATGAGCTAAGGTGGATACGCAATGTTGCAAAGGTAAGTTTTTAAGTGACGGCGAAATTGTATAATATTTTCAACTGATCTAACACTAAGAGGAGTTACCTCATCTTACCCATCCTCTTCGGGCCTTGTGGCCCATAAGGCTGCTGTGCCACTCCGCCATCTCGCTCTTTTTTAAACGTCGCTATGTGTCTGGCTTTGCTCCAAGTTGCCCAGCCCAGTTGCTTTCGTTCTTTTTCCTCTGTGGTTCTCTATGTTGTTTTTGGTCGACCAACTTGTCTTGTTCCTTCCAGCGTCCATTTCAGTGCTGTCAGGCAGTGGTTGTGGTCCTTCTTTCTCAGCACATGCCCGATCCAATTCCACCTTCTTCTCTGTACTTCTGTGCTGATCTTCTCTTCTGCTGTTATGTTCTCAATGTCTTTGTTCGAAATTAATCACTACTGGCCATCTAATTTTTTAAATTCTTCCGAGACAGTTGGATTGGAAAATGTCAAGTTTTTGTTGTCGCTTTTGTTTAATTTTCATGTTTCACATCCATACAGTAACACTGATTTGATCAGAGTATAGTATAATCTGAGTTTAGTTTTTAATTTGAGCTCCATATGTGCTTGAATTTCATGAATGATGTCCTTGCTTTTCGTATTCTGTTGATAATATCATCACCCCCCTCCTCGTTTGCTGACGTTTGTGCCAAAGTGTGTATATTTCTCTATTTCATTCAGTTGTTGGTTAGCACTCTGTATGTTGTCCTTGCATTTGATGTTTATCCTCAGTATTTGTGGAGCGCAGTAGCGCAGCGGTAAGAGCTCCGGACTCTCGAGTGAGAGAACGCGGATTCGAATCCTGTGCGGCGGTGTCGAACCATCGGCAAGTTCGTTTAATCTACATTGCTTCAGTTCACTCAGCTGTATGAATGAGTACCTGGCTATAGACAGTGATGCATATTTGTGTACAAATAGTCTTAGCACATTAATTGCAGCGTGGCTGTTTGCTTCCCAGAGAAGTCGAGATGGTATTCGATTCAACAGATCTGCCAGGGAGTAAAATGTAAAGCGCTTTGAGCAGTCCCGAGGTCGGTTTTTGATGCAAATGCATTCATCTTTGGTGCTTTTGCTTGCATGTGTTTGTAACTTGATTACATAAGCGCAATGTCATCTGCGAAGTCCAAGTCTTCAAATTTTGACATGAATGTCCATATTATCCCTGTGTTGTTTTCTTCAGTTGTTTTCCTCATTATCCAGTCGGTTACCATCAAGAAAAGATATCGGGACATTACGTATCGTTGCTTAACTCCAATTTTTACCTTGATCCACTCAGATTGTTCATCTTCATCTACCACTGCATATGCACTGTCCTCGTACACAATCTGGACCATTCTGATTATCTTGTGTGGGATTCCGTAGTTCGCCATGATTTCCCAAAGGCTCTCTTGGTGCACGGAGTCAAATGCTTTTTTGAAGTCTACAAAAGTTACATATAGCGTTGCTTGCCATTCCACTGCCTGTTCTATTATGTTTCGAAGGATGAATATCTGTTCAACTGTGCTTCGTCCTCTTCTGAAACCTGCTTGTTCAGCTCTCAACTTGTTGTCAACTCCATTTCTTACTCTGTCTAGTATCACTCTTCCGAACACTTTACTGGGGACAGATGATAGAGTAATTCCTCTCCAATTTCCCCACTCTCTAAGGTTACCTTTCGTTGGTATTTTAATAACCAGTTCCAGTTTCCACGTCTTTGGTACTTTTTCTTGTATTCCCATATTGTTTTGAATAAGCTTAGAAGCCAATTCTCTGTTGTCGCCATGTCTGCTTTCAACAATTCTGCTGTAATGTCATCTTTGCCTCCGGCTTTCCCATTCTTTAGCTTCCTCGGTGCTGCTCTAATCTCTGCTTTTGTTATAGAGTCTGTGCTGATTTAATCTATGATCAGATCTAATTCAATATCTATCACGGGGTCATCGGGCGTAGGTCTATTAAGGACTTCTTCAAAATGCTCTTTCCATCTTGCCCGCCTGGCTGGTCCTTCAGTTATTAGGTTTCCAGATTTGTCTTTTATTGCATTCGCTGTATTGTGTTTGTCGTTACTAAGTGTCTTTGTGATGTTGTAGACTTCCATTCCCGGCAGCTTTCTCTGCTTCTGCGGCCAGGTTGTCTACCCGCTTTCTTTTACCTTGTCTCATGCTTTTCTTTCGTCTTTGTCTTGATACTTTATCGTTTCTGACTTTGCTTGTTCTATGTTGTTCTTTAGTCGTTTCCTGTCTTCTACCAGCTCCCATGGCCCGTTGCTGATCCATGATTTGTCCTCTCTTTTTATAACCCAGTACTTCTTCAGCTGTTTCTTTGTAGGCCACCTCAAATTCTTGCAATTTTCTCTCAACAATGTCATTATCTGTCTCGTCGTAGTCCCGTAGTACATCATATCTGTTCCGTAGCTTTAACGAGAATTGCATTTTTATGGTTGGTTGTTGCAGCTTGATTGTGTCGAATTTCTTTCTGTTCTCATTGGTCTTTTGTTTCCTCTTTGGCATCAGCCTGATCTTTGAGCACACTGACTGGTGGTCACTCGCAATGTCTGCTCCCCTCATCACTCGGGTGTCCGTAACTGATGTTCTGTACTGCCTGCTCACTAGCATATGGTCAATGTGGTTTTTGGTTCACCCTATTGGAGATATCCACGTCTGCTTATGGATGAGTCGATGTGGAAATATGGTACCTATTGGGTATTGTGGAGTTTGCATGTTTAAGGAGACAGATTACGAATAGTAATCAACTAGACATGAGGTTGGCGGTATCCCAGAGTGCCTCTGGTATGTATTGCAGAAACGGTACAAAACACGGACGGACACTTACAACTAGTACCCGTTACATCAATATACAACATTTCTCCAACTTAAAATAGAACTATTCTAAAGAACCATCTGCGACTAATATAGCAAGCTTATACTAAACGTAACTGGGTGAATAATCACAAATTCAACTTAACAACAGGTTTGATTGCTCGTGATGAACGCCTGACAGCAGCTGGCGACTGAAGGACAATCGATGTTGGTGACCCTAACCCGTTAGGTGCCTTAGGTGCTTGTTCTGTTTGCCCTCCATGACCTACTGGATCGACCGGATCGACCACTACAGGCTCTGGCTCGGATGTCACGACAATGGGAGGTGCAATCGCGACATCGCTCCAACCTTTTGGTGTAGCTGGGTGGTCATCATTCGCGACCATGTGGTCCACATGAACGGATCGCCTCCTGTTTCCTGGCAGTCTGACCAAATATGTCAGTGGCCCTAAAACTCTGACCACCGTTCCCAATGTCCACTGCTCCATTCCTCCTCTCATGTTTCTGACTCTCACTCTCTGGTAGACGTCGAACTTGCGAATGCGTGAATGAGCTCCACCATGCTGTTGTTTCTGTTTTAATTGCCGATCTTGCACTTTTGTTTCGAGATTGGGTTTCGTCATCGCAAGTCTGGTGCGTGGCGCTCGGTTCAGGAACAACTCGACGGCGTTTTATCCGTAAGCGAATGCGGTGTGTTTCGGTACTGAAACAGTATGTCCGACAGACGGTGTTGCAATGGTAGCTGGCTGTTGGATTTTGCAAGCATCTTCTTGAAAGTCTGGACATTTCTCTCCGCGAGGCCGTTCGTCGCCGGGTGGTAAGCTGGACCCCGTATGTGCTTGACGCCATTCAACCTCAAGAAACGACAAAATTCCTCGCAAGCGAACTGAGGTCCGTTATCAGATACCACCTCGCGTGGTAAGCCAAATGCTGCGAACATTCTTCTCAGTTGCACTATCGTCTTGTTTGCAGTAGTGCGAGACATTGAGACTACTTCCAGCCACTTTGAATGACTATCCACCACGACAAGGAAGTTCTGTCCGTCTTTTTCTGCAAAATCCACATGGATACGTCCCCATGGTCCCGTAGCCCCCGGCCATGGCACCAGTGGTGCTACCTTCGGCGTGCTCGCTGCCTGGCTGCATTCCCGACAGTGTCGGACACAGTCCTCGATATCCATCAACAACTGGTCTACTTCTGTAGCGATCTGGGGATTGACACTGAAAATTGCACCCCAGTTAAGTGGTATCTGCTTTGACCAATCCCGCCCCATCAATGCTGGTCGTGACCCTTTCGCCACAAACACCTGCAATAAATGCTTGTTACCACGATATCTGACAGGCACACACACATTTTACCTGCCAATGGGATTAGTTCTCCGGTGTATGACCTTAGCTTCAGACCGGTTTGTTCTAGTGGAAAGCTACGCAAGACATTTTTGTACACATTCTCCGGTACAATAGACACCGCCGCTCCAGTATCTACAAGCATTGACACATTGTGTCCATTTAACTCCATGTTCACACGTATGCCTCTCTGAACCTCGCTAGCTGTGTACACTCCATGTAGACCTAGGTCTTTGACTGCCATAAACATCAGTAGCCTCATCAACATCATCATCAACATTAGAAACATCTCTGCCTACACTGATCTCCCTTCGGCCTTTTGACTTGCACATTTGTGCTACATGACCAATTTTACCATACAAGTAACATTTTTGATCAATGAATTTGCATTTAGCAGCAGAGTGGTGTCTGCCGCATCGGAAGCACTCTCGGTCGGCCAGCACCATCGTCTGCTTCTGTCTTGATGATCCCCGACGTGATGCACCGCTGCCGTCGCCGATGGAGTATCTTCGGGCGTTTCACTGAACTCCGCTGAGCTCTTCACGGCCATTTCCTCGGCGATCGCCGTCTGATAAGCCTCATTGAACGTTAGCGAATTATCTCTGAGCATTAACTTCGCTTGTACCGCCGTCAAGTTCAGGCCCTTTACGAACATGTCTCTCAGAGCCTCATCTTGATAATCACGTGGGTACTCACATTCACCGGATAACTCACGCAACGCCAGCGCAAACTGCGCCACTGTTTCTGAAGGCCTACGCCGTCTGTTCATGAATTTGTTTCTCAAGCCTATGATTGTTAGTTGCTGTTTGTAAACCGTGGTCGCCGCACGAATTACCTCATCGTAGTCCGCATTTGCCGGTGTCTCCGGCTTCAGTTGCGTCTTCAACTTCGCGTAGCATTCAGCGCCAACGTTTGACAGGAAAATGCTCTTTTTGACATCTGCGGATACGCCGTTAGTGATCACGAAGAACTCGAACCGTTCAACGTAGTTTTCGAACCTCTCCTTCTCTTCCACATACGGCTCGAAGCGGGCGCTCTTCCCCGACATGCTTAAGTTCGTTTTCTCGTCGCCACTGTTGTGTATTGTGGAGTTTGCATGTTTAAGGAGACAGATTACGAATATTAGTCAACTACACATGAGGTTGGCGGTATCCCAGAGTGCCTCTGGTATGTATTGCAGAAACGGTACAAAACACGGACGGACATTTATAACTAGTACCCGTTACATCAATATACAACAGTACCTGTTACCACAAGGTTGTTTAATCCACAGAAATAAATTAGTGTTTCTCCATTTTCATTTCTTTCACAAATTCCAAGGCTTTCCATTATGTCTTCACAGCCCTCGATGTCTTCTCCAACTTTGGCCTTTAGGTCCCCCATTACTATGAGCATGTCAGGTTTATGTTCATTGTCCACAACTGATTGCAACTGTTCGTAGAATTGGTCTTTCTCTTCGTCACTTGTTTCATTTGTTGGTGCATGTGTTTGTGTGAATGACAGTTTTACATATCTTGAAAAGAATATACACATATAATCCTATCACTGATAGGTTTCCACTCTAGTAATGTTTCCCATCTGCATTCGCTAATGCCCGTGACATCGATTTCGTATTTATTCATTTCTTTTGCAAGTTGTGCTGATTTACCAATTTAATACAGCGTTTTAAGAGGAATATAGAAAATGTCCTAGTTCCAATATAAGTATTGACTCTAGGAACAAAAAGTAAATTTAGAACTAGATGATCAATGGTGAATAGGCCTTTTTTACAGGAGTAAACAATGGATATAAATATACTGATTGCTTTCTCCTGTAAAAAAAGTATATCCTAATTCTGAACAAATCACTGACATGAAAATATAAAGTTTAGTTGCAAATGGTTTGTATTAACTCATTTGTCGTTTGGGGTAGTGCGATTTAGTTGGGTTGGAGGACATAGACAGGGCTGTAAGAGGTGTTTACAGAATTCATTATTATTGTTCATTATTGTCAATATACCATTATCGACAAAATTGAATTGCAGGTGGTAGATCTATGTGAGACGTAAAACAACCAACAAGGAAGATATGCACACTGCATGGCAGTCACCATGGAAACAGACTGATTAGGTTCATGAAACCTAATAAGACGACGATATTCTACCCACATTATATACAGATTAGTCAGTTAATAGAACGCTGACAAACGCTGGAAATAGCTGTTATATACCTGCCAACTTCGTTTAAATTCTGGGAGATTCATCACTGCATGGTTCCGTACGCTTACCGTGTCGCGCTGTCTCGGATCTTTACATCGGAAGACGGGAGGGTGTGCTATTGGAGATTTCTGGCCGGAACTTCAGCGGTTCATAACGTCTCCGCACGGCTCCCGTGGTGTTACGCTGTCTCGGAGGGTGACATCGGAAGACGGTGGTGTGTGCTGTTAATAATTATACATTTTAAGCAAACGTCCGGGAGAATGTCTGTATTCCGGGAGACCGGGACACACACACAAAATGAAGGAGAATCCCGGAAATTCCGGGAGAGTTGGCAGGTATACTGCTATAGACCCGGTCACCTGGATTGTCAACTACGTAGTAGTAGTAGAGGCCAGCTTCTGTCTCGAGAGACAATGCTTGTTGTAGCTGCATTATGCCAGAATACTTCAGTCGTATTCCATATATTATACCATAATATTTCAGTCGTATTCCATACACATACAACTTTGTAATTCACCAATACAACGCACGTGGTAAAAACAACTTATTTATTCCCAAAGTTAATCATCAATATGCAAAAAAGTATATTAGACACAACATTATATAAACTGTTAGCAATACTCCAAATATCACCCATGATAACATTTCTACACATAGCTTATATGTTTTTTCCACTTATACAACAAATTACTTTATTAAGAATTATGAATCATGTTATATTTCTAACTGTTACATCTGTTATTCTTAAACTAGACATGACTTTGCATTTATTTAAACACATTTACGTATATACTATGTATACACATATATGTGTGCATATACAGTTGATCACGTGATAATTATATAATTATGCTACATCAGTAGAGTGACTCCCATGATAGCGGCATATAATTGTCTACAATGAATATTATATTGTAATTTATGTGTTTATGATGGTCAAAATAAATACTGTCTGTATATATGTCTGTCTGTCTGTCTGTCTGTCTGTCTGTCTGTCTGTCTGTCTGTCTGTCTGCCTGCCTGTCTGCCTGTCTGCCTGTCTGTCTGTCTGTCTGTCAGGTAGGTTGACTTGAATTTTTGGCATGACGTCTCGCACGCTTAGTTTCCTGGTTTATCTGGTATGCTTCGATGTCATATGCTGAACCACCAGTGAGACAGGCTCGCCAGATGACCCTATTCTTAACAAAAGTCTGCCAGAGCTAGTAGGGGGTCGATGCCGTAGTCTTTTAGATCTCTCTTGACCACATATTTGTATCTTAATTTGCATCTGCCTACTGGACGTTTGCCCTCAGTCAACTCCCCATAGAGGATGGTCTTTGGGTGGCGGTCACTGGGCATACGCTGTACGTGTCCAAGCCATCGTAGGCGTCTGTGTTTGGGGATGTTGCTTAGTGGCGTTGAGGATCTCGAGATTAATAATTTTATCCTGCCATTTTACGCCAAGGTTTGTTCGCAGGCAACGAAGATGAAAACTGTTCAGTTTCCATTCTTGTTCGCGGTACATTGTCTGTGTCTTCAATAAAATGAAGACAACACAAGCATGGTACACTTTCAGCTTGGTGAATCGCTCTGTGAATCGGGGTACACCCCATCTATCAAAGTTTGTAGACGTATGAGGATGATACGTGCAAATATTTTCTCTACAACACTGAACAGAGATATTCATCTGTATAGTTATTGCAGTCGCCTCTGTCATCCTTGTTTCTGTACAGTGTGATTATATTTGAATCAATAATTTCTTGTAGAATTGAGCGTTTCCGCCAGCACTTCAGGAGCTAGAAGCCAGCTGCTGCATGAGTGGTGGCAACAATGCCTGACTGCCAGCCTTAATCAGTTCTGCATGTATTGCATCTCGACCTGAGGCTTTATTATTTGACAGTCTGGCAACAACTGCCTCCGTCTCTGTGAACTGTGGTTCGTCATCAAGTTCTTCCATAATCTCCATAGAAGAGACTTTGTCAATTGTAAACACATGATACGGTCTTTCCGTGCCATAAAGGTCGGAGAAGTACTCAATCCAGCGATTTGTTTGGTCATCTCTTTTTGTTAGTGTGACACCATCTTTCGATTTGAGAGGTGCAATTTTCCTTAGTGTGGGACCTATAGCTGTTTTATGTCCGCATAAATTTTTTTAGGTTCCCAGTGTTTGCCGCTGTCTCGATATCCTCACTTAGGCCAATATATAGTGTAACGGGGGATTTATGATGAAGACAGATCAACGCATACTAATGATGAGTATAATTTATTGTGTGAATTTAAAATACAAAATAAACCCCACCTTGGAACTGCAGTCTAACACAGCGCCTGAGCACTGCTCAGCGCAATCACACCCTGCACTGTTGTGTGTGTGTGTGTGTGTGTGTGTGTGTGTGTGTGTGTGTGTGTGTGTGTGTGTGTGTGTGTGTGTGTGTGTGTGTGTGTGTGTGTGTGTGTGTGTGTGTGTGTGTATATATATATATATGTAACCGGCAGGGTTACTGAGCAATAAGTAAATTATTATTATTATTAATTTTAATTTATATTATTATTCCAAAACTCCAAGTACTCCTTTTGTTCTCATTACTTTTAATATGTTAAGTCTGTAGACGCTGCCTGAGAAAGCCATTAGGTTCTCTTCCCAGGCGGTGTCAGTTTCCCCAGCAGTCACCAAGTGAGGGTCATACCCCGGTCACTAAGCCAGAATTAATTAAGTTTCCGAGAGAAGCTGGACAGACAGCGCTCCAGTGCTTTTCAACGAGGTTTCGTGTTTTAACAGATATATAAACACAAATGAAGATGTAAGGTGGGTGGATTGAACCAGGATATAATTAACAGCAGATTATGTAATTATCTCCCAGTACTTGGTACTTTTAAGTTCCCCGTGGGAAGGTCAGTTAATATGGTCTGTGTTGACAGTGTGGGCGGAATTCCCCCAGCACTTACAGCTGTTGTGTATTATGGCATACACAGGTTAAATTCCACTGTTTGGGATAAGAAAGCACTATCTACACAATTGCATGGTTCATAATCTAGTAATTAGCGTGAGTTTTTAATACTCAATAGGAGATCATTGTGTTGATATGTTCCCTGCTGAGATGCTGGCACAGTAGGCTGTGTAATGTGTCTGCAGCGGGTGTCGGGTATCGCTATTCCCTAGGGAGTAGGGACAGCATGTTGACTGTCAGTGGATAGACGGACTGCCCATTGAGTTTAGCAGAGTAGTTTCTACTGAAGAGCTATTAATGCCCAGTGTAGTGGGTAACTTATATATTGATAGGATAGGTGTGTTTAATTAAGTTGATTTCTAATTGTTGTTAGCAATTACACTTACATGTACTTGCAAATCTAGACAACTTCAGCTTATACAGCTGTATATGTGACACTTAGCAGGTGTTCTTACAGCAGAATTACATATGCTATTTTAGTGCATTTTAAGGGAACCATTATGTCAGCATACATATAATTATATCGTGTAAGTCATTATTTGGTTTATTTACAGAGAGTGCATGGTGTGATTGCACTGAGCAGTGCTCAAGCACTGTGTTAGACTGCAGTTCCCAGTTGGGGTGAGCATTGTTACCTTCCATGTCGTGGGGTATTCCTAATTGGTTAGAGACAATGCAGTTAGACATGCGTTTAGTATTGATTAATGGACTCTTATTCTATGTGGATGATGAGCCGTTACATGATGATAATGGTCATGTATATGTACCGATGCTTTATTATGCATAGAGGAGTATCTCATATACATGAGTTTAATTGTAGAAGTATTACAACTGAGTTAATACTGTATTGACATTTTACATTGATTGGATACTGTGTTAATGATACTTAGGATGCATTTGAATGTATTTCTTGATTTGGGAATACCGTGTTTAAACTAATATAGACCTATGTGTTATTGATAGTAAGTCCGTCAAGGAGTATTGCCGTTTGGATATCTAGTTACAAATATCACAGGTGTTAGCCTGCTATTTGGTATCTGAGATGATCTATATGCAATTTAACTGTATCAAAGTTATGCAAGGAATATTATGTTTAATGCTGTTGTTGACTGATCCTTTGTATCCAGTGTTGCACTTGTAGTAATCGTATGTTATTATGTTGCAGGTTTTTTTTTATAACTTTGTATTTTAGATTATCAACACAATAAATTATAGTCATCATTTAACCGTGTTGTCTGTCTTCATGGTAATTCCCCCGCTACAAAATGGTGTCAGAAGTGGGATGATGACGATCAAATAAACCCCAGCTGGGACGAATGTCGCAAGGAGGCGATAGCTATGATATATGCCGTCAGTGTCCGAATACGTGCGACCTATCAGAAGAGACTCGTGCCTCCGACAGCAAGGCACTGCACGCTGTAATATCAGCGCTGATGGCCAAAACTTCGATAACATTTCGTTGTGAGACAACATTCGCGTATGACGAATTCCGCGACGACGAACTTCTGCTTGTTGGTGCCTAGATGGCTAGGACCCGTTTTACATGCGTGATGCAGATGAACAATAGCAGGCTCACTGTTGAACTTTTTACGGCATTAACGATGTATAATGTTTGTTTCTTTCAGCAGGTGTATCCTTGCAATGGTGTAGGTCATGTTCTCTGAATTGTTATGTGTAATGTTTGTTTTCATTTTAGTGACATTCTACATGTTGTATGTTGCATGTGATCATGCAGGGAACTTGTTAATGTTTGTGTCACTTTAGATATGGTTTGAAGGGTATATGACGTGGTTTTCTAGTTGGCAGTGTAAGTACATGTTGTCAGTTAACCCCTGGACTTAGTCTGTCGAATGGATCTGGAGTCTTTGTAAGGATAAGCCTGACTTAGTTCCGGGATACTCCTGACTTTGGTTTGGTGGTCATATTTATAACTATCAAGTCACACGTTCATTTGTCGGAAATCTAACTCTAAAGTTCTTGTTCTTGTGGTTGCCAGTGACTGTTACTGTGTCTGTAGTCATGGATGATTTGGAGGAGCAACTAAAAGTGCTCCGACTGCAGTTGGAGCAGTCCCGGGCACAAACTGCAGAAGTAGAAAGAGAGAGAGCTTCTGCCGAGTCTGAGTGGCTGGCTCAGAAACAACATCTGCAGCAGGAATTAGCCAGGAGTAGTGAGACAGGAACCAGGGAACCTGCATTGGCATCGCATCAGCGCATCTATGTCCAACGAGAGCGGAGGATGCCCAAGTTGAGAGGACGACCGCTGACACCGGAAGACCCAGACGTTGATGACTGGACCTCAGACATGGAGAGCCACCTGAAGGCCAGTCCATTCTCAGATCGTGAGGATCTGGACTTCATTATGGACCATCTGAGTGGAGTGGTCGGACAAGAAGTAAGGTTCCGCGAACCAAGAACAGCCCACGAAGCTCTGCAAATTGTGAGGCGTGACGTAGACACCATGGGAGCAGCGCAAGAGGCCTTCTACACCAGGGTCCAGCAGCCAGGTGAAACCCTTCTGGATTACTCTCTTGCCCTTGTCAAGCTGTTTAGTAAACTGAACAAACGACAACCAAGTTTGGCCCCACTGAAAGATGAGACATTAAAGGGACGCTTTGCTTCCGGGGTTCGTGAGCAACATCTTCAACGCGAAATGCGCAGGTAGGAGGTTGACGAATCATACAATAAAATGAAGACAACACAAGCATGGTACGGGATGCTATTCTGGGAGTTCCGGGATAGGGGAATCTCCTGGATAGGAAAAGAAGTCCCCAGGAAGATGGCAACACATGATGCTATCAGTACTACCACTGCTGCAAGAAAGGATAATACTGCCATCCTCAGGAAATTGGAAGATCAACAGCAGCAACTACAGCAGATGCAGGAGCTGTTAACCAAACAACAACAGCAGCTGGAGGGGGTTAGAACGTCGAGAAGCTGGGAAGCCCGCCGACCGCCGAAGCGTGGCTATAATGCAGAGGGCAAGCGGGTCTGTTATGTGTGTGGATCAGTGGATCACATCAGCCCGTATTGTCTCAAGAAGGGGCACACGGTCAAGAAGGAAAACTAGATGCCTCCTCTGCACAGGTCCAGGTAGGGGATGGCGAGTTAGAGGACCCATCAGATGTAGAGGCGGTGATGGAGAGAGAGCCATCGGGAAATGTCCCGTGGTAGAGGTAGTGGTGGGTGGACATTCAGCGAAGTGTTTGTTGGACACAGAGGCGGAAGTGTCCACCATCACCGAGGGATTTTTCAGGAATCACCTGCTGCCACGGGGACAAGCGATGAAGGACATCGCAGGGTGGATTTCCGTCACTGCCGCAAATGGGTTGCCGGTGCCCTATCTTGGGTATGTAGAATGTGAGATGATTATTCTGGGACAAGTGTTCAAAGAGATGGGTTTTCTTGTGACAAGAGATCCAGTGGACCCTGTCATGCGACAGCGAAAACTCGAACGTCCTGGAATAATTGGCTGTAACATTCTGCGTAGGGTTGGGACCATTCTAGCCTCAGAACTTGGGCCACGTTACCTGGAGTCAATCAGGGTGAATGATAGTGGACCCAAGTGGGCTAGAGTGTTGTCATTATTCACCCAAACTAGAGAAGACTTGAAGAAGCGTCATGTGAAACTGGCCGGAAGGAAGCTACAACTGTTACCAGCGGAGTCAGCCGTGACAGTTTTAGCTCACGTAGTGAAGCCAGTAGGGCTCTGCCAGTTATTGGTTGAACCACTCGATCACGGGTCGAGCGGGTTGCCACACGGAGTACAGACTGTGTGCTCTGTTGTAAGTGCGGACCAGAGATGTGTCCGTAGTGGAGTAATCCCAGTTCAAGTCTGGAACCTCAACAAGGAGGATATCTGGCTTCAACCAAGGAGTGTGTTGGGATCTGTCCATACAGTGGATATCGAGGAGCCACAGGATACCGACACATATATAGATGTAAATGAGGTTACCGTACAGTCGATAGGTGCTGAGATTTCCAGCACGGCAGAGCCAATAAACAACAAGGGATCGTCTGGCGGGACAGGATCAGGAGGATCTGACATTTATGACTTACCGTCAGTGGACTTAGGAGGGTTGGACCTTTCTGAGGAGGATCGTCAGAGAGTGAAGTTGTTGCTGGTGAAACACAAGGATGTGTTCAGTAAAGACCAAGACGACATCGGTTACTGCGATGCTGTCCCACATCAAATACTCACCACTGATGATAGGCCAGTTAGAGTTCCCCACCGACGGGTGCACCCTAACCAGTGGGAGGAGGTTAAGGCACACCTCCAGAAATGGCTGAAAATTGGAGTCCTTCAAGAATCTACCAGCTGCTATGCATCACCAGCAGTTCTCGTGAGGAAGAAGGATAACTCATTGCGATTGTGCATCGACTATCGTCAACTAAACCTTAAGACCATCAAGGATGCCTTCCCTCTACCACGTGTAGGTGAATGCCTGGAAGCACTCACTGGAGCAAGATATTTCAGTACTTTGGATCTGGCCCATGGCTACTGTCAATGTGCCATCGACAGCAGAGATGTGCCAAAGACTGCGTTCAGGGTTGGAACTAGTGGACTGTATGAGTTCACAAGGATGACAATGGGACTTTGCAATGCCCCAGCTACTTTCTCACGCTTGATGAATCATGTGCTAGCAAATGAGAATTTCCATTCCCTTCTCATTTACTTGGATGATGTCCTAGTATTTGGGAAATCAGTGGATGTGATGATGCAAAAGCTGGACACCGTATTCGGGAAACTACGGGCCTTTGGACTCAAGATCAAGCCGCAGAAATGTAGCCTGTTCAGACGGGATGTTAAATTCCTTGGGCATATTGTGTCAGCAGAAGGAGTGGCAACAGACCCGGAGAAAATCAAGGCTGTACAAGAATGGGAAGAACCAAAGAGTGAGAGCGAGCTACGTTCCTTCCTAGGATTGGCTGGATATTATCGAAGGTATGTACCTTCCTTTGCCCAGATAGCAAAGCCTCTTCACCAGTGTGTTGGCAAAGCCACGAATACAAAGAAGGGTTCGAAGAGAAAGATGTTCCAAGATGGACAACTATTCCATGAAAAATGGAATAGAGACTGCAGTCTGGCCTTTCAGAGGTTAAAGGAGCAGCTGACAAGTGCTCCAGTGCTAGTCTACCCAGACTTCACGAAGCCGTTCATCGTAGAGACCGATGCTAGCTTCCAAGGACTGGGCGCAGTACTCTCCCAAGAGCATGGGGTTATTGCCTATGCAAGCCGCGGTTTGAGGCCAGCGGAGAGGAACGACGCCAACTACAGTTCCATGAAGTTAGAACTCCTTGCTCTGAAGTGGGCCGTCACGGATAAGTTCCGTCCTTATCTCATCTGGTCGCACTTCACGATTTACACGGATAATAATCCATTGAGTTACATTCAGACATCAAAGTTGGGAGCTACAGAGTTGCGCTGGGTTGCTCAGCTTGCTCAATTTGATTATGATATCAAATACCGTAGTGGTCGTGCCAATGCCAATGCTGACGCACTCAGTCGAAAGACATGGCATGGAGAACACGTTCCAGCGGAAGTGGACACGACTTCTGTCAGAGTAGAAATGACCGAGTTAGCCGTCGATCGAACGGTAGTGAAGATTTTGTCTTCAACTGCAGTACCGAATGAGATTCAGGAGCGACACCAAGCAATGGTGGAAAGGGTAGAAGGAATCATGACAACCACCGCAATGAGTGAAAAGATCAAACAGACAGTATCACCTCTTCCAGGGTACACAAAGCAGCAACTGGCTGAGTTACAACATCAAGATCGTATCTTGAGTAAAGTTGTGGCTATATGGAAGAAAGGTACAAAGCCAGACAGTACAGAACTCCATAAGATGCCGATAGTTGCTCGTCGCTGGTATAGCAAATGGGACCAATTCGTGGAAATAGAGAATGTTCTGTATATTGAGTCCTTTGAGAATGGAGAAGGAACTCTACAGCATGCATTGCCAACCAGTTTGAAACAGCCAATACTCGAAGCTCTTCATGATGCAAGTGGCCATCAGGGAAGAGACAGGACTCTAGCTCTGGTAAGAAAGAGAGCATTTTGGCCTGGAATGAGCAAGGATGTAGGTTCGTATTGTGCCAGTTGTTCACGATGCTGTACTGCTAAGGCATTAAGACCTACTGTGAACCCGAGAATGGGACACCTTTTGGCGAACAAACCACTCGCACTACTAGCAATTGATTTCACTATGCTAGAGAAAGCTTCAGATGAACGCGAACATGTCTTAATCATGACGGATGCATTTAGCAAATTCACTGTAGCAATACCCACAAAAGATCAGAAGGCGACTACAGTTGCGAAGGTATTGACACAGGAATGGTTCTATCGATATGGAGTACCTAGACGCATACACAGCGACCAGGGAAGAAATTTCGAAAGTGGCGTGGTAAGGGCCTTGTGTACGGTATATGGAATAAAGCAGTCACGTACCACTCCATATCACCCGGAGGGAAACGGTCAGTGTGAACGCTTTAATCGTATAATTCAACGCCACACGCGGCCACAGGTTTCTCGCCTTATTGCTTGATGTTTGGGCAAGAATCCAGACTTCCGGTGGATGAATTGCTGGATGGAGAGGGCCCTACATCACACCTAGGTAAAGGGACTGATGACTGGGTACTAGAGCATCAGCACCGACTGGAAGCAGCTTTTGAATTAGCCGGTCAGAAATTAGCCAAAGCCGCTGGAATCAGAAAGGATAGGCATGATCTGAAGGGATCCGATGCGCCACTGAAGCCTGGAGATCGAGTTTTCCTTAGGAACAGAGGAGTTCTAGGGCGAAACAAAATACAGGATCGGTGGGTGGCCATCCCCTATAGAGTCGAGGATCGGATGAGTCCCGATAGTCGCCTGTATCGTGTTCACCGATTCGATGGTCTGGGACACCCTAGGGTGGTACATCGCTCTGCAATATTGGATGTAAGGGATATCCGGGTTCCTGCAGAGAGTAGAGCAAATGCACCAGAAGAAAAGGAAAGTACACGGGAAAATGCCGGAGATAAACACGCGAAGACCACCTCGGAGGGCAGCTCCACACCAATTGACAGGTGGATGATACATCAGGAGACAGATGTATATATATCCTTGATGCCAACTGTTCAAGCGGAAACTGTTCCCTCGATCCTTCCGCACAAGGGTGATGGACGGTGGAGGGAAGAAGAACTTCCACTGCCCCGTGTTTCACCAGTTCATTCGAGTCATCTTGAGAACGATAAGAGTTCGAACGAAGAAGAAGCACAGATACCCCTTCCTACAACCTACAAGTCGCACCTGAGTAGTCGTGGTATGTCAGGTAGAACCAGGTCGACTCGGGATGCTCGGGTTACGGGTGGTGGGCGGAGTTGTGCTCAGGCACATAGCTGTTTGTCTGTAGATTCAGATGGCGACAGTGCCTCGGAACCAATTCCGAGACAGTCCCGACGATATCGTCGTGTTAAAATCAGGAGTCGGTCCGATCGCTCTGCCAGATCAACACCTGGATCACCAGATGGCGAAGCACTACCACGTAGGAGTTCTAAGCGTGCAACAGCACGGCATAACCCCAATCCCCAAATCTGCCACGGTCTGCAGCTCTTAGGACGACTGAGGTAGCAGCACCATCATTTGGAGAGCTGAGTGAAGCCATGTCGAACTTAGGTCCCATGCTTCAAACAGCTTGGTTGCAGTCACAGGCAACCACAATTAACCGCAACTTGCCATAAGAATATTAGTTTTGTAGATCATTATTCCAAATATAATATCTTGGTTCTGATTGTTCAGTTGTTCGTGGGATACCAACTATTTAATCAGGGGGGTATGTAACCGGCAGGGTTACTGAGCAATAAGTAAATTATTATTATTATTAATTTTAATTTATATTATTATTCCAAAACTCCAAGTACTCCTTTTGTTCTCATTACTTTTAATATGTTAAGTCTGTAGACGCTGCCTGAGAAAGCCATTAGGTTCTCTTCCCAGGCGGTGTCAGTTTCCCCAGCAGTCACCAAGTGAGGGTCATACCCCGGTCACTAAGCCAGAATTAATTATGAGACGCCATCACAGAGTTTCCGAGAGAAGCTGGACAGACAGCGCTCCAGTGTTTTTCCACGAGGTTTCGTGTTTTAACAGAGATATAAACACAAATGAAGATGTAAGGTGGGTGGATTGAACCAGGATATAATTAACAGCAGATTATGTAATTATCTCCCAGTACTTTGTACTTTTAAGTTCCCCGTGGGAAGGTCAGTTAATTGGTCTGTGTTGACAGTGTGGGCGGAATTCCCCCAGCACTTACAGCTGTTGTGTATTATGGCATACACAGGTTAAATTCCACTGCTTAGGATAAGGAAGCACTATCTACACAATTGCATGGTTTATAATCTAGTAATTAGCGTGAGTCTTTAATACTCAATAGGAGATCATTGTGTTGATATGTTCCCTGCTGAGATGCTGCCACAGTAGGCTGTGTAATGTGTCTGCAGCGGGTGTCGGGTATCGCTATTCCCTAGGGAGTAGGGACAGCATGTTGACTGTCAGTGGATAGACGGACTGCCCATTGAGTTTAGCAGAGTAGTTTCTACTGAAGGGCTATTAATGCCCAGTGTAGTGGGTAACTTATATATTGATAGGATAGGTGTGTTTAATTAAGTTGATTTCTAATTGTTGTTAGCAATTACACTTACATGTACTTGCAAATCTAGACAACTTCAGTTTATACAGCTGTATATGTGACACTTAGCAGGTGTTCTTACAGCAGAATTACATATGCTATTTTAGTGCATTTTAAGGGAACCATTATGTCAGCATACATATAATTATATCGTGTAAGTCATTATTTGGTTTATTTACAGAGAGTGCATGGTGTGATTGCACTGAGCAGTGCTCAAGCACTGTGTTAGACTGAAGTTCCCAATTGGGGTGAGCATTGTTACCTTCCATGTCGTGGGGTATTCCTAATTGGTTAGAGACAATGCAGTTAGACATGCTTTTAGTATTGATTAATGGACTCTTATTCTATGTGGATGATGAGCCGTTACATGATGACAATGGTCATGTATATGTACCGATGCTTTATTATGCATAGATGAGTATCTCATATACATGCGTTTAATTGTAGAAGTATTACAACTGAGTTAATACTGTATTGACATTTTACATTGATTGGATACTGTGTTAATGATACTTAGGATGCATTTGAATGTATTTCTTGATTTGGGAATACCGTGTTTAAACTAATATAGACCTATGTGTTATTGATAGTAAGTCCGTCAAGGAGTATTGCCGTTTGGATATCTAGTTACAAATATCACAGGTGCTAGCGTGCTATTTGGTATCTGAGATGATCTATATGCAATTTAACTGTATCAAAGTTATGTAAGGAATATTATGTTTAACGCTGTTGTTGACTGATCCTTTGTATCCAGTGTTGCACTTGTAGTAATCATATGTTATTATGTTGCAGGTTTTTTTGTTTGTTTGTTTTACTTTGTATTTTAGATTATCAACACAATAAATGATAGTCATCATTTAATCGTGTTGCCTGTCTTCGTGGTAATTCCCCCGCTACATATATATATTGATTTGTACGTGTTGTTAATTCTTAATTTCTGTCAAAACACGAAACCTCGTGGGAAAATACTGGAGCGCATTACTTCCGTCCAGCTTCTCTCTGAAACTCTGTAACGGCGTCCCTTACATAACTCTGGCTCAGTGACCGGGGCATTCACCCTCGCTCGGTGAATGCTCGGGAAACTGACACCGCAGGGGAATCTGACGTATATAGGCGTTTCTAGGTCATAGATGTTACACTGGTGAAATGGGGTCTAAAAAAATTTAAAAGTAATGAGAACAAGAAGAGTACTTGGAGTTTTGGAATAATGGAAGTAAATAATTAACTAATACTAAACCGGTTGCAGTAGCATTGGTTAAGCGCTTGTCTGGCTTTTCTTTGAGCAAGACTTCGGGAAGTCCTGTTACAGTAGCAAGCACTGCATGGTGGTCTCAGTTGATCTACTTTTGAATTCCAGGAGTGCTTTGCGTTTTGCCTCAATTACCGGTTTCTTAGTGCCAAAACTAGCCGTGAACCAGTCTGGGTTATGACAAAAGCTTATGCCAAAGGTGTCGAAGGCTGATTTGTGAATTGTTTGTTTGAGAAGCCGCCAATAATCATTTGCATTCCCGTTTCATCTATACCTATATATAGATAGTTGATCGATTTGGTTTCCGAGGGTTGCGTTGTAATCCATTGTCAGTTGCTGGATACAAGTTTTGGTTATATCAACCCTTGGTTGACCATGTTTCTTTCCACTGTGGTAGGACTTCGGCGACAGTTTCATATTTAAGATGACAATTAAGACTATGAATCTGATCCGCGTGTCGCAGTCTGCACCGTAGTATGATCTAGTTTTGGTGACACCGTTCAGGTACGTTGCATCGTCGAACCAGAGCATGGTCTAGATGATGCAATGTCTTGGATCTGGGGTGCATTCAGGATACCTTGTAATGAGCTTTACATTGTGTATAGGTGTTGTACTGTTTTCTATTCAGATGTATTCAAAACGGACACATGTTCATGAAACACGTCTACGTTTATTTCCCCGCTCTCCCCAAGCAGCAGTGTCCCCTCTCCGATAGTCTCCCCCACATATTTCATGAGGCTCACGCCACATCCTCCTTTCTCAGGAGTGCTCGCATACATTAACATTTCAGTGTTCCAATTGGCCAGAGGTTACTAGCACATAGCCACAGTTCAGGTCGATGTTTACCATCGATTGTCTACACTCTACACAGCCACATTGTAGTCGCCGAGATAGGACGGAGGTTTCCTGTCTCTTGCTGGATTTCGTCTTGGTCCAGGTTCATCAATCACCGGTGGATCGGCCGCAATTAGTTCGTCTGTAGGTTGATCCACGGGAACTTGAACATCGTCCGATACTTCAACATCGTCCGGTACCACTTCAGATTTAGGGGCTACAGGAGTTGGTAGCAAATGTCGTTGATTTCGTCGCACAACACCCCTTCGTGTACGCACAATGTATGAACGTGGTGTCTGCGCTTGTGCTTGAACCGTTCCACGTCTGTCCAAGTTTTTAATCCATACATTTTCGCCTGGTCTCAGCGGTCGTAGATTAACTACGCGATGACGCTTATCAAATGCTTCCTTTTGTTGCTCCTTGATCCCCTTTTGCTTGTTCTTCATCGTTTGGAAGAACGGCCATTTTGGTTTCAAAGACGATGGTATCATTGGCTCTACCCGGTTTAGTCTTTCTTTGGCGCATCTGTCACACCTCTCGACCAAGTCTTTAATCTACTTGCTTAGACCCGGCCACCACACGGACTGTTTTGCTCGTTCTCTGCATTTCGTGAATCCTTGATGTCCTTCATGGATCTTCGTGAGTATCTCAGGACGCATTGCTGTTGGGATCACCAGACGGCTACCTTTCAACAGTAATCCCTCCTGGATAGTAAGGTCTGCGCTGACTGGCAGGTAGACTTTCTCGTCCGATTCTAACTTTGGTCTGTCAGGCCACCCTTGCACGCAATAGTACTGAATCTTTCGACATGTTGCATCATCAGCTTGTGCTCGCTTGATTTCCTGCAGTCGCTTGTCGGTCATAGGAAGTGCATCAATGACTGCGTTGACGTACGTTTGGCAGTCATATTGGAAGCTCTTGTCATCTGCCTGTAAGCTTTCCGTAACTGGAGCCCGCGACAACGTGTCTGCAGTGATCAAGTCCTTTCCAGGGACATGCGAGATGCTATAGCTGAAGCGCATCAGCCTCATCCGGAATCGCTGTATTCTTGGTGGAAGTTCGTCAAGTGTCTTCTTTCCAAGAAGTGAGACGAGAGGCTTGTGATCCGTCTGTATGTGGAATGACGTGCCGACAAGGAAGTCGTTGTACCTCTCGCAAGCCCATGTTGTTGCTAATGCTTCTTTCTCAATTTGAGCATATCGTTGTTCGACTGCCGACATTGCTCTTGAAGCATACGCGATTGGTCGTAGTTCGCCATCTGGTTGCCTCTGTAGCAGCACTGCTCCAAGGCCATGCGAGGATGCATCTGCCGAGACAATTGTTTCTCTTCGTACATCATACAGTGTCAGCACTGGAGCTGACGTCAGATTGTCTTTCATCTGCGTAAAGGCTTTCTGTTGTTCATGGCCCCACATCCAGTCATTCTTCTTGCTCAGAAGATCTCGTATTGGTTTTGTGCTGGCCGCTAGGTTTGCTGTGAACTTTCCCATTTGATTAGCCATTCCGAGAAATCGTCTCACACTTCTGACGTCTGTTGGCTCTGGCATGTTCAGAATTGCCGTGACCTTCTCTGGATCTTGAACAGAGAACTGACACTTATTCTCGTTCAACGTGACCTTGGCACCTTGGAGTCTTCTCAGAACAGCCCAGATGCGTTCATCGTGTTGACGTTGTGTATCGCCAAAGACTAGTATGTCATCCATATGACACACCACTCCGTCTATGCCTTCCAGAATTGTTGACATCCGTCGCTGGAAGTGTTCTGGTGCCGATAAGATCCCAAAAGGCAATCGGTTGAAGCAGAATCTGCCGAATGGTGTCATGAATGTTGTCGGTAAGGCAGACTCTACTGACAACGGGACCTGCCAAAATCCAGAATTTGCGTCCAGTTTGGTGAAGATTCTCGCTCCTGCCAACTGTCCTAGAGTATATTCTACAGATGGCATTTCGTGACGTTCACGAAGTACGCTTTCGTTGAGCTTTGTTAGGTCTACGCAGATCCTAACATCATCTTTCTTTGGCACTACAACCATCGGTGCACACCAATCAGTAGTCTGTTCGATTCTCGTTATCACTCCCATTTCCTCCATCTTTCTGAGCTCTTTCTTTGTTTTAACCATCAGTGGTAGAGGTACTCTTCTTGGTACGGTGATGGCGAAAGGCTGGGCATCTTCCTTCAGAGTTATTGTGTAGGGACCTTCCATCTTTCCTAGTCCTTCGAAGAGACCCGGGAACTCGGTGTGGTAGTCATTTGCGCCTTCGACAGACTCAACTCTTCTGATCAGCTGGAGTGCCTCTATTGCTGGGTTGCCCAGCAATGACTTCTGTATCCCTCTGACAACGTAAATGTTCTGGGTTACTGCCATTGTTTTTCCTCGAAGGACAGCTGTGAACATGCCTACCACTGTTAGTGCGCTTTGGTTGCCAACACCAAAGAGTTTCTTGTCTGGTGGTTTGAGAGGACTGACATATTGTAGTTTATTATACACTTCGTCTGGGATAACAGTTTCATCTGCCCCAGTGTCAATGCGAAACTGAATGTTTGATTTCCCCAATTGTAGTGCTATCAGCCATCGCTCGTCGCTTGTGTTATCTTTCACTGTGCCCATAACTGCGTAATCATCACTGCTGTAGTTGCGCACTGTTCCTATTTGTTTCCTGGACGGACAAACTGATGCTGTTTTGGGTGTGATTCCTTGCCACATCGTCTGCATGCCTTCTGAGCGTGATGGGAAGTTGATCTGTACCATTTCGGCCTTGTTTGCCGAAAGACAGCCTGTGGTTTGCCATGGTTACTACTTTTCGGTCTGGCCTGTACCGCGTCCACATCGGTGTTGCCCTCTGGCGGACTCCTTCGTACTACCGTCTGCTGTTTGTGTACGGTTTCTTTCTGGCGGGCCTGGTCTACAGCCTTTTTCAGAGTCAATGTTGCGTCAAGTTGTAGTTTTACCAACAGTTGTTCGTCTCTTGTCCCGACAACTAGTCTGTCCCTTACAAGATCATCTCGTAACTCGCCATAGCCACAGTGTTCTGCCATTTTGTAGAGTGACGTGATGAAGGAATCAATAGATTCACCAGACTCTTGTTTTCGCTGGTTGAACTTTGCCCTTTCGTATATCGTTTCTGCTTCCGACGAAATAGCTGTCTAGTTTCCCCTTAACAGTGCCATATGCCTGTATTTCTTCGTCAGTCAAACTGAGTGATGCTAATATGTCATCTGCTTCATCGCCCATACTGTGTAGATCAGATCGAGTGTTTACCTGGTCATTTTCGGGTTTCGCAGACAGCCCCGACGCTTGTCTAAACCGCTCGAATCTCCTGATCACCATTTCGGCCATTCTTCTGGATTCCTACAGTCCATTGGCTGCGGCGGTGTTATCTGATACGATGGATTTACAGCCATCGTCCACTTCTTGACATCATGTACTGATGTTAGGGAGGTCGGTGAAAATGCAATAATTCATCAGAATTGGAAAGGTCTATTTAAGAGATCGACAGCCATACCAGTTTTAACTCTCTGTGAAAAAAAATGGCGAAGTTATGGACAATTATGTAAAGGTCATTGAATAAATATGTTTGACAGTTTTTTTTATCTGAAGGAAATGTGAAAATATAATCTTGTACAATATAAAAATCTTAACTAAGACTTGATATTTTATGTATTTCCTTTAAATATCATTTATAAAAGGAATTTTACATAAAATTATGTTAATTAACTAAGCAACTAACCTTTCGGAAAAGCTTACAAAAGTTTCTCCAGGTCCCCCACTTTCAAATCGTCATCCAGCATACGTGTACACAATACATCTGGCTCATTGTCATACACCACACTGAACCAGCTTGGAAAGCTTGCTACCCATAAGTTGGAGGTTATGCTTTAATGGTTTCCATTATGTGGATATCAACAAAATCTGACATGTTTTGGAAGTGGCAGGTATACCAGCAAAATCGTGTGGACGTTAATGAGTACGTGCATGTCAGGTATGCAAAGTTAGTAAAGTGTGTGAGAGTATAAGCACAGCCAAATATTGCATGCATTGATGTAAACATTCTGCTTTGGCCTTGCACCATATAATTATGTAAACATATGTAGGTTTGTGTGTGTGTCCGCATGTTTGCGTGTGTGTGTGTGTGTGTGTGTGTGTGTGTGTGTGTGTGTGTGTGTGTGTGTGTGTGTGTGTGTGTGTGTGTGTGTGTGTGTGTGTGTGTGTGTGTGTGTGTGTGTGTGTGTGTGTGTGTGAACTTAGTAAAGTGAGAAGGATAGCCAACTACTGCAAGCAACAATAATAAGCATTCCGCTGCACAGCATGCACGTACAACATTATATATATATCTATACACATATATATATATATACATTACATCAGATGATTCAAAGTTGCATAGCAATATCTATATATTAATATTGCTATGCAACTTTGAATTATCTGATGTAATGTTGTATCTACAAAGATCCGTTTGCAGAGAACAGCGATGGCTGGAAGTAGGATATGAAGAATCACTTCCACATCTGCATCTACATCAGAAAGTGTTGTCAGCATTTCAAACACCTTGTCCTTCTTGATGCAAGTAGCGTCTTCAATGATAGGCGTACTCGTCCCACTCATTAACTCATTGATGTTTCTGCATGACTCCTGGCAGAATGACACGAGTTGCTGGTAGTGAGTGTTCATGTCCAAGATGTGAACACTCTTGTCTTCGATCATGCATCAGAGGGGGACAGGTGATTAGCTTCCTGATGAGTCCAATTGTGACGGGGCCAATTTGTACAACAAGTCGGCTCCAATCTTTTCGATCAAGTTCTTTATTTGTGGTCTTACTTCCGGATACAAAAAGAAACCTAAGCAAAGTAAACAGTTTGTCAATACAGTACTAACAATACAAATATACGTACGTAGATATATTAATGATTATAATGCGTGGACACATGTCACACAGCACGCATGCGCAATATAATGAATCCAGTATAATGTAAAGTAACCTAAAGATATATAATTGTCGTACAAGTTATACTAGGAATGCAAATGTATGTAAATCAACAACACAAGTATAAGCATCTAACAGATGCAATAATTACATAATCTACCATGACTGTAATGACCATGCTCACCCCAACACTGCTCTGGAGGCTCATTAATGAATCTCACATCATTCATTCGAGGCCTGGCTCCCTCCTGCAATGGCATGGTGCAACAGGTCATTTATAGCAGAACACATATAATTATTTACACAAGTATTTCAATTCCATATTCCTATACTACTTTGTGTTACCATATTCTGTTCCAATTTACTACAGAGTATACCTATTCTATGACTTGTTAAATGACTGAACCAAACACTCGGCCAGTGCTTACCATCTAGCTACACTATCCAGGGTGGCTCCCAACTTGTTTTCAAGTGTCAGTCTCTAGGGAATATGCTCCACACTCTACACAGCCAACCCCATAGGGTGATTAATCAGGAGGACATTAGTGGCCACTGGGCAGTTTCTGATACTGACTGCACAGCTTTATAGAACACATTTTGTTGCTAAATGCATAATATGGCCGTATATTAACCTAATAGCACGTAGATTAAGCATCATAATACAAAACACAGTACCTGATTAAACATGATTAAAACTGTATACTCTGCAAGTTATATCACCAGCAGGATGCAAGCATTCTAAAACTCATTAAGACCACTACTGTTTACAACCAGCCAGTGTGGGTCAACCACAGCATCCTGGGGTGTCCACTCAAAGCAATTTTCCATATAGTGAAAACCCTTATAACTAAATAATTGCTTTAAAACATCCATGCAAGTTTAGGTCTAATGATGGACAATCTTTCACTTCATGATGTGGTATAATTAGAAAAGGGAAATAATACCTTAAAAGTATTATTGAACAAGTTGACACTCACCAAAAATAAATGTCTCCTCCTTGTTGTGTGAAACCTGAGCCAGCCTAGCCCACAGCTGCTGTACCAATGCTTGGTGAAAATACACACGTGACCAGTGTCTCTGGAGTTTATCTCATACCATTCAAGCAACTGGTTACTCATAGTAATTAATTACCTAAATATAATTATAATCAACACCTTAGCAATTAAATCATGAAAATGTAGTTTCACAAAATAAAGAATGTAACAATATCCGTCATCTTCTTAGCATATGGTGCTGCCATATTGTGGCTGGTGGCGACATTAGAATGACAATTAAGATGTATTCCATCTCTTAATTAGCATGTTACAACATAACTATGAACATGTGTAGGTGTCCAAACTGCTACCTTACAATCTTCCGAGCTAAATGTCTGCCGTCTCGGTAGACACTAATTCTATTCATCGTTCCTTCAGTGATTGTGCAATAGCTGCTTCTGTAGATCCTTTCTCAATGAAGCAATTAGTGCTTTTGACAGAGAGGTAATTGCCCTGTCTATGGAATCTTCCATATCAGTGAATTTACAAACATTGACAGTCTGCACAGCAGCAGAGCTTGGTAGACGATGTAGGTTGGTATGTTTTCCTGCAGTGGTTCGTACCGAACGTCGAATTATTTGTCGCCCATTATCTGCATTCCCAACTCCTGCTCGTCTAACTTCCATCTCAACGGCATCTGGCAGTTGTCCTCTATCCTCATTTTGATTTAAGGCATCATCTACGACACCTGTGGGCACACCTGGCAGAACTCCTTGACGTAAGCTGTCAATTGTTATAACATCCAGCTCCTCTTCTTAATCCGATGACCCTGGAGTGTTGGAATCAGTAGGTGGTGCAATTGTTTCCTGGTTGTCATTACTTCGCAACTCAGTGTACTCATTGTCGGGCACTAATTCTTTGCTATCCAACAACTCAGCTCGATGGATTGCTTTTGTGGCTCCAAAACCATCAGCTGGTTGAATGATATATACATTGCCACCATCGAGACAAGACAACACTTTGTATGGAGTCGGTTTCCATGCGTCCTGAATCTTGGCACGACCAATGGGATGGTTGCGCAAGAAGACCCTTGATCCAATCCTGATGCCTTGATCATTTACTTTCTTCTCCTGCCGTCTCTTTCGTGCATGTACTCCTCGATCAGTATTGCGACGAACTCGTACGGTGTTGGCTTTGTCTTCTTGATGTCGTACATACGGCACAATTCTCTAATCACAGTACCATCAAAGTTGCGACCTTGATCACTGTGAATTCGTCTCGGTACGCCAAACTGGACAAACCAGTTATTTACCAACACGGTGGCAACTGTCTTTGCCTTTTGGTCTTTCGTTGGAATTGCTTGTGTGAATTTGGTGAAGATATCTGTGATGACCAGCACATTCTCACGTCCATCTGATGCAGGCTCCAAAACCGTAAAGTCAATCGCCAACACATCGAGTGGTGCAGTAGCCACGAGACTACCCATATGTGTTTGCAGCTTGGGTTGTTTGTCTTTAGCCAGACAACAACGCTCACACTTGTCACACCATCTTTGTACATCACACGTCATCTTTGGCCAGTAACAGCGCATCTTTATTAATGCTAATGTGCGTTCTGAACCTTGATGTCCAGCAGCATCGTGCATTGCGATTAGTACTCTGTTGCGTAACTGAGTGGGTAAAACCAGTTGATTGATTTCCACTCCTTCGATCTCGATTTTCCTTGTCAATACTCCGTCCTTGAAAGAAAGCTTAGTTTGTTGACCAATGATTTTCCTCGCTGGCTTGCTCAGTGTCATTATCCGTCTTCTTGTTGGTTTGTGGTTTGATTTGAGATATGGCAACACTTGCCTAATATCTTCATCCTGTTCTTGCATGGTTATCATCTCAGTCTTTGGGATGGTAGATAGCATGGTGGCTGTTGCAGTTGTTATCTCATGAACAAACACGTCTCGTGCTGTCGGGTTTTGTGAAGACAGGACGTCGTTTGTTTCATGAATCTTTGATCTAAGTTCGGTTGAGAGGATTGTACCACCAACAGTCTCCTGAATTATAGTAGATACGGCAAATGGTGTCATTTCTCGTTCGGATTCTTCTCTATCACTCGGCGGTCTCCTGCTCAAGGAATCAGCATTCCTATTTGCACGGCCAGATCGGTACTTCAAACTGAAATCGAATGATGCCAGTTGTGAAGCCCACCGCATCTCTGTGGCTCCAAGCTTGGACGTTTGCAGGTAACTCAACGGGTTGTTGTCTGTGAAGACGACAAATTTCGACCCGAGTAGGTAGTCCCGAAACCTTTCCGTAACAGCCCACTTCAGTGCTAGAAATTCAAGCTTCATGCTACTGTAGTTCTCCATATTTCTCTCTGTTGGCTTGAGGCTTCTACTCGCATAGCAGATCACTCTACGTCCCTCTTCAAAGTCTTGGGAGAGTACAGCTCCCAGTGCTTGGTACGACGCATCCACCTCCACAATAAACGGTTGAGAGAAATCGGGGTATGCAAGCACTCTACCAGAAGTGAGTTGTTTTTTTAGCTGCTCAAATGATTCTTGACAATCTGCAGACCATCGGTTTGCGAAAGGAACGAAAATAGATGCAGAACTGTCAAGAGTCTTCCTTTGTCTGGTATTCTTCTTGCGATGTTTCGTCTTAGTACCACCGAGCAAAGCGTTAAGCGGAGCTGCAATCTTGGAGAATCCAGGTACCATACGTCTGTAGTACCCAGCAAGTCCCAAGAAACTCCTAAGCTCTGTCTCAGAGGTTGGTGTTGGCCAACTGTCTATGGCCTCAGTCTTTTCAGGGTCACATGACACACCATCTTCCGACACAATGTGACCTAGATAGTTTATCTTGCGCTTGAAGAGATGACACTTTGATGGCTTGAGCTTCAAACCTTGCTCTTCTAAGCGTGTCAAAACAACTTCTAGATTGGTGATCATCTCCTCAATGCTCTTTGCATACAGCAAAATGTCGTCGAGGTATATTAGTAGATTCTCGTAGTTGAAATCAGCTAACATGCTTTCCATGAGACGCTGATACGTGGCAGGAGCATTGCAAAGACCAAACGGCATTCTCGTGAACTCGAAGAGTCCCCCTATTCCTACGCGAAAAGCGGTTTTCGGTATGTCGTTTTCTTCCATGGCACATTGCATGTATCCTTGGGCGGCATCCAAGGTGCAGAAATATATGGCTCCTCGGAGTGCTTCCAACGCCTCGTCAATTCTTGGCTGGGGGTATGCGTCTTTCCGAGTCCTTAGATTTAAAGGACGGTAGTCGACACACACTCTCAGCTCTCCAGTCTTCTTCCTCACTAGCACTGCCTGAAACGCCCACGGGCTGTTGCTCTTTCGGATAATGCCTTGCCGCATCCAATTTTCTAGATGTTGTCGCACTTCCTGCTGTAGATTGGGCGGCACTCGACGATGTGGAATCCTTATGGGCGTTTCATCAGTTAGTGGTATCCCATGTTTCACATTGTCAATGTAGCCTAGGTCGTCATCACCGAGACTGAACGCACCCACATGCCTGAGTAGCATGGCGTGTAGCAACTTCTTCTGTTCTTCACTGAGGTTGTTCTCCTCTATATCTAAACTGAATGGAAGTTCAGGTAGATCTTCAGTCTTCGGTGTGATGTCTTCTTGTAGTGGGCCTAACACTACCTTGTCTTCTTCCACCTGATGGATCTGACAGTCGCGCTCCAGTTGACCATCTACTACTGTTACTTTGGTCATCAGTCCGAGTCGCGTTCGTGGGTTTAGCCAAATGTCCTGTTCGGTTTCATTGGCGACACACAGAACAACTCTTCCCTTTTCAAGAATGGACAAGGTATCATGTACCTTGATCCCTTGAGGTAGATGTATTTCAACCCCAACTCGCTCCACCAACACCTCGCCTGATATTTTCTTATTACCAGTACACGGTACTGACGTCACTGTCCGTGCAGGTAGAAGCACAGGCATCTTACCTGCTACCTTGGCAAGACCAACGTGGTATTTTGGAGTTGTTTCCTCTGTTTTAGTTGCGTGCAGAGGCAGTTCGCTAAGCCAATCTGGTCCATCTGGGTGTTTCTGAAATTCCTCACTTCCCGTTGTATTCAACACGTTTTGAGATTCGCCGCAACACATTGCATCCTAGAAGGCCAGGAACCGATTCTTTTGCTGCTCGCTGGGCAGGATTTGGAGAATCTCGCACTACGAGCATTCCTACTCCACTGTATCTATTGTCAAGTGCGACAAGATCTGGCTCGAAGTAACCGACATATGGAATGCTGAGCCCATTTGCTGCTGTGAGAGTTAGAACTGTGTCTATCTGGATGAGCCGATATCCCTCTGGTTCTAACAATCGACGATAGAATGATTCTGTCACCATTGATACCTCTGACCCAGAGTCCAATAAACACCTACATTCTACATCTCCAATCTTGATGGTTGCTTCTGGACAATGACCTATTGCCCTGGAGTAAATCCTCTCCGAATCGATGCCATCCAGCAAGCCAAAGTCACCCCCTTCCACCACTTGGCTTTCAGTGATGGAGGGAATCAGTTTCCCACCTGCGTCTTGCTTGAGGGATGTTCCTGCATTTGCGGTTGTCTACCTCGTTTCTGTTGATTTGCCAACTTCTTGGCTGGACACTCCCTGATCATGTGATCAGGTGATCCACAGCCATAACACACCCGTATACCGTTCTCGTTTCTTCCACTGTTGTTACGCTTGGTGTGTTTCTTAGGTGTACAGAGGAGCAAATCAAGTTTCTTCTCAATGGCATCAATCTGTGCCTGCTGCTTTCCCATTTTCTCCTCGAGGGTGCTTGTTGTCGGTGTGCGACTCACTTCATGAACCGTGGCGTTCCTTGCTTTCCTGCTGTTGTCATCGCCCAGCCACTTCATTGCTCTGGCTCTGAATGACCAGAATGTCAGCTCTGGTTCGTCCATATTCAGTCGTCGCAGCTCTCGACGGAAATGGTTGTCAACTACACCTTCTGTCAATCGCTCTTTCAACTCTTTATTGATGCTTTCGTCTTCCCGGTTGTCTCTTTGAACAATCCGATCGGCGACCTTAACCAAAGCTAAAGAATAATCTTCGAAAGACTCTTTCTCTCCCTGGTCCCGCCGAAAAAATTCCTTCTTCAGACTTGTTGCCGAGTCCACATAACCATAGGACTCCTCTATAGCATCCAGTAGTCGAGTCACGTCTCGCTCGCCACGAAACCGAAGTCGCATCTCAGACTTCGCTTCACCAACCAGATGTTGCATTATGAAGTCAACCTGTTCATCTGGCGACATCCTTCTGGCACTTATGCTTGATTTGATGTCCTCCAGCCAGTCTGTGACATCTACATCCTGCTGATCGCGAGGGCGACCACGTAGCTTAGGAATTTTCTTTTCCCTCGACACATATACTACTCTGTCTACTGCCCCTGCAGATGCCTCTGCTCTAGCAGCCCTCTCCTCTGCCACTGTCGCTGCATGTTCTGCCTGTTGCAGACGCCTGGCCAAAACACGCTGATCCTCTAGCTCTTTTTTCAATGTGTCCAGCTCCTCTCGCGCACGACGCAACTGTGCCATGCTAGCTACAGTGAGATTACAGAGAGAAGAGAATACAGATTAGTAGTACGTTAACACAAAACAATCATGGCATTCAAATCAATGTGTAACTTATTTAACATTGTTCATCAACTCAACAAGATGGTAGTGAGTTGATCTGACTCGTCCATGTTAATGTTCATTGTTGACACTGTTATAGATCGTCGATGGTAGTTGTAGTTCTCCCTCGGTCTCGTCCTCCAGCTGTCTCCGTCCGTGCATGTGATGGGGTTTCTCCAGGGCCACAACCCTGCTCGCAGCGCCAAATTGTGACGGGGCCAATTTGTACAACAACAAGTCGGCTCCAATCTTTTCGATCAAGTTCTTTATTTGTGGTCTTACTTCCGGATACAAAAAGAAACCTAAGCAAAGTAAACAGTTTGTCAATACAGTACTAACAATACAAATATACGTACGTAGATATATTAATGATTATAATGCGTGGACACCTGTCACACAGCACGCATGCGCAATATAATGAATCCAGTATAATGTAAAGTAACCTAAAGATATATAATTGTCGTACAAGTTATACTAGGAATGCAAATGTATGTAAATCAACAACACAAGTATAAGCATCTAACATATGCAATAATTACATAATCTACCATGACTGTAATGACCATGCTCACCCCAACACTGCTCTGGAGGCTCATTAATGAATCTCACATCATTCATTCGAGGCCTGGCTCCCTCCTGCAATGGCATGGTGCAACAGGTCATTTATAGCAGAACACATATAATTATTTACACAAGTATTTCAATTCCATATTCCTATACTACTTTGTGTTACCATATTCTGTTCCAATTTACTACAGAGTATACCTATTCTATGACTTGTTAAATGACTGAACCAAACACTCGGCCAGTGCTTACCATCTAGCTACACTATCCAGGGTGGCTCCCAACTTGTTTTCAAGTGTCAGTCTCTAGGGAATATGCTCCACACTCTACACAGCCAACCCCATAGGGTGATTAATCAGGAGGACATTAGTGGCCACTGGGCAGTTTCTGATACTGACTGCACAGCTTTATAGAACACATTTTGTTGCTAAATGCATAATATGGCCGTATATTAACCTAATAGCACGTAGATTAAGCATCATAATACAAAACACAGTACCTGATTAAACATGATTAAAACTGTATACTCTGCAAGTTATATCACCAGCAGGATGCAAGCATTCTAAAACTCATTAAGACCACTACTGTTTACAACCAGCCAGTGTGGGTCAACCACAGCATCATGGGGTGTCCACTCAAAGCAATTTTCCATATAGTGAAAACCCTTATAACTAAATAATTGCTTTAAAACATCCATGCAAGTTTAGGTCTAATGATGGACAATCTTTCACTTCATGATGTGGTATAATTAGAAAAGGGAAATAATACCTTAAAAGTATTATTGAACAAGTTGACACTCACCAAAAATAAATGTCTCCTCCTTGTTGTGTGAAACCTGAGCCAGCCTAGCCCACAGCTGCTGTACCAATGCTTGGTGAAAATACACACGTGACCAGTGTCTCTGGAGTTTATCTCATACCATTCAAGCAACTGGTTACTCATAGTAATTAATTACCTAAATATAATTATAATCAACACCTTAGCAATTAAATCATGAAAATGTAGTTTCACAAAATAAAGAATGTAACAATATCCGTCATCTTCTTAGCATATGGTGCTGCCATATTGTGGATGGTGGCGACATTAGAATGACAATTAAGATGTATTCCATCTCTTAATTAGCATGTTACAACATAACTATGAACATGTGTAGGTGTCCAAACTGCTACCTTACAATAGTGCTTTACATCCAGTGAGAAACTGTAGCGTTTCTAAGTCGTTTAGAACGGATTTCAACAACCTGTTTGACGCACCTTGTTTATTCATAAAGTACCGCATTTAATTGCTTAGAAAGAATGTCCTTGCAGCATTCGAAAATAAAATGTTGAAAAAGCATGCACCCATCAGCGCTGAAACAAAATGTTGCACCGTACCACCGCCAGGAAATGTTAAATCATGTTATATATTCATATACAAATAGTTCTAGGAAGATACAGTAAAAAACAACCCCAAAAAGCACCACCAAGCCAATGTTTATACATGCAGTTAGTTACAGCAAGATCAATGCAGTGTAATTAGAAATACATCAGATGTCTGATTTATGGAGCGGGTTGTCATTCATTAATTGTCATACATTTTTGTATGATTACAACATGAAAATAAACTTTAAATATTCATATAACATCCGCAATTTAATATATGATAGCATGTCTGTGCATATGTAAACACGAATAACAAATGCATGGCTAAAACACAACTTAAGAATAAAAGATTGCAATAAATTGAATAATATGTACGCCGGGTATGTGAGCGATAATAGAAGAAATTCGTTGCCGGACATGGGGTACTTCTACGTTCGAGCTTGGGGCAAAAATGGGCAAAGGTGTATCTCCGCCAAATTTGCATTAATATTACGTTTATACATTACTAAATAGCGTACATGTAGTTTGCCAGAGTTTCCGCAAGTTGTTCATACCTTAGATCCTCTCTAAATATGGTCAATGTTCACCATATCATATTTTTCTTAATTTTATTTCAATTCATACAAGAAACACGCCAAAAGAAAGAGTATCATTTTGCGATTTCAACCATACCGCCAAACATAACATGGCGGGTAATAACGCGAACACATGATTTTATGAAAACACCACCCTTCCGCGAAATTAAATATGGCTGCGCCCGCAACGAAATGAAATTTCTGCGGGTGTCGTTGTTTCATCACGAGTATCTGTATGAAGCATTACGAGTTCACAAAAGCAGATATTTTTATCACAAAGAAGACGTATTTATGTTTCTTTTGATATAAAATATATGATCAGTCTTTATAAATCAAGGGACTTACAATTTTTTAAACATAGGTGATTTAACATTGCGTCCCAATGCAAACGCGTTTGCGTGATTTCTTCCGACCTCCCTACTGATGTAGTGTACTGTTTTCTATTCAGATGTATTCAAAACGGACACAGGTTCATGAAACACGTCTACGTTTATTTCCCCGCTCTCCCCAAGCAGCAGTGTCCCCTCTCCGATAGTCTCCCCCACATATTTCATGAGGCTCACGCCACAGGTGTTAGCGACACATATATAGAACTTTGTCAACTACGACAGGAAACAGATCGAAGGCGCGACAAACAGTGGCGCTTCAGTACAAAGTCTGGCTAATAGAGGAACTAGTGTTGGAAGGCGCCACCTCGCGATGGCTCGACAACTAATTCCTACTACACGAATACAATCTGGCCGAAATAAGGGAGGTGCCTGATTAATTAATGGATCTATGACAATTTAATGCAAGTGTCAACTGTTAAACGTTAGTTCATGTAATTCCCGCAATATGAATAATATAATTCCATTGCAACAACGAATGTATGGCTATACATATTCCATAAATTATAGGGCCTATATTATGTTCACCGTCGATTGCGCGTATGGATACTGTCTGGACGTGCTTGTTATGCGGCTAGGCAAACATGGCGGCGTTGTGATCGCTTGTTGGTGCTGGATAGAGACATCATCGATCGAAGTATGCCTCAATATGTGCTCCTAGGGGTGCTTGTTATTTTGTCTTCTTGTTCGAGTACACAGGGTGAGTAAGCAACAATACACTTACAGTTTAATAAAGTGATCGTGTGCTGGAACAGTCGCCAGTTTAGCTAGGCAGAAGAAGTTCGACAAAAACGCACTGTTGAGACTTGAGTGTTGTCGTCGAGTGTTGTTGGTGTTACTGTTAGTGTTACTGTTAGTGTTACGCAGACTGCTTTTTCTCTTTTCTGAAAGAACAGTGTCAAAGAAGTGTCTGTACATATATAATTTCACAAATACCGATATTGGCGATCTTTTACTTTCTGACCTAACCACGAAAACAACCACCTACAGCCGCCAAACTTCTCACGTATATCTTACATTAAAAAAATCAGACACGCACTGCCACTAGCCACTACGTTACCAAATATTTTACATTCCTACCACGATCAAATTTCGCAAAACAGACTAGCAGTCCCCGGGGTCGGGCACTGCTTCGGTTGCCGAATTGGCCTAGACTCGACACCTGGAAAATACAATTATACTTTTCTCTCCTCTGTTTTTTTTCTGATTTATTTCCTCCACTGATAAACCAACCTTTGTGTAATGATCAGGATTGGTAATTCAACGCAACTTTAAAGGGATTCTTTATAAGCTAATTATAATATGCATTCGAGGTGTACCATATCAAAACGTATTAATTTCCCATAAGTACTTTCTCTGCTACTTATGTCTTGCATATTTATGCATAATTTGGGTGTTAACTGCACAAAAAGCCGATAAATAATTGTGTTTACGCGAATCATTTTGAGCTTGCTGCCACATGGATGATTAAATATGCAGCCCGAGTATAATGAATATTCATGCACGCATAGTGAAACACACGGAGACTGGTGTCGTCACACACACACAGTCAACATGTCAGATTTTGAGGTGAGTTGTTGCAAGCATTGGCATTTTAAATCAGCAATCCGTAGACATAATGTATATTGACAGCTGCTTTTAACAATGTAGGAAGCTTATGCATTGTTTATTTATCCTGCGTCTAATGCCGTCCATCTGATAACTTTTCGATTAAGTACAATTATAACATCCGACCTATCAATCCGACTACCCGAGCTATTTTTATAATTGTAGGAAGCGTATGCATTGTTTAATTACCCTTCTTCCCAATGCCCTCTGCCAAGTAACGTTTCGAGTAAGTAGAATTATAATGTCCGCTGACAAAATATCAGTATATGCAACCATAGCAAGAGGATTAACCTTGTTGTGGATGTAATTTGTTGGCCTATATCTGAGACTTGGGTATGTGTGTCTATGCCTACGGGTCTTACCTTTCCAAATTCCAGTCAGCCGTTTTTAAAAAGTCCCCGTTCACCCTCTTATTTGAACCGAAACATAAAAATGTGAGATTCGTATGTTCACAGACTGTTTTTAATGTTACAGCTACGATTGTTAGTAAACCTGGCTGGCATGTCATCATTCAATGTAAACGTTTTAGGTTTTTTAAAAAGTATACAATACCATGTTGCCATGTAATTTTGCGATGCACGAATTTTGGACACCAGCAGATCTGCACTCTAGTATACATACGTTTTTATCCATGAATATTTAAAAACAAATCTAATAATAGATCAGATCAAATTGCACTGCTTCATGTGAATAGCACATTTGATAATAATAGTACTCACTAAAAACAAATTAAACATTTATTTTTGACGTTACTTTACTGTTAGTGTACATTTTTTTACTGACACCACAGTATAATTATATACAACATTAATTACTAGAGCAAGAATAAAGGAAAATATACAGTGCACTCTGGATAAGGTCGAACTTCCAGGGACCCATGACAATTCTGATAAGTGGAATTTCTGATAACTACAAAGTTATCAGAAAGTCCCCTTATTGGGACCTTAATTTGCCCTGGACTGAGGAAAAGATTGACTTAACTTAGCGAAAATTCACTTATGTGAGTTCGAGTTATCTGGAGTGCACTGTATATGACCAATGCATACAGATAGTTATGTAGAAGCAAATTATAAGTTGGCCAAAGTAATGGATTAGGATTTTAGTCTAACTGAATCAACATAACACGGTTTTCTTGTATTTATTTTCCATTTAGCCAGCTGCACACTTAGTGATAAGTCTCATAATCCAATATATAAACTGAATTAATCTGCACAGTGTTGAGGTAGTTAACTCATATTTAGGCTCAGTTTCCTAAATTCAACTTTGTTTATTTGCAGGAACATTGGGAATAACTGAGCTGATGGAAAGAGGAAGTTGAAGAGCTCAGCTCTACTTAAGAGTGCCATTAATTGGACAATGTGTCACCTGACATAAGATGATGTCTGACTTTGTTCTGCTCCATTCTGTTCTGTGCGACATCTACTGGGAAGTTGTACCTCACTTCGAGTTTCAAATGGATGTGTGCATCTGATAGCTTTGTGTATCAAAATGCATAGCAATGCTATTAATAGGACGATATGTTAACTGACACAGTAGTGAAGAAGATGTCTGACTTCGTTCTGCCACATTAGTTCCGTGTGGCTTCTGCTGGGAATATGTACATCGCTACGTTTCAAATGGATTTTTTGCAATCGATCGATTTGTGCATCCAAATGCACATCATCCCGTCATTATGTTGCAAAGTAGGAGTACTTAATAAAATGTGTGCTTTCTTATGCTCATCATGTTTTGATTGTGTTCTACAGCATATTCTTCAAAAAAAATAGAAACAAGTTTGTGTTAAGTGAACTATACTGAGTAGTGTATAAAAATGTGTCGACAAAGTTGCTTTTACAATAATAAAAAAATAATAAAACATTAATGTTCCACAACATTCAAAATGTCTTCTATAGCTAAATACACCAATGATGACTGAAAACAGTGTTTTAAAATATGCGTTATTTTTAAAGTTTTGTAATTTTATAAATTTATTTTCTTCATACAATGGCCATTTTATTTGTTATCGAAACAGGAGTTCGACAGAAACAAATTCAATATAATTTACTCTAAATGATGGGCAGAACAAATAATTATTGCACTCCCAGTACAAAATAAAACATGTTTTTACACTGATGCAATAGATTTAAATATTTTGTCGACAATAATGTTATGCTCTCTAGATCTACATATTTCAAACTAAAAGTAAACCTTATATAGATAGGAAAGTACATAACCACCTATCCTATTTTAATACTGTAAATTACTTTACTGATGTATAATGTATTTATACTGATTATGGAAATAGCAGCTGGATTTATGGTGCAAATAAAATGGTTTCATTATTGAATGTTTCTCGGCTTCAATAAGTTTCTGTTATCTAAACATTTAATTAAAACTTCACTTCAAAATGAATAGCCAGATGTACCTACCGGTAGTAAAAAAGGAACATGATAGTACCATAGTTTTTATATTCCAATAAAAACAATGCCAATCATTCAATATGACATCGGCTTCGCCATCGGCATCTTCGTGCATGGAGAGGTGGTGTTTTTTCTTTTAAATCAATCCGTCTGTTATGAACTGTCACTGTGTTCATTCTCCGTTTATTCCATATATTTTCTTTCTTTTCTTTGCTGAATCTGTGACATAAACAGCAGCTGGCCACGTTTCATTTTGATAATTTTATCGGTCACGGCTCATTCGCTGCCATTCACATGGCGGTGGCTAATCCATATACACACATGTTGATGACGTATTTCTTGCATCTATCAACTCGGTGTAGCTAATCAAAGTGTGACGGACAGTCCCGAATATTCACGAGCATGCCTTATACGGAGCGTGAAGGTGGGCCCAAAGTAGAAACTCTGCATATGCAGAGTTATTTTTGGGGATATATTGTCAGGGTCTTTAGTGATTAATAAAACATAATTCTAATAAAATAAGTGCTTCTACAGCACTACTCTTGTCTCCACTGTCACTGCTGTAACTCTCTTCTACAGCACTACTCTTGTCACTGCTGTCACTCTCTTCTACAGCACTACTCCTGTCTCCACTCACTGCTGTCACTCTCTTCTACAGCACTACTCCTGTCTCCACTGTCACTGCTGTCACTCTCTTCTACAGCACTACTTCTATCTCCACTCACTGCTGTCACTCTTCTACAGCACTACTGTCTCCACTGTCACTGCTGTCACTCTCTTCTACAGCACTACTCCTGTCTCCTCTCACTGCTGTCATTCTATTCTACAGCACTACTCCTGTCTCCACTGTCACTGCTGTCACTCTCTTCTACAGCACTACTTCGTCTGAATCTGCTACATTATCAGCATTCCCCTGTTCAAGCAATGCCAATGGTCACGGCTCATTCGCTGCCATTCACATGGCGGTGGCTAATCCATATACACACATGTTGATGACGTATTTCTTGCATCTATTAACTCGGTGTAGCTAATCAAAGTGTGACGGACAGTCCCGAATATTCACGAGCATGCCTTATACGGAGCGTGAAGGTGGGCCCAAAGTAGAAACTCTGCATATGCAGAGTTATTTTGGGGGATATATTGTCAGGGTCTTTAGTGATTAATAAAACATAATTCTAATAAAATAAGTGCTTCTACAGCACTACTCTTGTCTCCACTGTCACTGCTGTAACTCTCTTCTACAGCACTACTCTTGTCACTGCTGTCACTCTCTTCTACAGCACTACTCCTGTCTCCACTCACTGCTGTCACTCTCTTCTACAGCACTACTCCTGTCTCCACTGTCACTGCTGTCACTCTCTTCTACAGCACTACTTCTATCTCCACTCACTGCTGTCACTCTTCTACAGCACTACTGTCTCCACTGTCACTGCTGTCACTCTCTTCTACAGCACTACTCCTGTCTCAACTCACTGCTGTCATTCTATTCTACAGCACTACTCCTGTCTCAACTCACTGCTGTCATTCTATTCTACAGCACTACTCCTGTCTCCACTGTCACTGCTGTCACTCTCTTCTACAGCGCTACTCCTGTCTCCACTGTCACTGCTGTCACTCTCTTCTACAGCACTACTCCTGTCTCCACTGTCACTGCTGTCACTCTCTTCTACAGCACTACTCCTGTCTTCACTCACTGCTGTCACTCTCTTCTACAGCACTACTTCTGTCTCCACTCACTGCTGTCACTCTCTTCTACAGCACTACTCCTGTCTTCACTGTCACTGCTGTCACTCTCTTCTACAGCACTACTTCTATCTCCACTCACTGCTGTCACTCTTCTACAGCACTACTCCTGTCTCCACTGTCACTGCTGTCACTCTCTTCTACAGCACTACTCCTGTCTCAACTCACTGCTGTCATTCTATTCTACAGCACTACTCCTGTCTCAACTCACTGCTGTCATTCTATTCTACAGCACTACTCCTGTCTTCACTGTCACTGCTGTCACTCTCTTCTACAGCGCTACTCCTGTCTCCACTGTCACTGCTGTCACTCTCTTCTACAGCACTACTCCTGTCTCCACTGTCACTGCTGTCACTCTCTTCTACAGCACTACTCCTGTCTTCACTCACTGCTGTCACTCTCTTCTACAGCACTACTTCTGTCTCCACTCACTGCTGTCACTCTCTTCTACAGCACTACTCCTGTCTTCACTGTCACTGCTGTCACTCTCTTCTACAGCACTACTCCTGTCTCCACTCACTGCTGTCACTCTCGTCTACAGCATTACTACTGTCTTCACTGTCACTGCTGTCACTCTCTTCTACAGCATTACTACTGTCACTGCTGTCACTCTCTTCTACAGCACTACTCCTGTCTTCGTCTGAATCTGCTACATTATCAGCATTCCCCTGTTCAAGCAATGCCAATGCTTGTTAGCGGAATATCGTCAGTGAATTTCTCTATTTGGCTCTGCCAATTTTATTAGTGCCTGCTAGGTTACTGATGACATGTCTCCGTAAACAGGTTAATGAATGCAAAACTATTTAGCCAATAGTGACATGTTTTGTGGCCATGTTTGTTTGAATGATGTGACATGCTATTTCATTGGCTAATATTTATAATACTACCGTACAGTGTCTAATATAAAAAAAAATTCATGACCACTTCACCAAGCCGCAGTGAGCCGCTTGCTGTACGAAGGTGTGTGTAACCCGAGCCGTTGTCAACGGCTCGCCGTAGCGAAAGAGTTAATAAATTCAGTAATTATGGCTAAGTTTATTGACACTAACAGAGCATCTCTGGACTCTTGCACATTGTGGAGACACAATTCAGAGAGCATCTCTGGACTCTTCCCATTTGTGGAGACACAATTCAGAGAGCAGCTCTGGCTGTCTGATAACATTAAAGGTATTAAATAAAAGACAACTTTTTGGTGTTATTCACCCAAAAAAAGTTAATACAAACTAACCATTTGCAACTATACAATACAAAGTATCACTTGTAAATTTAAGATCCTAATCTGTCCTAGTTCAAGCAGGTCAAATACAACCAACTATAAGATGCTGTATTTGGTGTGTTTGGTCAAATACCTGTAGGCTGTAGACACCAAATATATAAAATCAGCATCATAAAATATTAATATATAGGAGCGAAATCACACAAAAACGGAACACTTTAATTTTCTAAACTTCTGAGCTTTGCTATACAGTTATTAGAATGAATATCACATTTTCAGTTTTTTAATGGAAAAGGAAAGGCAACTTTCATAGAGATTTGGCTCTTCTAAAATTATTTGAAGACCTAAAAATATGTGTATTTTTGCAAAAAAAAGATAAAAACTTTTGGCAATAACATTTCAAAGCTAAAACAAAAATTACAAGAATACCTGGAGGCCTCCATTTATTTTTTATATTGAATTGATACTCAAGACTCTCAAAGGTATATTTGGGTGAAAAAAGTAATTATCTACTTCTACCCTTTGCCAAGTTATTGAGGGGGGAACAAGGTATTGTTTTTCAAGAGATGGCAGTTTTTACAAACCACCCTGAATTGATTTACAAAAAAGAAATTGAACAAATATTATAATTCATCAAAAAATAATCAGTGGAAAACTGTCAAAAAAATCCGTCCCCTTATGTCGCATCTGTCACACTTTATTTTCCCAGGAAAGTAAGAGTGAGAAAAATATGCTGTACACAACTTGAACCACCTGTAATTCACAGATACAAAGCCATTAATCAGTGAGTAGCTGTTAACGAGTAGCAAAGGATTAACCAATTCCGTCCCTGAAAATGTTGCATCTGTCACACTGAATGGCAGACATTTTCTTTGTTACCATGGAAACGGTGGTCTGGGTGAAAAAAGTTAAATATATTTTTTACTCGCTAACACCCAATCTATACTTTGGGCAGAAACAATTGCACTATTTGCATAAATTAAAAAATAGTTCTATCTACCTGCTATGTCTGGTCTTAAAACAAAATACCAACAGATGTCTACTTCTGGGTGGTTTCCACCGCTTTAATTTGTATTGTTCCAAAGATCATAATTTTGCCAACTGTTGGTTGGCAATGTACTAATAACAGTCTTCATTGCACAGTTGTTTTGTTACTGTAATGTTGTCATGCAGATGGCACCACAGATGATTGCAAATACCCCTGTAAAACAAAACAAAATTAGATCTATATATCTTAATATTAGCTGTTAATAATTTTCTTCGCTTATGTTGACTGATTACAGTCGTGTTTTTTATTAATATCATCTGACCTAAAGGTGTAAATTGTTAAATGTAATTCATACAAATTATACCTGGTATTTTGCCTGACAATACACAGAACACACAGAGCAGAAACACACCTGTCAATAGTCCTCTGCTACACCTCTCCAAATCCAGAAAAACATACAAAAATTAAGGGATTATTGCTCAGATATGTCCACAAATCAATGTGGCTTAATATCAGCATTTAAAGGGATGGTTATGGACAGACAGGACAGGGATGTTGGCAGAACAATATCGGCAAATCAAGCATTCGTGATCAAATGAAAATATAAAAATAGCACAAAAATTGCTAAAACACTGGCTGTTTTTAATTATAAGCAAAGAGTTCAGGGATATTAGCATGCTCTCTGGGACTATCAAGCTTAGAAAAGGAAAGCAAAATATGTCAAGATGAAAATCTAGCTTTCCCTGTACAACTTTCTCTGAGATTCAAGCCATTACATCTATCATATATATGGGGATTCCAAGGCCGAGTGATTGTATTCATTTGCCTGTTCCAAGCATACACATGTGGATATGATTGCTAGACCAGCCAAAAAGGGGTTTCTAGAGTGGAATCTGTTGGACTCTGTTCTCCATGAGAGGTATACTGAGTTAGGTGTGAGGTGTAAGACAGACCAACACAGTTAATTAATTTTTCTGTTATGAACAACAAATTTAGGTGGAACTTTTTTAACCGGATTTTGAAAAGGGAACACAATTTTGCAATGTCCGCATTATCATTCAACAATTTCGATGGAAAACGTAATAATTATATTTTTGTCTGGACATTACCATCACAACAGGCCTCTACAAGCAAAAAAAAGAATTGTAACTATAGAATTTTTTGCTGGACACAGATTTATAAGTGTGACAGGTGTGACACAAAAATGTGAATGGTCTATTTCATCATCCTATATAATAAGCACCAGGTAATAATTGTTCTTCTACTTATCACCATCCCTCTACTACAACACTACATTGGAAACAAAATATTTTGGGAAAGAAAATTGTCACTTCCAATTTATACCACTTTTCGTGACTTCGCTCATATGTATAATATATATTTGACCCTGCTACTGGACAACAACTGAGTGATGTCAACATTGAATGTGTCTTCCATCAGGTCTGTTGTGTCACTGCGATGTCTGTACGAATGCAAACAACTCGTGTGAGACGGACGGCGTGTGCTTCACGTCAATCACAAAGTCTGCTGCTGGCGCCATCAGATATGGCTACAGGCAAGTGGATGCTCATCAGTAAATAGTAACAAAGAGTAAGACGTCACGGGTAACTTTTCCAGTAACATCCAATGAGCTCAGTAACAACCATTGAGCTTAGAACTTGAAAAAAATTATATAAAGGCACATATTGGGGTTGAAACGGTAGCTTTTGGAGGTAAGTTTCACTTTCATTGTCACACCACTGGCACGTAATCTTTGTGTAGATTCTTGTTCTGGTGGTGCAGTCAAGAAGTGAAGTCCTCACTGTCATCTGCCCTGTTTGCCAGGTGTTTCCAGAAGTTTGAGCTGTTGCCGGCGGATCAGCCTGTGCAGTGCATGGGCTCGGAGGCAGCGGAGTCTGAGTTTGTGATCCTGTGTTGTCGGCAGAAGGACTTCTGTAATCTATACCTGCGACCGACTCTGGTGCCTCCGACTCCCAAACCCATAGGTAGGTGCTTGGTTACTTGTTACTTGTTACTTGACCCTCCCCAAGCCTGCCGGCACATAGAGCAGAATGGTCAGTATTTGTTAGTTGTATAGGATTTGTGCTACTGAAATTGATATTATTTGTGCAATTAATGAAGACATTTACAATGAGGTGGTGATATGTATATTTTGTTTTGAATAATGACTGCATTATGTCACTCCTTGCCTGGTTATTTGTTTGATTGAAACAATGACATCTAGCAGCCTATTAAGCCCTGTACAGGTTGGTAGAACTGGGAAATAAGACGTAATATTTGTATATTCCAGAGCCGTCGACCAGTTTGGGTGGACAGTTCACTGCGCTTGAATTGATTGCCATCATCTCCATCCCAATGTGTAGTCTGTGCATCATCATCACCATCGTTATGTGCATGCTGCAACGTCGCACGTCCGCGCGCCACAACTACGGTCCGTACACGGAAGACCCGGTGGAGACTGACAACCTTGTGTGCAACGGACAGACCCTCAATGAACTCATTGATGACTTCGCTCACTCAGGCTCTGGCTCAGGTAGGCAGGGTGATGCCTTCATCCACTCAGGCTCAGGTAGACAGGTTGATGACTTCATACACTCAGGGTCTGGCTCAGGTAGGGAGGGTGATGACTTCATCCACTCAGGTTCTAGCTCAGGTAGGCAGGGTGATGCCTTCATCCACTCCGGGTCTGGATCAGGTAGGGAGAGTGATGACTTTATCCACTCAGGCTCTGGCTCAGGTAGGCAGGGTGATGCCTTCAACCACTCAGGTTGACAGGTTGATGACTTCATCCACTCTGGGTCTGTCTCAGGTAGTGAGGGTGATTACTTCATCCACTCTGGGTCTGTCTCAGGTAGGGAGGGTGATGTCACCCACTCTGGGTCCGTCTCAGGTAGGGAGGGTGATGACTTCATCCACTCTGGGTCTGTCTCAGGTAGGGAGGGTGATAACTTCATCCACTCAGGGTTTTTCTCAGGTAGGGAGGGTGATGACTTCATCCACTCTGGGTCTGTCTCAGGTAGGGAGGGTGATAACTTCATCCACTCTGAGTTTGTCTCAGGTAGGGAGGGTGATGACTTCATCCACTCTGGGTCTGTCTCAGGTAGGGAGGGTGATGACTTCATCCACTCAGGTAGGGAGGGTGATGACTTCATCCACTCAGGGTAGGCAGGGTGATGATATGTTCTTCTCTTAGTGTATATGCAGCATGTTTCAGTGCAATATTCACAGTAGTCAAATAAATGTGTTCTGTGTAAACAAAGGTTAAGTCACATTTAAAGAAATATTTTAATAAAACATGAATGATTATTGACTTGTGATAACACAGAACTGTTCCCCCAGGTCTACCCCAGCTGGTACTGTGTTTGTATAAGAACAACTCTTGTTAACTGTCTCCTGTCCCCCAGGTCTACCCCTGCTGGTAATGTGTTTGTATAAGAACAACTCATGTTAACTGTCTCCTGTCCCCCAGGTCTACCCCTGCTGGTAATGTGTTTGTATAAGAACAACTCATGTTAACTATCTCCTGTCCCCCAGGTCTACACCTGCTGGTACTGTGTTTGTGTAAGAACAACTCATGTTAATTGTCTCCTGTCCCCCAGATCTACCCCTGCTGGTACTGTGTTTGTATAAGAACAACTCATGTTAACTGTCTCCTGTCCCCCATGTCTACCCCTGCTGGTAATGTGTTTGTATAAGAACAACTCACGTTAACTGTCTCCTGTCCCCCAGGTCTACCCATGCTGGTAATGTGTTTGTAGAAGAACAACTCATGTTAACTGTCTCCTGTCCCCCAGGTGTACCCCTGCTGGTAATGTGTTTGTGTAAGAACAACTCATGTTAACTGTCTCCTGTCCCCCAGATCTACCCCTGCTGGTACTGGGTTTGTATAAGAACAACTCATGTTAACTGTCTCCTGTCCCCCAGGTCTACCCCTGCTGGTACTGTGTTTGTATAAGAACAACTCATGTTAACTGTCTCCTGTCCCCCAGGTCTACCCATGCTGGTACTGTGTTTGTATAAGAACAACTCATGTTAACTGTCTCCTGTCCCCCAGGTCTACCCCTGCTGGTGCAGCGCACCATTGCCCGACAAATCCAGCTGCATGAGATTATAGGCAAAGGGCGTTATGGCGAGGTGTGGCGAGGGCGATGGAGGGGCGAGAATGTTGCTGTCAAGATCTTCCACACTCGCGAGGAGCGTTCGTGGTTCCGTGAGGCGGAGGTCTATCAGACTGTCATGTTGAGACACGAGAACATCCTCGGCTTCATCGCTGCTGACAACAAGGGTGGGTGTCATTTATTGGAGGGCTAGTGACAACAAGGGTGGGTATCATTTACTGGCGTGCTAATGACAACAAGGGTGGGTGTCATTTACTGGCGTGCTAATGACCACATGGGTGGGTGTCATTTACTGGCGGGCTAATGACAACATGGGTGGGTGTCATTTACTGGTGGGCTAATGACAACATGGGTGGGTGTCATTTACTGGTGGGCTAATGACAACAAGGGTGAGTGTCAATTACTGGCGGGCTAATGACAACAAGGGTGAGTGTCATTTAATATCTGGCTAATGACAACAAGGGTGGGTGTCATTTACTGGTAGGCTAATGACAACAAGGGTGGGTGTCATTTACTGACTGGCTAATGACAACATAGGTGGGTGTCATTTACTGGCAGGCTAATGACAACATGGGTGGGTGTCATTTACTGGTGTGCTAATAACAACTAGGGAGTGTCAAGTTTAATAGCAAAAGTTCCCATCTATCGGTAGACACTATATACACAGTATTACCCAAAGATGCAGAAGTGACATTTATTATAACATATAAATAGTTTTATGCGTTAACGTTAAGTTACATGAATTTTCTCAACTGATTGGCGCTCCTTGGAACAGTTGCATAAAATTAATAATGCTTAACAAGGTTGCCACCCAGTGAATTAACTCTAGGTGACAGGTGGACAAGGAAGCTTTGACTTATCGAGAGTCCAACCCTTTTATCTATGTGTATCCAGCCCTTCTGGGGTATGTGTCAATTTTATTTTTAAACATTCACGCTACTAGCACCCACACAATCAGCAGATAATCTGTTCCATTCATTTACAGTCCTTTGTGAGAATGAGAACTTTCTTATATATAATCTACACTGCTCCTTTGCTAATGCAAGTTCATGTCCTCTAGTCCTTCTATCTTTCTTAACTGAGAAAAACATATTTCTATCAATATTTTCATAACCATTCAATATTTTAAACACTTCTATCTGATCTCCTCTCAATCTCCTGGTCTCTATTGTTGTTAAACCACATTCTTTTAGGCACATTTTATAACAAAGATCACTCAGTTTTGGTATCATTTTAGTCGCTCTCTTCTGTACTCTTTCTAGCATATCTATGTCCTTCTTGCGATATGGCCTCCATGCCTGTATACAATATTCTAAATGAGGCCTCACTATTGTTTTGTACAGCGGTATTATTAGTTTTTTTTTCTTATACGCTACATTTTGCCTAATTAATCCAAGGATTTGATTTCCCTTTGAAGCTGCAATTCCGCACTGCTCTGAAACCTTTATATCAGCACTAATGGTTAACCTTAAGTTCTTTTCCTTTGCAGTAGTACTTAGTACAGTACCCCCCATTGTATATTCCTCATCTTCGTTCCCATGTCCTGTGTGGAGACATTTACATTTCCCAAAATTGAACAGCATTTGTCACTTTTCAGACGATTTGATCAACCTGTCAAGATCATCTTGTAAATGCTGTCTATCTCCATCACTTTTAATCCTAAACACTTTTGTATCATCCGCAAATTTCAACATCTTGCTTGTTATTTCATCATCCAAATCGTTGATATATATTAAGAATAATATAGGTCCTAGCATTGATCCCTGTGGTACCTCACTCGATACTGATTTCCAGTTTAAACCCTCCCCATCAACTACTACATGTTTCTTCTGTCAATCAGCCATTTTTCTATCCAGTTTATTATACCATTTCCTATGCCATGGACCTTTAGTTTAAACAGTAATCTTTGATGTGGTACTTTGTCGAAAGCTTTTTGAAAATCTAACTAGATATCTACTGGTGATCCCTCATCTACCCACTTAGTGATGTCTTCCAAAAAACATAACATTTTTCTTAAGCATGACCTCCCTTTAAAAAACCTATGTTGAGATGGGTTTATCAAGTTATGTTTCTCGAACCTTTTTTGAATAACGGTATAATGTTGCTTCTTTCCATTCTAAAGGAACCACTCCCTCTTCTAATGACAAATTGAAAACTGTTGCAAGCGGTACGCTAATTTGTTCTACAATTTCCAATAGTAGTTTGGGCGGAATCCTATCGACTCCAGGTGATTTATTATCCTTCATAGCCCTTATTTTCTTAGCTACCATTTCCGGGGTTACAATTAATTGTCTTAAATAGTCTGAATCTGCCCCCTTGAACTTAGCCTCTGGTACTGGCAGTGAACTAATGTCTTCCCTGGTAAACACTGAACTAAAATACTCATTCAGGTCTTCTGCCATTAAGAATCCCTCTGATATTATATTTCCAGCACTATCTTCTAGAGGACCGACCTTATCCTGAACTTTCTGTTTGCTTCGAACATACGCATAAAAACTGTTGCTGTCATGTTTTATATTTCTAGCTAATTGTTGTTCATAGCTTCTCTTTGAATTTCTAATTTCAGCTGTAGCTTGGTTAAGAGCTTCTTTATAAATGTTGTAGTCTTCATCATTTCCAGTACATCTATATGACTTCCATACCATTTGTTTATACGTAATTTTTCTAATGACTTCTTTCGATTAGCGTTTTGGACCATTCAAGGGAACAAATTCATTGACGATGCACTAAATTTCACTCTAAGATATTCCACCATTCTGTTACTGTCTTTTTCTTCAGTGTGTTATTCCAGTCTATCTCTGCTAAATATTTCCTCATGTCCTTATACCTTCCTTTGTGGAAATTTCTCCTGTACTGCTTTTTACTATTCCTTTCTGATTTTACTTTGATATTAAACTGTATCTGGTTGTGATCACTACTCCCCAATGGCACACATATATTGACAACTAATTCATTATGTGAGGACAAAGCTATGTCTAACACATTCTCACCCCTGGTTGGTTCTAGCACATGTTGGGAAAGGAAACTATCTTGAACTAAAACTAAAATCTTGTGGTCCTCACTCCCCATACTTTGTAGAGATTTCCATTGTATATGCTCATGGTTAAAATCCCCCATAATAATACAGTCCCGTTTGCTTACTTCCCTTATAGCGTTTTGTATTTTTTCATTATCTTCTATGCTTATGTTTGGACGTCGATAAACTAACCCAACCGTTAACGTTGAGTTTACTGTAACTATGTTACACTAAACACCTTCTTTGCAATCTGCTTCTCTTTCTAATTTTATTTCATAATCCTGGATAGATTCTTTAATATACAAAATAACTCCACCTCCCTTTCTTCCTATTCTATCTTTCCTAAACATTACATATCCTGTCAGTCCCAGTTCGGCATCTGATATATCGGTGGTGGTCCAGAATTCGGTTATACAGTAGTCCCTCTCTTCAGCGGACCCTCTGACGAGGGGACACCCGCTATGTCTGGACAGTTTGTCAATGTACGGACCGTTCTGCCATGTTAATGTCCCTCTGTTGAGGGGACACTTCGTGTACGCGGACAGCAGACAGGATATTTTAGTTATATGTCTCTCCTAAGAAGGACAGTATTCATTAATTCAAAGTTATTTGCCAAATTTGTTTAGAAAATGGTGTATGTCAGTGGTAACACCAAGTACACGTGTACCCGTAATAACGAGCTTGTCTTCCTTGCTATGTCGTTGTGTTTGTATAAACTACTTAGAGGTCCTTTAATTACGGTCTGTAAACTTTAGGCATAGTGAATGTGGAGGAAGGTATTGTTAATTTTGTGCTGTTATCAATCACGTTTGCCGCCGGTGATGCCATGATGGCTTCCCTCCAGCTCCAGTCAGGGCTTCGGCTTGACATCGCCTTTTCATCTTGTAAATTGCAATTAAGATTCACAAATATGATGTATAAAAGGTTCACCTCAATTGTTTTCAATGTAGCCCATCATTAAGCCTAAACTGAGGTGAAATAATAAACAAGCATCATCAAATTATGCTGCGCTACGCCAAACGGCAAATATTACCAGTGCCTGGAAAAGATGAACTGGTTACCAGTGTATGAAACGGAACGCATTATCAAGTGACGCACAATTTGTGCATTAATTAATCTTTCGAAATTGGGTGAAAAATGAAGTGAGACAATTAACGATTGTACCCGTTACTGTTTTTAATATTTAATTAATGTTCACACTGCATGTAGCAACTGATTTAGATATTCGGTTGATAATTTCCAGGTTATTATTTTAGCCAGGACAACCTAAATCTCACCTCCTCTTCTTCACACATCTGCTCAACTATTGCGTTGATCGCCATCCTCTTGCAGTTTCTATACGTTGCCCCCTTCTCTCATTACTGGCAAAATTCCTGATAGAATAATCTGTTCAACTCTTGTCTTCTTTAGCTTCCTCATTAACTGTCTGTACTTCTGTACTATCCCAGTTGTTCCCTCCCATGTCCATGTTGTGCATTGTTTGTTCCTACATGTACTAGTATAGACCCTCCCTTGCCATGTCCCAATACCGTCTCTACCTTTTCAGTCACATATTCTATCCTAGCCCCCGGTAGACAAACAACGACGTCCTTCCCCTCGCTCAGTGTCTTGTCTGTCTTTCTCATAATGGAATCACCCATAAACACCCTCTCTTTCCTCATTGCCCCCTCAACCACTGCCCAAGAGTAGCTCCTTCTTCGGTTTGCATCTGTCTGGTTGTTGTCTTTTCCCCCTGCCGTCTTCTCTCCTGTCACATTCTCTTCCGATCCATTCTTTCCTGTCGGTTTTTTTCTTGTCACCTTTCCTCCTGTCATCATCCCTTTTATCGACTTCTCTTCTCTCACATTTGCTCTCATTTCCTTTCGTCCCTTCATCTTTCCTCCCATCTCATTTTCTTCTCTCCTCTCCCGTCCCATCTTCCCTCTCTCCTTCTCTACGGCCACTTTCTCCCCGTCATCTTCACGCTTGTTACGTTTTCTGTTGTAAATTTTCAAATTTCTTCACCTCCAATCACCTTCCCTCCTCTCAATTTCCTTTCCTCAGTCTTCTTGCCACTGCTATTCTCCTTCAGTCTTGCAATATTCCCACCTTTCTCCCTGTCGTCCCTCTCCGTTCGACCTGTCTCCTTGCCAATTCCCATCTCCATTCCCTTCACATTATCTGTCAACCTAACTATCTCCTTCTGCAGACACTCCACCTTCCAACACCCAATGCACTGAAAGGTGAATCCTTCCTCCATGGTTTCTGCCCATGACTTCCCACAGCTGGACAATGCAAAATCTACTCAGCTGTGGCAGTGATCGCACACCAAGTGTCGCTTTGCCTTGACTTGCTGCTTGCAAGACGCCATATCCCGATCAGAATTTATTGAATAACTTAACTAACTTAGTCTTTATAAAGACTGTTTCCTGTGTACTACATCACACTTTATGTTACAGGTCTTAAATACACAGCTGACTATCTATCCTATCATGAACGCTAACATTACCGGTAGTGACCTAATTTAAATACAATCAGTTACGTTAGGCTGCTTTATTTATTTAGGTTATGCCGCGCCCTAGCGAATACGTAGGACACTATCTACATAAACAATCTGGAGTTTGCCCCGACTATCGCCCTTGCTTAATTTTAACAACAAGCTACCTAATCAAAATATCTAGCAACTACTGGCTTACACAGATATTATTTTATGTAAGTAGTTTTATGGTTGTTACTTTATCCCCTATATATTCTACCACATAATCAGGTTTGTTAAATCTTGTTTACAACTTATCGAAGACTAAGTTACCCTATAATTACTCACTATACTAAAGTGTTCTAAAATACTTCAACTAACTAACTTTTAGGACAACTGCTACTCAATATATGTTTACTGCAACTTTATGAATGATATTAAGGCAAGAATAATACTTATCAATCAGTAATTCCACTTGTTTATCAACTTTTCTGCACCACCAATTTCTACAATCTATCTCCGCAAAATGTAGCCTCGAAACCGTTATGAGTAATTGATTTATGTCTGTCTGATGTACAATATAAATTCTAAAACTGATAAGTACTATTAACTGGAGAGCAAGAAACAATAATTGAAAATGTTTCTGATGTTTGTTAAAGTCAAGTAAATGACCAAAATGATACATTGTAGCATTTATCATCATTTATCATCCTTTTGGCTTTCAAAAATATGTTGATTTGCATTAAATGTCACACATATGTACATGACCCATATATCATATGTACATGACCCATATATCACGTATATGACCCATATATCATGTACATGACCTGTATATCATGTATATGACTCATATATCATATGTACATGACCCATATATCATATGTAGTAAGCAACACAATTTACCACCCACATTTACACCATATAAAAAAAAAACCTATATTCTTACTATAAGGGTGGGTTTCAGCTGATTGTCGACTAATGCCATTTTGTGCTTTTATTTAGAAGCATTGTGTGGCTGTTATTGTTTTAACTGATGGCAGAACTAGAAGTGAGCTCAAATTGAACTTCCACTATATTCAACAGGTGGCAGCTTGTTGTGACATGGTTTTTCATTCGCTGCTTCTGGTTGTAATCTGACCAATAGGAAACAACGTTACAATAAATTCACATTTCCATGCTCAAACGAAAAGAAGTATATGCTGCAAAAGTTTATAACAACATACTGATGGCACTCTAACGAGATATGTCTTCTGTGGACACAACTAATCGCTGCACTTGTGTAGAATCTGGACCCACCTCGATTTCGCCATTATAACTTGAGTTTTGCCTAACTTTGATACCTCAGGCTCAGTGCATTAGTTCTGTTATTCATCATTATCCCAGGCATATTTACTTTTAAGGATATTGCGTCTTAGAGCACTTTTGAGTCGTAAATAGCGCCCCGGTTTGCACCAACATACGCCTCTACATCGCCCATTTTACGAGTGCAATGCGGTAACTCACGACCGCAGCGGTGCAGACTAGCACAAACCGGATCGATATTTGGGCTTCAAAAGTGTGCTAAGACACAATATTTTCATAATATAAATATGCCTGGGATGATGTTGAATGAAGGATCTACATAAGTGTCCTGGTCGCAGCAGTGTAAAGTTCGACATGCATTCAACTTGCACCTGTTAATTCTGAACTTAGAATTTGGAGACTACCATGCTTAGTGCACCCTCCTGATGGTTGTGTGTTTCTCTCTATAGGAAAGTTTACAGTGTAACTCTCTCAGTGGTATTTGTTATTTCCTGTTTATTACATAATCATAATCTGGCAGTAATGTGGAATTTTGCTTGAGTCAGCATGCTGTTTTTGAAAGTTACATAAAATCATAATTACAATGGTTAGTATTAAACAACACACAATTATTGAAGTTCTTTCAGTTGCTTAAAGTTTAACTTGAAAAGACAGTGAAACAGTTCTAGTCATTGTTAATTAGCTATGCCAATATTGTAGACACATTTACATTACAGTTACGCTTCTTCACATTTGATTTCCACCAATGCTGGTTATGAACATCTACCTTACCTTGTTAACTGGATGCTTCAAAACACCTCACAGTTTATTAGAGATTATTATGTTTTGGGTACAACTATGATCTATCATCAAAGTCACAGTATTAAAGTATTACTGACAGTGGTGTTGTTTTCCTGACAATATCTGACACGGTTCTGAACTATTACTGACAGCAGGCCTGTATTCCTGAAAATCAGTGTAAATGGGAAGACGGATTACTGACAGAAAGTTATCCGGGTAGGCAGGTCTGTTCCCTGCTCTCTGTCAACTATCCACATTGCTCCCTTCATATTTGTCTATTTCTAGTTGCTGCTTGATTGCTTCATTTACTGGCCTTGATTGTCACTGGCCATCTTTCCCCCTGCTCTCTCTCTCAGCTATCCACATTGCTTCCTTCATATTTGTCTATATCCAGTTGCCACCTGATTGTTTCATTTACTGGCCTTGATTGTCACCGGCCAGCTTTCCCCCTGCTCTCTCTCAACTATCCACATTGCTTCCTTCATATTTGTCTATATCCAGTTGCCACCTGATTGCTTCATTTACTGGCCTTGATTGTCACTGGCCATCTTTCCCCCTGCTCTCTCTCAACTATCCACATTGCTTCCTTCATATCTGTCTACATCCAGTTGCCACCTGATTGTTTCACTTACTGGCCTTGATTGTCACTGGCCATCTTTCCCCCTGCTCTCTCAACTATCCACATTGCTTCCTTCATATTTGTCTATATCCAGTTGCCACCTGATTGCTTCATTTACTGGCCTTGGTTGTCACTGGCCATCTTTCCCCCTCCTCTCTGTTAACTATCTACATTGCTCCTTTCATATTTATCTATTTTCAGTTGCCGCCTATTAATAGTTGCTCCTGTTTCCAGACAACGGGACATGGACACAGCTGTGGCTGGTGACAGACTACCACGAGAACGGCTCGCTGTTTGACTATCTCAACCGCACCGTGTGTGACATCAGTGGACTGGTGAAGCTCGCTCTGTCGGCCGCCAGCGGCCTTGCTCATCTACACATGGAGATTGTAGGAACACAGGGTATGTGTGAATGTTTCGTCTACACATGGAGATTGTAGGAACACAGGATATGTATGAATGTTTCGTCTACACATGGAGATTGTAGGAACACAAGGTATGTGCAAATGTCTCATCTACACATGGAGATTGTAGGAACACAGGGTATGTGCAAATGTCTCATTTACACATGGAGATTGTAGGAACACAGGGTATGTGCGAATTTCTCATCTACACATGGAGATTGTAGGAACACAGGGTATGTGTGAATGTCTCATGTACACATGGAGATTGTAGGAACACAGGGTATGTGCAAATGTCTCATCTACACATGGAGATTGTAGGAACACAGGGTATGTGCAAATGTCTCATCTACACATGGAGATTGTAGGAACACAGGGTATGTGCGAATGTCTCATCTACACATGGAGATTGTAGGAACACAGGGTATGTGCGAATGTCTCATCTACACATGGAGATTGTAGGAACACAGGGTATGTGTGAATGTTTCGTCTACACATGGAGATTGAAGGAACACAGTGTATGTGTGGAAGTCTCATCTACACATGGAGATTGTAGGAACACAGGGTATGTGCGAATGTCTCATCTACACATGGAGATTGTAGGAACACAGGGTATGTGTGAATGTTTCGTCTACACATGGAGATTGTAGGAACACAGGGTATGTGCGAATGTCTCATCTACACATGGAGATTGTAGGAACACAGGGTATGTGTGAATGTCTCATGTATACATGGTGATAGTAGGAACACAGGGTATGTGTGAATGTCTCATCTACACATGGAGATTGTAGGAACACAGGGTATGTGTGAATGTGTCATGTATAAATGGAGATTGTAGGAACACAGGGTATGTGCGAATGTCTCATCTACACATGGAGATTGTAGGAACACAGGGTATGTGCAAATGTCTCATGTACACATGGAGATTGTAGGAACACAGGGTATGTGCTAATGTCTCATCTACACATGAAGATTGTAGGAACACAGGGTATGTGTGAATGTCTCATCTACACATGGAGATTGTAGGAACACAGGGTATGTGTGAATGTCTCATGTACACGTGGAGATTGTAGGAACACAGGGTATGTGTGAATGTATCATCTACACGTGGAGATTGTAGGAACACAGGGTATGTGTAAATGTCTCATGTATACATGGAGATTGTAGGAACACAAGGCATGTGTGAATGTCTCATCTACACATGGAGATTGTAGGAACACAGGGTATGTGTGGATGTCTCATCTACACATAGAGATTGTAGGAACACAGAGTATGTGTGAATGTCTCATGTACACATGGAGATTGTAGGAACACTGGGTATGTGTGAATGTCTCATGTACACGTGGAGATTGTAGGAACACATGGTATGTGTAAATGTCTCATGTATACATGGAGATTGTAGGAACACAGGGTATGTGTGAATGTCTCATCTACACATGGAGATTGTAGGAACACAGGGTATGTGTGAATCTCTCATGTACACATGGAGATTGTAGGAACACAGGGTATGTGTGAATGTCTCATCTACACATGGAGATTGTAGGAACACAGGGTATGTGTGAATGTTTCGTCTACACATGGAGATTGTAGGAACACAGGGTATGTGCGAATGTCTCATCTACACATGGAGATTGTAGGAACACAGGGTATGTGTGAATGTCTCATGTATACATGGAGATTGTAGGAACACAGGGTATGTGTGAATGTCTCATCTACACATGGAGATTGTAGGAACACAGGGTATGTGTGAATGTCTCATGTATACATGGAGATTGTAGGAACACAGGGTATGTGTGAATGTTTCGTCTACACATGGAGATTGTAGGAACACAGGGTATGTGTGAATGTCTCATCTACACATGGAGATTGTAGGAACACAGGGTATGTGTGGATGTCTCATCTACACATAGAGATTGTAGGAACACAGAGTATGTGTGAATGTCTCATGTACACATGGAGATTGTAGGAACACAGGGTATGTGTGAATGTCTCATGTATACATGGAGATTGTAGGAACACAGGGTATGTGTGAATGTCTCATCTACACATGGAGATTGTAGGAACACAGGGTATGTGTGAATGTCTCATGTATACATGGAGATTGTAGGAACACAGGGTATGTGTGAATGTCTCATCTACACATGGAGATTGTAGGAACACAGGGTATGTGTGAATGTCTCATGTATACATGGAGATTGTAGGAACACAGGGTATGTGTGAATGTTTCGTCTACACATGGAGATTGTAGGAACACAGGGTATGTGCGAATGTCTCATCTACACATGGAGATCGTAGGAACACAGGGTATGTGTGAATGTCTCATCTACACATGGAGATTGTAGGAACACAGGGTATGTGTGAATGTCTCATGTATACATGGAGATTGTAGGAACACAGGGTATGTGTGAATGTTTCGTCTACACATGGAGATTGTAGGAACACAGGGTATGTGCGAATGTCTCATCTACACATGGAGATTGTAGGAACACAGGGTATGTGTGAATGTCTCATGTATACATGGAGATTGTAGGAACACAGGGTATGTGTGAATGTCTCATCTACACATGGAGATTGTAGGAACACAGGGTATGTGTAAATGTCTCATGTATACATGGAGATTGTAGGAACACAAGGCATGTGTGAATGTCTCATCTACACATGGAGATTGTAGGAACACAGGGTATGTGTGGATGTCTCATCTACACATAGAGATTGTAGGAACACAGAGTATGTGTGAATGTCTCATGTACACATGGAGATTGTAGGAACACTGGGTATGTGTGAATGTCTCATGTACACGTGGAGATTGTAGGAACACATGGTATGTGTAAATGTCTCATGTATACATGGAGATTGTAGGAACACAGGGTATGTGTGAATGTCTCATCTACACATGGAGATTGTAGGAACACAGGGTATGTGTGAATCTCTCATGTACACATGGAGATTGTAGAACACAGGGTATGTGTGAATGTCTCATCTACACATGGAGATTGTAGGAACACAGGGTATGTGTGAATCTCTCATGTACACGTGGAGATTGTAGGAACACAGGGTATGTGTAAATGTCTCATGTATACATGGAGATTGTAGGAACACAAGGTATGTGTGAATGTCTCATCTACACATGGAGATTGTAGGAACACAGGGTATGTGTGGATGTCTCATCTACACATGGAGATTGTAGGAACACAGAGTATGTGTGAATGTCTCATGTACACATGGAGATTGTAGGAACACTGAGTATGTGTGAATGTCTCATGTACACATGGAGATTGTAGGAACACAGGGTATGTGTGAATCTCTCATGTACACATGGAGATTGTAGGATTACAGGGTATGTGTGAATGTCTCATCTACACATGGAGATTGTAGGAACATAGGGTATGTGTGAATCTCTCATGTACACATGGAGATTGTAGGAACACAAGGTATGTGTGAATGTCTCATCTACACATGGAGATTGTAGGAACACAGGGTTGTGTGAATGTCTCATGTACACATGGATATTGTAGGAACACAGGGTATGTGTGAATGTCTCATCTACACATGGAGATTGTAGGAACACAGGGTATGTGTGAATATCTCTCATGATCACATTATTTTAACACCTACTGATCCCATGGTAAACTTTGTTGATGTTTAAATAGTATTTTATACAGTTTGCAAAATGGACTCTTAGTAGAACTTTAATAATATAAGCTAACAAAGCTTATTTATATAATTATTTCTTACAGTTTGTTCGTCCATCACGTTGTATACGAGTTCATTCGTGTGGTTATATATTGTCTTGCATTACTCTTTGGAATTATAACTGATATATTTTGTAATTTGTTGTATTTGAACACGTAACTAGACTGGTTGAGGGTGAACCATACATAAGTATTACCCTTCTGTTCACCCCCTTTCCACCAACACTTTTGATTACTTGTTTACATGTTGACAATTTTGTATTTTTAAATAACAGGATGTATAATTCTTAAATGTTGTTGTAAATAAATTACCTACTTACTTATTATGTTCCAGGAAAGCCAGCGATAGCGCATCGTGACTTGAAGAGTAAAAATATGCTGGTCAAGCGGAACGGCACTTGCTGCATTGCTGATCTGGGTGAGTCACTTAGAGGTCTCTCAGGCTCTTACAGTTCTGGTACATGCAGGGATTTGTCATTTCAAAATCTGTTGCTAGCTGGTTAAGTTATTGTTGTCTATATATAAACCTTTTTGTTGCAAGGATTAGACGGCTCAGAAAGATATATTTTTTCTAATCTTTAGTAAATAAATAAAATGTCTGTAGAGTCTTTTATGTCCCGTTCTCACACAAGACAGCTTTGTGTCACTTGTTACGTAAGTGTTAGTGACATATTTTATAGTTAATTGTCAATTGTTCAGGTCTGGCTGTGAAGCACGACTCTTCGACTGACTATGTTGACATCGCGCCCAACAACCGGGTTGGCACAAAACGCTACATGGCTCCGGAAGTTCTGGACAACTCGATCAACAAAGACCACTTTGAGTGCTTCAAGCGAGCTGATATCTACTCCTTTGGTCTGGTCCTGTGGGAGATTGCGAGACGCACGTCAGTTGGAGGTAAACACTTGCAATGTCAGTTGGAGGTAACTCTTGCACTGTCAGTTGGAGGTAACTCTTGCACTGTCAGTTGGAGGTAACTCCTGGACTGTCAGTTGGAGGTAACTCTTGCACTGTCAGTTGGAGGTAACACTTGCACTGTCAGATGGAGGTAACTCTTGCACTGTCAGTTGGAGGTAACTCTTGCACTGTCAGTTGGAGGTAACTCTTGCACTGTCAGATGGAGGTAACTCTTGCACTGTCAGTTGGAGGTAACTCTTGCACTGTCAGTTGGAGGTAACTCTTGCACTGTCAGTTGGAGGTAAACACTTGCACTGTCAGTTGGATGTAACTCTTGCACTGTCAGTTGGAGGTAACTCTTGCACTGTCAGTTGGAGGTAACTCTTGCACTGTCAGTTGGAGGTAAACACTTGCACTGTCAGTTGGATGTAACTCTTGCACTGTCAGTTGGAGGTAACTCTTGCACTGTCAGTTGGAGGTAACTCCTGGACTGTTAGTTGGAGGTAACTCTTGCACCGTCAGTTGGAGGTAACTCTTGCACCGTCAGTTGGAGGTAACTCTTGCACTGTCAGTTGGAGGTAACTCTTGCACTGTCAGTTGGAGGTAACTCTTGCACCGTCAGTTGGAGGTAACTCCTGCATTGTCAGTTGGAGGTAACTCTTGCACCGTCAGTTGGAGGTAACTCCTGCACTGTCAGTTGAAAGTAACTCTTGCACTGTCTGTTGGAGGTAACTCCTGTACTGTTAGTTGGAGGTAACTCTTGCACTGTCAGTTGGAGGTAACTCATGCACTGTCAGTTGTAGGTAAATCTTGCACTGTCAGTTGCAAGTAACTCTTGCACTGTCAGTTGCAAGTAACTCTTGCACTGTCAGTTGGAGGTAACTCTGTTAGTGTCTGTTGGGAGTAACTCTAGTGTTAATGTCTGTTGGGAGTAACACGGCACTCACTATCATAGAATACAGAACAGTTGTCAATCTTTCACCCCAGCCAGTGTGTGAACGAGTGGACAGGCTAAACTGAGGAGTCACGTTCACGTTGGCTGTAAATCACAACTGGTGCAACAACAAGGATGATTAGAAGTCACTGTCTCTTGGTACAGCCATAGAGAGAGAGCCTTCTGCTAACCATTCATATCGTGCCACAAAATGGATAAGCCGCTTACCAATAATTTACTAAAAAATCTGTCTTTGTGCTTATTAACAGACACCTTATTTGAAGTTGAGTTGCTTTTCGAACAGATCTTCCTTTCTCTCCCTGGTTGCCTGGGCAACAGACATGTCTACCTTCCTTGCTCTACCTGGTTGCCTGGGCAACAGACATGTCTACCTTCCTTTCTCTCCCTGGTTGCCTGGGCAACAGACAAGTCTACCTTCCTTTCTCTCCCTGCTTGCCTGGGCAACATACATGTCTACCTTCCTTTCTCTCCCTGGTTGCCTGGGCAACAGACGTCTACCTTCCTTTCTCTCCCTGGTTGCCTGGGCACCAGACATGTCTACCTTCCTTTCTCTCCCTGGTTGCCTGGGCACCAGACATGTCTACCTTCCTTTCTCTCCCTGGTTGCCTGGGCAACAGACATGTCTACCTTCCTTTCTCTCCCTGGTTGCCTGGGCAACAGACATGTCTACCTTCCTTTCCTTCCCTGGTTGCCCCGGCAACAGACATGTCTACCATTCTTCCTCACCTTGGTTGCCTGGGCAGCAGACATGTCTGCCTTTCTTCCTCACCCTGGTTCAGGGGTTTACCTGGGTGTTTGTGTTCAAGGGTCCTCGGGACGTCAGCCTTCTTGAGTGGGTCCCAAGCCTGTAGGGAGGGTCCCACTTATTGCTCTTTTTTAATTGTAAGTATTGTTTTCTAATCTTTTCGAACAGACCTTCCTTTTTCTCCCTGGTTGCCTGGGCAACAGACATGTCTACCTTCCTTTCTCTCCCTGGTTGCCTGGGCAACAGACATATCTGCTTTTCTTCCTCACCCTGGTTGCCTGGGCAACAGACATATCTGCCTTTCTTCCTCACCCTGGTTGCCTGGGCAACAGACATGGGCAAATCATCAGTTGCTTTCTGCTTCTATGCAGTCAAAAGTCAGAATAAAAGGCAACGTTTTATGTATTTGTATGCCACTTGCTGGTGTCCTTGAATTCATCTCCATGCACAAAGTTGTCTTGCTTTCAGATATTGTGCACCCCCCACATGTTAGTGCACACACACACATCAACATGTGTGTATGTTCAGTAAAAATACATTTTTTGTCCAAATGGTTATCTTATGATACATGTTGTAGGTATATACGAGGAGTACCAGCTGCCATACTTTGACCTGGTGCCCTCTGACCCTTCACCTGAAGAGATGAAGAAGGTCGTTTGCGTGGAGCGATGTCGCCCGGAGGTCCCAAACAGGTGGCAGGGCAATGAGGTGAGACACCGCCAATATCTCCGCAATTCATGTCATGTATTTCACTTGAAAAAACACAAAGAATAATAATGACTTAATTGATACTAAGATTCTGACACACTCGTTTCATCCTAATTCATTGAACAGCAACAATTTACAAAAATGACATTGAACCATGGTATGTCTATACACTGTCCAGCAAATCATGAAACTAGCGCCTTGTAAAACTAGCACTGTACTGCATGGCAGTATGGGTGATACATGCCCAGTCAGTGTACACAATACAGGTACAACTCACTGATCAGTCTCTCACAGTACGGGTGATACATGCCCAGTCAATGTACACAATACAATTACAACTCGCTGATCAGTCTCTCACAGTATGGATGATACATGCCCAGTCAGTGTACACAGTACAGGTACAACTCACTGATCAGTCTCTCTCACAGTATGGGTGATACATGCCCAGTCAATGTACACAATACAATTACAACTCACTGATCAGTCTCTCTCACAGTATGGGTGATACATGCCCAGTCAATGTACACAGTACAGGTACAACTCATTGATCAGTCTCTCTCACAGTATGGGTGATACATGCCCAGTCAATGTACACAATACAGGCACACCTCACTGGTCAGTCTCTCAAATTATGGGTGATACATGTTCAGTCAATGTACACAATACAGTTACACCTCACTGATCAGTCTCACACAGTATGGGTGACACATGGCCAGTCAATATACACAGTACAGGTACAACTCACTGATCAGTCTCTCAAAGTATGGGTGACACATGGCCAGTCAATGTACACAATACAGGTGCAACTCACTGATCAGTCTCTCAAAGTATGGGTGACACATGGCCAGTCAATATACACAGTACAGGTACAACTCACTGATCAGTCTCTCAAAGTATGGGTGACACATGGCCAGTCAATGTACACAATACAGGTACAACTCACTGATCAGTCTGTCAAAGTATGGGTGACACATGGCCAGTCAATGTACACAATACAGGTACAACTCACTGATCAGTCTCTCAAAGTATGGGTGACACATGGCCAGTCAATATACACAGTACAGGTACAACTCACTGATCAGTCTCTCAAAGTATGGGTGACACATGGCCAGTCAATGTACACAATACAGGTACAACTCACTGATCAGTCTGTCAAAGTATGGGTGACACATGGCCAGTCAATGTACACAATACAGGTACAGCTCACTGATCAGTCTCTCAAAGTATGGGTGACACATGGCCAGTCAATGTACACAATACAGGTACAGCTCACTGATCAGTCTCTCAAAGTATGGGTGACACATGGCCAGTCAATGTACACAGTACAGGTACAACTCACTGATCAGTCTCTCTCACAGTATGGGTGATACATGCCCAGTCAATGTACACAATACAATTACAACTCACTGATCAGTCTCTCTCACAGTATGGGTGATACATGCCCAGTCAATGTACACAATACAGGTACAACTCATTGATCAGTCTCTCTCACAGTATGGGTGATACATGCCCAGTCAATGTACACAATACAGGCACACCTCACTGGTCAGTCTCTCAAATTATGGGTGATACATGTTCAGTCAATGTACACAATACAGTTACACCTCACTGATCAGTCTCACACAGTATGGGTGACACATGGCCAGTCAATATACACAGTACAGGTACAACTCACTGATCAGTCTCTCAAAGTATGGGTGACACATGGCCAGTCAATATACACAGTACAGGTACAACTCACTGATCAGTCTCTCAAAGTATGGGTGACACATGGCCAGTCAATATACACAGTACAGGTACAACTCACTGATCAGTCTCTCAAAGTATGGATGACACATGGCCAGTCAATATACACAGTACAGGTACAACTCACTGATCAGTCTCTCAAAGTATGGGTGACACATGGCCAGTCAATGTACACAATACAGGTACAACTCACTGATCAGTCTGTCAAAGTATGGGTGACACATGGCCAGTCAATGTACACAATACAGGTACAACTCACTGATCAGTCTCTCAAAGTATGGGTGACACATGGCCAGTCAATATACACAGTACAGGTACAACTCACTGATCAGTCTCTCAAAGTATGGGTGACACATGGCCAGTCAATGTACACAATACAGGTACAACTCACTGATCAGTCTGTCAAAGTATGGGTGACACATGGCCAGTCAATGTACACAATACAGGTACAGCTCACTGATCAGTCTCTCAAAGTATGGGTGACACATGGCCAGTCAATGTACACAATACAGGTGCAACTCACTGATCAGTCTCTCAAAGTATGGGTGACACATGGCCAGTCAATGTACACAATACAGGTGCAACTCACTGATCAGTCTGTCAAAGTATGGGTGACACATGGCCAGTCAATGTACACAATACAGGTACAACTCACTGATCAGTCTCTCAAAGTATGGGTGACACATGGCCAGTCAATGTACACAATACAGGTGCAACTCACTGATCAGTCTCTCAAAGTATGGGTGACACATGGCCAGTCAATGTACACAATACAGGTGCAACTCACTGATCAGTCTCTCAAAGTATGGGTGACACATGGCCAGTCAATGTACACAATACATGTGCAACTCACTGATCAGTCTCTCAAAGTATGAGTGACACATGGCCAGTCAATGTACACAATACAGGTACAACTCACTGATCAGTCTCTCAAAGTATGGGTGACACATGGCCAGTCAATGTACACAATACAGGTGCAACTCACTGATCAGTCTCTCAAAGTATGGGTGACACATGCCCAGTCAATGTACACAATACAGGTACAACTCACTGATCAGTCTCTCAAAGTATGGGTGACACATGCCCAGTCAATGTACACAATACAGGTACAACTCACTGATCAGTCTCTCAAAGTATGGGTGACACATGGCCAGTCAATGTACACAATACAGGTACAACTCACTGATCAGTCTCTCAAAGTATGGGTGACACATGGCCAGTCAATGTACACAGTACAGGTACAACTCACTGATCAGTCTCTCAAAGTATGGGTGACACATGGCCAGTCAATGTACACAGTACAGGTACAACTCACTGATCAGTCTCTCAAAGTATGGGTGACACATGGCCAGTCAATGTACACAGTACAGGTACAACTCACTGATCAGTCTCTCAAAGTATGGGTGACACATGGCCAGTCAATGTACACAATACAGGTACAACTCACTGATCAGTCTCTCAAAGTATGGGTGACACATGGCCAGTCAATGTACACAATACAGGTACAACTCACTGATCAGTCTCTCAAAGTATGGGTGACACATGGCCAGTCAATGTACACAATACAGGTGCAACTCACTGATCAGTCTCTCAAAGTATGGGTGACACATGGCCAGTCAATGTACACAATACAGGTGCAACTCACTGATCAGTCTGTCAAAGTATGGGTGACACATGGCCAGTCAATGTACACAGTACAGGTACAACTCACTGATCAGTCTCTCAAAGTATGGGTGACACATGGCCAGTCAATGTACACAATACATGTGCAACTCACTGATCAGTCTCTCAAAGTATGAGTGACACATGGCCAGTCAATGTACACAATACAGGTACAACTCACTGATCAGTCTCTCAAAGTATGGGTGACACATGGCCAGTCAATGTACACAATACAGGTGCAACTCACTGATCAGTCTCTCAAAGTATGGGTGACACATGCCCAGTCAATGTACACAATACAGGTACAACTCACTGATCAGTCTCAAAGTATGGGTGACACATGCCCAGTCAATGTACACAATACAGGTACAACTCACTGATCAGTCTCTCAAAGTATGGGTGACACATGGCCAGTCAATGTACACAATACAGGTACAACTCACTGATCAGTCTCTCAAAGTATGGGTGACACATGGCCAGTCAATGTACACAGTACAGGTACAACTCACTGATCAGTCTCTCAAAGTATGGGTGACACATGGCCAGTCAATGTACACAATACAGGTACAACTCACTGATCAGTCTCTCAAAGTATGGGTGACACATGGCCAGTCAATGTACACAATACAGGTACAACTCACTGATCAGTCTCTCAAAGTATGGGTGACACATGGCCAGTCAATGTACACAATACAGGTACAACTCACTGATCAGTCTCTCAAAGTATGGGTGACACATGCCCAGTCAATGTACACAATACAGGTACAACTCACTGATCAGTCTCTCAAAGTATGGGTGACACATGCCCAGTCAATGTACACAATACAGGTACAACTAACTGATCAGTCTCTCAAAGTATGGGTTACACATGCCCAGTCAATGTACACAATACTGGTACAACTCACTGATCAGTCTCTCAAAGTATGGGTGACACATGGCCAGTCAATGTACACAATACAGGTACAACTCACTGATCAGTCTCTCAAAGTATGGGTGACACATGCCCAGTCAATGTACACAATACAGGTACAACTCACTGATCAGTCTCTCAAAGTATGGGTGACACATTCCCAGTCAATGTACACAATACAGGTACAACTCACTGATCAGTCTCTCAAAGTATGGGTGACACATGGCCAGTCAATGTACACAATACAGGTACAACTCACTGATCAGTCTCTCAAAGTATGGGTGACACATGGCCAGTCAATGTACACAATACAGGTACAACTCACTGATCAGTCTCTCAAAGTATGGGTGACACATGCCCAGTCAATGTACACAATACAGGTACAACTCACTGATCAGTCTCTCAAAGTATGGGTGACACATGGCCAGTCAATGTACACAATACAGGTACAACTCACTGATCAGTCTCTCAAAGTATGGGTGACACATGGCCAGTCAATGTACACAATACAGGTGAAACTCACTGATCAGTCTCTCAAAGTATGGGTGACACATGGCCAGTCAATGTACACAATACAGGTGCAACTCACTGATCAGTCTCTCAAAGTATGGGTGACACATGACCAGTCAATGTACACAATACAGGTGCAACTCACTGATCAGTCTCTCAAAGTATGGGTGACACATGCCCAGTCAATGTACACAATACAGGTGCAACTCACTGATCAGTGTCTCAAAGTATGGGTGACACATGCCCAGTCAATGTACACAATACAGGTGCAACTCACTGATCAGTGTCTCAAAGTATGGGTGACACATGGCCAGTCAATGTACACAATACAGGTGCAACTCACTGATCAGTCTCTCAAAGTATGGGTGACACATGCCCAGTCAATGTACACAATACAGGTACAACTCACTGATCAGTCTCTCAAAGTATGGGTGACACATGGCCAGTCAATGTACACAATACAGGTACAACTCACTGATCAGTCTCTCAAAGTATGGGTGACACATGGCCAGTCAATGTACACAATACAGGTACAACTCACTGATCAGTCTCTCAAAGTATGGGTGACACATGGCCAGTCAATGTACACAATACAGGTACAACTCACTGATCAGTCTCTCAAAGTATGGGTGACACATGGCCAGTCAATGTACACAATACAGGTTCAACTCACTGATCAGTCTCTCAAAGTATGGGTGACACATGGCCAGTCAATGTACACAATACAGGTGCAACTCACTGATCAGTCTCTCAAAGTATGGGTGACACATGGCCAGTCAATGTACACAATACAGGTGCAACTCACTGATCAGTCTCTCAAAGTATGGGTGACACATGGCCAGTCAATGTACACAATACAGGTACAACTCACTGATCAGTCTCTCAAAGTATGGGTGACACATGGCCAGTCAATGTACACAATACAGGTACAACTCACTGATCAGTCTCTCTCACAGTGCCACATGTATTCACTGACTTGAGACAGGTCCAGTTTTAACTGGTAAAACCAGTGGTGGTTTAACTGGCCAACCTTTAACACGGACTTAATCCTTGAGGCAAAGATATGTGGCACTCCATCTGTTCAAGTGGTTCCCTCTTGCGAATAGTTTTGAATTAAGATTTTGGCTTTTCTTTTTTCTATTATATCGGGGAAACAGGGACCTTAAAACAACCGAGGTGTAGTTGCTAATACGAGATGTTGTTTCAGTAACAACCAAGGTGTAGTTGCTAATACAAGGTGTTGTTTCAGTAACAACCGAGGTGTAGTTGCTAATACGAGGTGTTTCAGTAACAAATGAGGTGTAGTTGCTAATACGAGGTTTTGTTTCAGTAACAAATGTGGTGTAGTTGTTAATACGAGGTGTTGTTTCAGTAACAAATGAGGTGTGGTTGCTAATACGAGGTGTTGTTTCAGTAAGAAATGAGGTGTAGTTGCTAATACGAGGTGTTGTTTCAGGCACTCCGAGTCATGTCGAAGCTGATGAAGGAATGCTGGTATGACAATGGCGCAGCGCGACTCACGGCCTTGAGGATCAAGAAGACACTCGCAGGCTTGGTTAGCTTGGAAGACATCAAGATCTGACGCTTGTGACACTTGCTGATGTCTACATGTAGACATCTGCCTGTATGGAAGACATCGTGACATTCGCCAGCATGGAATACATCTAGATTGTGACATTCGACAGCATGGAAGACATCTAGATTGTGACATTTGCATGGACATTTTGATTGTGACATTTGCTGGAATTGGAGATGTCTAGATTGTGACATTCATTAGTATGGAAGACATCGACATTGCGCCAATCGCAAAACATACAGATTGTGACATCTGCCAGCACAGAAGACTTAGATTTTCTGTCTGCAGAACACAACTGTGACATTAGTCAGCGAAGTTGGCAGTGGAGACGTTGAGCTATAATCTAGTGACACACAACAGACATGTCACACAGTTGAAGTCAACCACGTTAGATTGTGTTTATGGACAGACGCTGATTGTGTAGTGATGTTGTGAACTCATATCAACATAATGTGTTTTGCGCCTCGCTTACATTGTTGGACCAGTGACATGTTCCTGTGATGCAGTGAGGACCAATCCGGTGAATTTGCTTAAGTCGTGAAATGCTTTGTAGAAAGCAACCAACATACTGTATTTACTTGCCAAGCTCGTGTGTTAGAAGACAGCTTTGTGGACGTGTTGTTAAACGACAGTTAGACAATTCTTTACATTTTCGTCCACCAGAATAGTTTTATAGTGTTCATACGTCTTACGTATGTGATCACAGGAATATCATTTTATAACGGGGAGCATGTGCCCCTATAATCAGTACCCCAGTGGATGTGTGGAGAGCCCGGTGGATGCGTGGAGAGCCCGGTCGGTAGATGCATGGGGAGCCCGATGGATGTGTGGAGAGCCCGGTGGATGTGTGGAGAGCCTGGTGGATGTGTGGAGAGCCAAATAGCGCTGTCGATGGAGGTCATATTTCCTTCCACTGTGGGGGATTGTTTTGAAGCACAGTGTAGATAGTACTTTAGTAATCAAACAGAATATGCCAGAGCCATTTCTTGTCAGATGTTTGCGTGTTGCCACACTGTACATGCCACAGATATACTGCTGGTCAAAATTGTACGTGGATTTTGCCTGGGCATATATGCTACATACGCACAAATGTTTCAGGTCAGTTCTATTAATTTGATCTTTTCCAGTATCTTTGCCAAAATAAATTGCCATTCGGGGGATCACTCTGACAAACAACAAGATGTCACAGATGGAGGGATTGTCGCGTGACAGCTAATACAAATTATTACTCCGTTCTCGTGGTACAACAAAATTAATTCTCTCACTATTATTACTGTATGAATTACAGTACAATTACATTGTGTGGAGTATCTGAGTTCGAACACATGTCAAACCTTAGGCAAGTACGTTTACTCTATGTAGCTTCAGTTCACTCAGCTGTATAAATGAGTACCTGGCTATAAATGGTAGTGAATATTTATGTACGAATCAAGATAGCGTTTGATTGAATAGGTCTGTCAGGGAGTAAAGTGTAAAGTGCTTTGAGCCGTTCTGAGGACTATATAAGAACTTAGCTTCACTTTTTTACTTTCCCAAAATTGTGGAAGTGGCCGTTCAACGGACAGCAAATACACCTGGCCCATTGAACCATGACTGTAATTCAATCATGTCACCGCTAACACCTGGATGCACATGTCACAGGTATGACTAAACATGTCAATGAATCTAATGCCTGGATGTCACTGTCATACATGTCACAGCTGTGACTAGACATGTCATTGAATCTAACACCTGGATGTCACTGTCATACATGTCCCAGCTGTGACTAGACATGTCACTGAATCTAACACCAGGATGTCACTGTCATACATGTCACAGCTGTGACTAGACATGTCATTGAATCTAACACCTGGATGTCACTGTCATACATGTCCCAGCTGTGACTAGACATGTCACTGAATCTAACACCTGGATGTCACTGTCATACATGTCACAGCTGTGACTAGACATGTCATTGAATCTAACACCTGGATGTCACTGTCATACATGTCCCAGCTGTGACTAGACATGTCACTGAATCTAACACCTGGATGTCACTGTCATACATGTCACAGCTGTGACTAGACATGTCACTGAATCTAACACCTGGATGTCACTGTCATACATGTCACTGAGGCATGGATGCCAAGCAGACATGCAAATAAGCCTGAGGACTAATGTCACCAAGGCTTGGATGCCATGGATGTACACATGTAATTGACGTGCACGTGTCACCTCAAAGGAATGTTTCTAAGGCCTCGATGCCACAAACAGACAGTTATAAATACGACTGAAACTAAACGGCACTAAAATGTCATGTATATATATATATATATAGCTGCCAACTGTACCTCACTTGATAGATATATGGCACTTTCTTGCAAAGAAAGAGTACATTCAGGGAAGATCTCATAAATTTGCAAAGTCCAAGATATGTACAGTGTTTTGTAATTGATCTTTTGTTTTGGATCTAACCCCTCCAAAACTACTGCCAGGTTTTTTGGACTTTGTAAATTATGTGACCGCTCCGTACCTAGCCCCTAGAATCTCATTCTGCCAGGAGAAGGCATTTACTCTGAGTTCATATTGTTAGACTTGCCTAGTTCATACATCGACTGTACCCACAGTTAAATGTATATCTTATATATGTATATATACATATATAAAAAATATATATATATATATAATATATATATAGAGTGAAGCTGCTTTATAGATGAAACTGGTGGTTCCATTGACCTCGCTAGTAATGTGTACCAAATACTGTTAATGTTGTTTACATGCCATTGGATGGTTATAAATATGATCATAATTGATATTGGGCAATGACAGTGGCTTTTTATTTCTTGAAAGGCTTTGGTGTGATGTACATTGGCTACAAAAAACTGCCCCTTGTATGGTGCAGTAAAAAATAAAAACTTGCATTATATCTGTAGATTTGTCTAATTATGAGTAAGAAACTGTGTTTATGTGTGTTTAAATATATGGCTCCTACACGGTGTCTGAACTAAATAAATGGCTCGAAGATGGTGATTAAACTCTTATTGTTATTCTGTATTGTTTTATGATCATACACTGTGGAAGTATTGGTCTAAAATCTGGTCAGCCCAAACCTTTATATAGTCACACCCTGCTGGGGTAAACTTTAAAGGGGAAGTGCTAGAAAGATGACACAAATGTGTTGTAGTAGTAGTCAAGGTTGAGGAATTGTATCATTTCATAGTTATGTGACACCATGTGATGACACTCACAATATCAGCTGGTTCAGACTGGTGTCTCCTTGCCAGAGACATGCTAGTGTTACTTCACTGTGTCCTTTGGTCACAGTCACTTGCTGTGTGGAGAAGGACTTTGATTTACAAACAACGTATTGACAGGTAACATCAAAGTCCACTGGCGCCTCCTTTAGACAAGAGATCTACAGTCGTCAGTGTACGGAGTGTGACTGTGCTGCCTTCAGCTCTCGAGAGTTGATGATCCCCTGGCGCATAGCTTTGGGGCGCCTTGCACCAGCCGAGAGTTAAACTGGAATTGCCCCTGAATGTATGTCTGAGCTGCCGGTTAACAATATTTAACACGCTAAGACGGACAGCTCCGGCATCCTTGCTCCGTGTCGGCCGTCATACTGCAAGGCACCGGTATGATTGAGATGACGCGGCTATGTCTCCTTCATAGTCTCTCTCTGCCCTTGCAGGAGAGACGAGACTAGATCTGTCTAGAGGCCGGGAGACATTAATGTTTCCTGTCGTTCTCGTTGTTCACAAAAGTATGCAGCGCCTACTATAATAATAATGATATCTACGGTAATGGTATTATTTATAAGTGATAAAGCTTTTTTGTTTTATTTAATGTATTACTATTGTTTAACCACTAATCTAGTCAAAATACTACACCATATGTCCTAAAGTGTAACTAGTTATTTTATTTCTTTAGTAGACAACATATTTCATTTATAAAAAACAACAAAAAACACCTGTTTTAATGTTATGCTATAATTTTATGGAATAAGGAAACTGACTGTTTTGTCCAGATGGTCCTCGACATAAGCCTCTGGGGATTTCCAGAGGATCTCCTCGGTTGCAGTATGTGTTTATTGTAATCCATTGTAAATATATTCAGAAATTTGTATTGTGACCAAAATAAAGTCCTATTCTGTTCAGTGTGCCCTCAACGCATGCCTTGTAACTTGTTCCTTCACGCGTGAACATAAAATGCCCGTGTTGAGCCACCGTCTATTCTATTTACTTCAAAGCAATGGCGAGTTGGTTATTTTTAGCGGCGACACCTTGACACTGAAATATCGTTTGACACGCGTGTCTGTGAATTGGGCCAGACAGGCGTAGGCAGGCCCGCCGTCTGGACGGACACTGCCGACGGCGGCATTCTATACAACCTGGGTAATTACCTACTAGAGGGCAGCACGTATCGCGCTTACATGCAATACATTTATGGGGTCGGCACACTGTCAGTTTTCCCATTGGCGACCATGTTAATGTTTTGTGTGATTATAAGAAAACGTGACCAATAACGTTTCTTAAACTTCTCATCTGCTGTTATTATCATCTCATTTTGACATGCTTGTCGAGTTTAGTCAAAATCTAATATCTCTAGCTCTTGCAAAATGCCTGTATGTACGACACCCGTCAATATTTACAAATGGATACAGGCAGTAATCCGGCTAAAGTGTCAACTAGCCAAATGGCCGCCAGATACCTTTCCGCTTAGTAAAATCAGCTAAAAAGACACAATTTTACTGTCAACAGCTTCTACAATCACATCTAGAAATCTGACTACTCAAATGCACTTATGTCAGAGCAAGTGAATATTGTAAAAAGTCATTTCTCAAAAATATACTGCACTTTTTTTCCAAGCAGGAAGTCTAACAGTGACGTATTTATCCGGGTGACGTTTCTGCGAGTGCGCCTATCTAGGGGAATGTATTTAGCACCAGCTACGACTGTCGCGCTTTCTGGGCGTTATATCTATGTATATATTTATAAATATGTCTAAATATATATATACATAAATTATAAAATGTTTGCTTCCCATAGGCATAGACATAAACAATTTCTGTCGTAAAACAGTTTCCTCTCCACGCACACATCACGTGACTATGTACTCTAACTATAACGCTCGTATTACGACAACGAACGAAACATATTTAACTACTGGATATTTTTATCATTACGTGGTCTACTGGTGCCAAATAGTATACCTTACATATGCACATAAAATCACCCGGATAAAATTTAATGCCCGGATACATGTAAGCGCGACACCGGTGGTGATAAATTACCGTTGTACTTCCAAGTTCGCGCAATACGAACGAAGTGATCGAGGGTTGTCCTTTTGTTAGACTCCCCTGTGCAAAGGTGACCATTGGTTGTGCCTGATTTGACAATAGACTTACAGCCAGCCAGGTATAACATCAAAAGCACAATCGCGAAAACGTCGCTTATCGACTGCGGAGACCATTTTTGTTCGGACATTATCATAATTTTAAAAACTGCTATTACTTACCAGGCATTTTCACGTAAACAATTTATATTCATTGCTTACTCCTGTAAGACAACCTATCCAGTTGTTATTGTTCCTAGAGTCAAGATAGAAGTAGATACTAACATTGGGACTTTTGACTTTTTCTGTTGCAACACTAACTCTTTGAAATATGCTCCCTCTTTGAAATATGCTCCCTCTTACCGTCAGATCTGTTGATGATTCCACAATATCGCCTCATTTAAAACATACCTTCCATACAACCTTTCTTGTCCAGACCTGCCATTTGATACGGATTTTAACGATTTATTTAGTAATACGGCCGTACTCCATATTGATACGGATTTCATTGAAATTTAGACAAAACTTATATAGCCACACAATTTACTTGTATGCGTCACAAAACCATATTGAAGTTATATCAGTCGAAAATAAACAACAGCTTTCGATGCAATGAAGTAATCATTTATTTTAGTGACTAACTTCATCGAAAGAACGAACTGAATCACCGACAATAGTCAGTGATTTAGTTCGTTGTAGCGCGCAATAGCCAATAGATAGCGCGCTCGTAAAGTGTAGTTCTGAAAGAAGGCGGCTCAACGGCGGGAAACAGCGTTTCAACGGCGGGAAATCACGTTTCAAAATGGCTTCTCTTGCGAAACGGCGAAAGTGTAGTGGAAAGTTTCAAAAAGAATGGTTAGAGAAGTTTGGAGGAATGATTGTATCAATTAAAGCAGGCGAGCAGTATGTCAGGTGGCCGCCTCAGGCGTGTACGACGTGAACGAGCACTTAAAGTCGAATCTACACAAAACGAATTTGAAAAATCACGAGGAAAGGGCAACCGTGAGGGCGTTCTTCAAGCCGCAGACGAACCCTAGCGACGTTGCCAACGAGGTGACTCGAGCGGAGGTGATGTTCTCATACTTCGTTCGTAAACGATGTGCGCGCATTTTACTGTGCGGTTATGCGCAAGATGGTCGCAAAGTTTCCGTTTGGCGACCAGGTGTTGCGCGACTTGAGTGTTCTCGACCCTGCAGCCCGTGTGAACCTCACGTACGAGCCGATTGTTCGTCTGGCAGCCCACTTTGCTCACGACGTTGATGCTGAACACCTGAAAGATGAGTATGAGGACTTTCAGCTGTTGGCCGACGACATCATCGTGCTGGAGGAGGATGGCCAAGCGCGGCAGATCGACCACGTCTGGTTTGAAATCCTCTCAATCAAGACGCCGTTGCAGGCCGTACGCTTCCCGCTGTTGGCAAAGGTGATGGCACCGCTTCTCTGCCCCCCACACAGCAATGCGAAAAGTACACACAGATGCACGCCACAGCTTGAATGCGGACACCATTACTGCATACCTTCAGTGTAAACTGAACATCGACAGCCCCTGCCACCAGTTGGCTGTGTCAGCTGAGATGCTGAAACTGGCTAAATCTGCATCCCATGCCATATGTAGTTATGGTATGCGCAATAAATATATATACATGAATGATACGGATTGATACAGATTCTTACAGAATTTTAGGTCAAAAGTACAGATCGCAACCAAAAATTATGGCAGGTCTGCTCCATGGCGTATCCAGCCATCTGTTGACAACATATATATATCGACGGACGTGCAGCATATTCACCTAACACGATAGACGAACGTACAGTATATTCACCTAACACGATAGACGAATTAACGTACAACATATTCATCTAACAAGATAATGGAGCGCAGCAGCGCAGCGGTAAGAGCTCCGGACTCTGGACTGAGAGAACGCGGGTACGAATCCTGTGCGGCGGTGTCGAACATTGGACAAGGCTATATACATTGCAGCGTATCTAAATGCTTCCCATAGAAGTCGAGATGGTGTTCGAATGAACAGGTCTGCCAGGGAGTAAAGTGTAAAGCGCTTTGAGCGGTCCTGAGGAATGGATACTGCTCTATATAAGAACTTACCTTTACGTTACCTTTATATTCATCTAACACGATAGACGGACGGGCAACATCTTCACCGAACATGATACAGGAATGTGCAACATCTTCATCTAACAAGATAGACAGACCCACAGCATCTTCATCTAACAAGATAATAATACGGTATTTCTTTAGCGCTAATTCCCTCATAGCGGACACAAGCGATACAATAAATGTATACCAACACATTAAAAACTAAACACTGGTTTTAAGACATATAATATTGAACATTAGAATAGAAACATTAATTTTAAGACAAATAATACTAAAATTATAAAATAATGTCCATCACGACGAAACAATTTAAATTAATTAAAATGTATAATAAAACAATTTAAATTCATTCAAATGTATAATAAAATATGAGTCTTTAAAGACTTTCTAAACCTATTCAGTGTCCTGATGCATGAATGTCCACCGGTAGTTCATGCCATAGTCGCGGTGCTGCTGCGCCAAATGCCGAGTCGTTGATGCATTCTTCGTGATGCCTTGGTGCAGTGTTGGCGCATGGTCCTGGCGTAGGCGTCCATCACGCTTTCGTGGCTGCACAAGTTCTGCCAGATAAGACGGCGCCGATCCATGAATACATTTATTAAGTCACCACCAACACCTTGAACACAATTCAACCGGCAGCCAATGCAGTTCCTTTAACACTGGCGTTATGTGGTCATGTCTGCTGGTGCGTGTTACTAGTCTGGCTGCATTGTTCGGTCTGGGATAACGGTAAGTTGTGCAAGAGTGCGTTGCAATAGTCCAAGCGAGAGGTGACGAGTGCATTGACAGCGCTTTTCGCGGCTTCAGCTGTAAGATAGTGCCGTATTGATGACAGTCTGTACAGATGGTAGTTACATGCAGCACACACAGCAGTCACGCGATGTGTCATCTAACAAGATATATGGGTGATAGACAGGCGTGCAGCATCATCATCTAACAAGTTATACGGACGTGCAGCATCTTCATCTAGCAAGATATACAGGCGTGCAACAGCTTCATCTAACAAGATACACGGACGTGCAGCATCTTCATCTAGCAAGATAGACAGGCGTGCAGCATCGTCATCTAACAAGATACACGGACGTGCAGCATCTTCATCTAGCAAGATACACAGGCGTGCAACAGCATCATCTAACAAGATACACGGACGTGCAGCATCTTCATCTAACAAGATAGACAGGCGTGCAGCATCGTCATAGCAACGAGGCTATATTTGGCGGAGATAGATCGTAGAAATTGGTGGTGTAAAAAAGTTGATAAACAAGTGGAATTACTAATTAATAAGTATTATTCTTGCCTTAATATCATTCATAAAGTTGCAATAAACATATATTGACTAGCAGTTGTACTTAAAGTTAGTTAGTTAAAGTATTTTAGAACACCTTAGTATAGTCAGTGATAATAGGGTAACTCACTTAGGCGGCTTAGCTTTCGATAAGTTGTAAACAAGATTTAACAAACCTGATTATGTGGTAGAATATATAGGAGATAAAGTAACAACCATCTAACTACTTATATAAGATAATATCTGTGTAAGCCAGTACTTGCTAGATATTTTGATTAGGTAGCATTGTTGTTAAAATTAAGCAAGGGCGATAGTCGGGCGGCGTAACCTAAATAAATAAAGCAGCCTAACATAACGTAATTGATTGTATTTAAATTAGGTCACTACCGGTAATGTTAGCGTTCGTGTTAGGATAAATAGTCGGCTGTATAATTGAAATTTGTAACCTAAAGTGTGTGTAGTACACAGGAAAGAGTCTTTATAAAGACTAAGTTAGTTAAGTTATTAAATAAATTCTGATCGGGATATGGCGCCTTGCAAGCGGCAAGTCAAGGCAAAGTGACACTTGGTGTGCGATCACTGCCACAGCTGGGTAGATTTTGCATTGTCCGGGTGTGGAAAGTCATGGGCAGAAACCATATAGGAAGGATTCACCTTTCAGTGCATTGGATGTTGGAAGGTGGAGTGTCTGCAGAACGAGATAGTTAGGTTGACAGATATTGTGAAGGGAATGGAGATGGGAATTAGCAAGGAGGCAGGTCGAATGGAGAGAGACGACAGGGAGAGAGGCGAGAATACCGCAAGACTGAAGGAGAATAGCAGTGGCAAGAAAACTGAGGAGAGGAGATTGAGAGGAGGGAAGGTGATTGGAGGGGAAGAAATTCGAAAATCGACAATAGAAAACGTGACAAGCGTGAAGGTGACAGGGAAGAAAGTGACCGTAGAGAAGAAGGGAGGGAAGATGGAACGGGAGAGGAGAGAGGAAAATGAGATGGGACGAAAGAAGAAGGGACGAAAGGAAGTGAGAGCAAATGTGATAGAAGAGAAGTCGATAAAAGAGACGCTGACAGGAGGAAAGGTAACAAGAGAAAAAGCGACAGGAAAGAATGGATCGGAAGAGAATGTGACAGGAGAGAAGACGACAGGGAGGAAAGACAACAACCAGACAGATGCAAACCGAAGAAGGAGCTATTCTAAGGCAGTGATTGAGGGAGCAATGAGGAAAGAGAGGGTGTTTATGGGTGACTCCATTATGAGAAAGACGGACAAGACACTGAGCGAGGGGAAGGACGTCGTTGTTTGTTTACCGGGGGCTAGGATTGAACATGTAACTGACAGGGTAGAGAAGGTATTGGGACATGGCAAGGGGGGGGTCTATACTGGTACATGTAGGAACAAATAATGCAGACAGGAAGGGAACAACTGCGATAGTACAGAAGTATAGACAGTTAGTGAGGAAGCTAAAGAAGACGAGAGTCGAACAGGTTATTTTGACAGGAATTTTGCCAGTAATGGGAGGAAGGGGGGCAACGTATAGAAACTGCAAGAGGATGGCGATCAATGCACTAGCTGAGCAGATGTGTGAAGAAGAGGGGGTGGGATTCACAGATTTATGGGGATACTTTGTTGGGAGGGAAGATATGTACATGAGAGATGGCCTCCATCTTAGTGGAAAGGGGGCAGCAGTTTTCTCAGAGAATCTGCTGCAATCTGTTGACAGTGGGACAGGTTGCATCTATTTAAACTAGATTCGCAGGGGGGACTCACAGAAAATCCTGAAAATGGAGGCATAGACAAAGACAGCACAAATAAATAAGCAAATAACAGTCTGGAAAACTCTTTTGAAGCTGGATATAAATGTGTTTGTTTAAATGCAAGGAGTATAGTAAACAAAAGAAATGAACTAAACATTATGGTAGAAGATATTGACCCTCATATAATTGGTATAACCGAATCCTGGACCACCACCGATATATCAGATGCTGAATTGGGACTGACAGGATATGTAATGTTTAGAAAAGATGGGAATAGGAAGAAAGGGAGGTGGAGTTAATTTATGTATTAAAGAATCTGGTCAGGCTTATAAAATAAAATTAGAAAGAGAAGCAGATTGCGAAGAAGCTGTTTGGTGTAACATAGTTACAGGAAACTCAACGTTAACGGTTGGGTTAGTTTATCGAAGTCCAAACATAAGCATAGAAGAGAATGAAAAAATACAAAACGCTATAAGGGAAGTAAGCAAACGGGACTGTATTATTATGGGGGATTTTAACCATGGGCATATACAATGGAAATCTCTACAGAGTATGGGGAGAGAGGACCACAAGTTTTTAGTTTTAGTTCAAGATACATTCCTTTCTCAACATGTGCTAGAACCAACCAGGGGTGAGAATGTGTTAGACATAGTTTTGTCCTCACAGAATGAATTAGTTGACAATGTCAAGATATGTGAGCCACTGGGGAGTAGCGATCACAACCAGATACATTTTACCATCAAAGTAAAATCAGAAAGGAATAGTAAAAAGCAGTATAGGAGAAATTTCCACAAAGGAAGGTATAAGGACATGAGGAAATATTTAGCAAAGATAGACTGGAATAAGACACTGAAAAATAAGACGGCAACAGAATGCTGGAATATATTAAAGAGTGAAATTAAGTGCATAGTCGATAAATTTGTACCCTTCAAAAAACAAGGAAAACAGTCCAAAAAGAAACACTTATCGAAAGAAGCCATTAGAAAAATTAAATATAAACAAATGATGTGGAAGTCATATAGATGTACTGGAAATGATGAAGACTACAACAGTTATAAAGAAGCACTTAACCAAGCTACAGCTGAAATTAGAAATTCAAAGAGAAGCTATGAACAACAATTAGCTAGTAATATAAAATATGACAGCAAGAGTTTTTATGCGTATGTTCAAAGCAAACAGAAAGTTCAAAATAAGGTCGGTCCTCTAGAAGATAGTGTTGGAAATATAATATCAGAGGGTTTCATAATGGCAGAAGACCTGAATGAGTACTTTAGTTCAGTGTTTACCAGGGAAGATATTAGTTCACTGCCAATACCAGAGGCTAAGTTCAAGGGGGCAGATTCAGACTATTTAGGACAATTAATTGTAACCCCGGAAATGGTAGCTAAGAAAATAAGGGCTATGAAGTAAAATAAATCGCCTGGAGTGGATGGTATTCCACCCAAACTACTATTGGAAATTGTAGAACAAATTAGCATACCACTTGCAACAGTTTTCAACTTGTCATTAGAAGAGGGAGTGGTTCCTTTAGAATGGAAAGAAGCAAACATTATACCGTTATTCAAAAAAAGGTTCGAGAAACAAGTCCTAGAACTATAGACCAGTGAGTTTAACATCAGTGATTTGTAAATTATTAGAAAGACTAATTAAAGATCACATGGTGGATTTTCTTGTTAAACAAAACTTGATAAGCCCATCTCAACATGTTTTTTTTAAAAGCGAGGTCATGCTTAACAAATATGTTATGTTTTTTGGAAGACATCATTAAGTGGGTAGATGAGGGATCACCAGTAGATATCGTCTACTTAGATTTTCAAAAAGCTTTTGACAAAGTACCACATCAAAGATTACTGCTTAAACTAAAGGCCCATGGCATAGGAAATGGTATAATAAACTGGATAGAACAATGGCTGATTGACAGAAGACAACGTGTAGTAGTTGATTGGGAGGCTTCAAACTGGAAATCGGTATTGAGTGGGGTACCACAGGGATCAGTATTACGTCCTATATTATTCTTAATATATATCAACGATTTGGATGATGAAATAACAAGCAAGGTGTTGAAATTTGCGGATGATACAAAAGTGTTTAGAAGGATTAAAAGTGATGGAGATAGACAGCATTTACAAGATGATCTTGACAGGTTGATCAAATGGTCTGAAAAGTGGCAAATGCTGTTCAATTTTGGGAAATGTAAATGCCTCCACACAGGACATGGGAACGAAGAAGTAGAATATACAATGGGGGGTACTGTACTAAGTACTACTGTAAAAGAAAAGGACTTAGGGTTAACCATTAGTGCTGATATGAAGATTTCAGGGCAGTGCGGAATTGCAGCTTCAAATGGAAATCAAATCCTTGGATTAATTAAGCGAAACATAACGTATAAGGGAAAAGAGCTAATAATACCGCTGTACAAAACAATAGTTAGGCCTCATTTAGAATATTGTATTCAAGCGTGGAGGCCATATCGCAGGAAGGACATAGATATGCTAGAAAGAGTGCAGAGGAGAGTAACTAAAATGATACAAAATCTGAGGGATCGTAGTTACGAAATACGCCTAAAAAATGCGGTTTAACAACACTAGAGACCAGGAGATTGAGAGGAGATCAGATAGAAGTGTTTAAAATATTGAAGGGTTATGAAAATATTGATAGAGATATGTTTTTCTCAGTTAAGAAAGATAGAAGGACTAGAGGACATGAACTTGGATTAGCAAAGGAGCAGAGTAAACAGGCGTGCAGCAGCGTCATCTAACAAGATACACGGACGTGCAGCACCTTCATCTTGCAAGATAGACAGGCGTGCAGCGTCATCATTTAACAAGATACACGGACGTGCAATATCTTCATCTAGCAAGATAGACAGGCGTGCAGCAGCGTCATCTAACAAGATACACGGACGAGCAGCACCTTCATCTTGCAAGATTGACAGGCGTGCAGCGTCATCATTTAACAAGATACACGGACGTGCAATATCTTCATCTAGCAAGATAGACAGGCGTGCTGCATCATCATCTAACAAGATACACGGACGTGCAGCATCTTCATCTAGCAAGATAAACAGGCGTGCAGCAGCGTCATCTAACAAGATACACGGACGTGCAGCATCTTCATCTAGCAAGATAGACAGGCGTGCAGCATCATCATCTAACAAGATACACGACGTGCAGCATCTTCATCTAGCAAGATAGACAGGCGTACAGCAGCGTCATCTAACAAGATACACGGACGTGCAACATCTTCATCTAACAAGATAGACAGGCGTGCAGCAGCATCATCTAACTAGATACACGGACGTGCAGCACCTTCTTCTTGCAAGATAGACAAGCGTGCAGCTTCATCATTTAACAAGATACACGGACGTGCAATATCTTCATCTAGCAAGATAGACAGGCGTGCAGCATCGTCATCTAACAAGATACACGGACGTGCAGCATCTTCATCTAGCAAGATAGACAGGCGTGCAGCAACGTCATCTAACAAGATACACGGACGTGCAACATCTTCATCTAATAAGATAAGCAGGCGTGCAGCAGCATCATCTAACAAGATAAACGGACGTGCAGCATCTTCATCTAGCAAGATAGACAGGCGTGCAGCATCACCATCTAACAAGATACACGGATGTGCAGCATCTTCATCTGGCAAGATAGACAGGCGTGCAGCATCATCATCTAACAAGATACATGGACGTGCAGCATCTTCATCTAGGAAGATAGACAGGCGTGCAGCAGCAGCATCTAACAAGATATACGGATGTGCAGCATCTTCATCTAGCAAGATAGACAGGCGTTCAGCAGCATCATCTAACAAGATACACGGACGTGCAGCATCTTCATCTAGCAAGATAGACAGGCGTGCAGCAGCGTCATCTAACAAGATACACGGACGTGCAGCATCTTCATCTATCAAGATAGACAGGCGTGCAGCAGCATCATCTAACATGATACACGCACGTGCAGCATGTTCTTCTAACAAGATAGACAGGCGTGCAGCAGCAGCATCTAACAAGATACACGGACGTGCAGCATCTTCATCTAGCAAGATAGACAGGCGTGCAGCATCTTCATCTAACAAGATATATGGGCGTGCAGCATCTTCATCTAACACTATAGACAGACGTGTATCATCTTCACCTAACAAGATAGACGGAGGGGGAGGTGGCGGCAACCTTCAAGTGGTATCCCATGTCAGTACTAACTCTTTGAGTTAGGAAGCTGATGCCATCAACAAGTCTACCGCCAAACCGCCAACATGATGGTGGTGAACCTGCGCCTGGCGTTGCGCCCTCTCCAGGGCGGGCGAGACATCCGTCGAAGGCAACGGCGTAAACATCCTGCCGTTGAGGGCCTTACCAACGCCAAGTTCAACATTATTGAACACCTAGCGTACAACAACGAGGCAATCGCAATCCTGCTTCAGGAAACACATTGCGAAACAATGAACAAACTAAACATACCAGGCTTCGAACTAGCATCCTATACAGCTAGTAAACACCACGGCATTGCAACCTTCGTCAATGCAGACACTGGGTGGTCGCTCGTATCCCAGTCACCAACTAAGTCAGAGACTGAATGGCACGTCGTAAAAGTACAAACATTGTCAACGTGTACAAACCGCCACCAACGAAATTGCAAGCAACAACTCTTCCTATTGTAAGCTTTCCCTGCATATACGGAGGTGATTTCAACTGTCAACATCGACGGTGAATGTCTGGCAGACTGGGCATCTGCCAATGATCTGACCAGAAAGAACCAGATTCCTTTCACCCCGGACGCTGGAACACAACATCAAATCCAGACCTTGCCTTCGTTTCACAAAACAGAGAAGAACGGCCGTTATCAGAAAGACATGTCCTAGGAAAGTTGCCACGGTCAAAGCATCGACCCTCCCTCAGCTCTCCATCATTGTTGGTGGCGCCAACAGAAAGCAAACCTGCTAAGAGATGGACCTTTCGGAAGGCACGATGGAAGACATTTGTAGCAGACACAGCCGTGGGCACCAAGTCCCTGCCACCAGCGGACTGCAATATGATACAGACGATGCTTATAAAGCACACTGCGACATGTTAACAAACACAGCAAAGCGAAACATCCCTCGAGCATTATATCACATACTTGGATAACGAATGTCAAAAACTTTAAGATGAACACATGTAATCTTCAAGAAGGGCATGGCAGAGCGTCAACCGCCTCACTAGAAGCAATTTGTCTTAGGTGATGTACAGTCACGTGACTTGTGATCTTTTTCCTCATAAATGAAACAATATATTACACGTTGGACAGTAGTGTGTAAAGACTGACTATTTAAGACATTTGCCACAGCATTAGACACTGTGATTTGTGTAGCCTGGCATTTCACAGCATCTGTACTAGTGGTTTGTGATGCGATATAACTTGTTCCAATATAACGGGTTTTTGAAGCCCTAGTATGCGTTTCAATACTGCGTAGATGTTGGGGATATTGGCTACCATTGTGTTGTAGTGGCGTCACCTCCTCTCTTTCCCTAACCTCAGCATGACGATGAGAGAGGGGCGATTGTGTCCTCTTTGTGATACTCCTCATCCTGTCAATCTGATTCGGGTGATAATGCACAATGAGCGGGTCTAGATGCACAGGGGCAGGATGAATTGTGTCAGAAGTTAATTTGCCTGATCCGAGCTGTGAGTTCATGTTCTTTGTATGATTGGTGCCGTCATTAACTTTGTCATCAGCATAACGGTCGTCTCGTGGACCGCTGAATATAGATTTTTCCATCCTTGATGGATATGGGCTTCAACAGAAGAGTACATAAATTGAAGAAGCTACAAATGTATGCTATGATATTCTCCAACAAACGTTTTGTGACTATCTAACTTAACATATATTCCTTTCTTCTCTCTTTGTTATAATTATTTCAGTAACTGCATGGTTCATTTGAATACTTATAACGGGCAATAAGTGTGTGTGTATGTGTGTGTGTGTGTGTGTGTGTGTGTGTGTGTGTGTGTGTGTGTGTGTGTGTGTGTATGTGTGTGTCAATCCAGCTTATATTTATATTATATGTTTTAAATAAGTTTCGTATTGACTGTGAAATTGTTTGAGTGAATATACCGTACAAAGCTGTCGTGGATGGCTCTTATTAGTGTGTGCAGTGTCAGGGATGGCTACAAATGGTGTACAACAATGTCCAGGAAGGACATACACACTGTATAATGAGCCATTCTACAGTAACGTGTATATTTCAACCAATAAATTTTATAAAACATGTTTTGCTTAATTTATCCAAAACATTGTTATTATAATGGACCAGTGTCTCAACCTTAAACTTAACGTTGAATAATGCTGCATAATGTCATTCACTAACAAAAAGAAACGTATATCCTATGACTACACGATTTTATGCCAGTCTCTGTCCAAGGTCACCACTGTCAAAGATCTCGGTATCACATTGACCGACAGTTTGACTTTTATAGAACATATTAATCGTTGTGTTTGTAAAGCTTTTAAGATGAGTGGTTTTATTAAGCGCGTTTGCACAACTTTTACCGATGTACAGGCTTTGCGATCCTTGTATATATCTCTAGTCAGAAACCAGTTGGAGTATTGCAGTGTTATCTGGAATCCCTGGCAACGTACGTTTATTGACAAAATCGAACGAGTTCAAAAGAAGTTAATTAAATATCTATGTTACAAATCCAAAATACAGTACTCCTCTGACAGTTATCCTGAGCTTTGCCATAATTTTAGACTACCTTCCCTTCAACATCGTAGGCAAGTGGCAGATCTTATGTTTTTACACAAGTGTGTGCATTCCCAAATAGACTCGTCGTATCTGGTAGGGGCTATCCAATTTCAATGTCCTTCACGATCTCTACGAAACTACATCCCTTTTAGAGTTTCCAATAGCAGAATCAACATTAAAAAACACTGTGTTTTGAATAGATATATGACTACTTTCAACACATTGTATTTACGGGATCCAACTTGTGATATATATTCTAGAGCTGAACCATTTAGATCCTCAATTGAAAAACATTATATGTTTAACAGATGTTTGCCTGGTATATTTGCAATTGATATTGTGTGGTTTTTATGTCCTTATTGTTCTTATTATTATATTATTGTTTTATTACTTATATGTATTGTTTCAGTTATCAGTCCTGTTACTGGGTCCACAGGACCTGTTGGAATCTGAATAAATACAATACAATATAATGACTAACAGTCAGCAGCGATCGATATTAACAATTTTACTGAACATGTGTATTTGAAAACACCTACAATCGTCGCATGTCTGAAACATAACGATCCTGGACAGGCTACTAATATGACAGAAATGTCATATTTTTAAATGACTTGGGCAAACCAATGCCAATATTTTCGATTATGCTGATATCAGCTTTCGAAAATCAATGCACTACTGTGGTAGTATAAGGTTATAATCTCAATTATACTGACACAACATATCCGGATGTTATTTATCCAATAACCTGCATATTTGGTTTGATGTAGTTATGCACAGTAGTTGGTAAACACATCTGATAAACAATTGGGTTCCCGAAATCAATACATCGGGTATATAATTGTTAAACATTATTGCTGTCGAAAACGTTTCGCTGCCGCGCCGCTTTTTCGCTTATTACTGGGGGGGGGGCAGAACACCATGTTTTCCCTCCAATTGCACCCAACTTTCTCGGTTGCCAGAAACACCTTAATTCTCTCACAAAACCTCGATTTTCACCCGCCCTTACGATCGCCACAAAACAACATTCACGCTCACATTTAGTGGGCGGTAGAACTATGTCTGCCCCCCCGCGAAATTCCAGGGCAGACAGCTGCCCCCTGCCCCCCTTTTCCCACGCCTATGGCCACTAAGATGTTTCACTAAGTGGACATAATTAATTATATTATGCGTGTTTACAGTATTTACAATGTGATGGCATTATAACAACGTACAGTAGCAGAATAACGAATTTGGTTGAATACCTAAAGTGCATAATAAAATCAAATGTTTCCCTCATATATATATATATGAGGGAAACATTTGATGTTATTATGCACTTTAGGTATTCAACCAAATTGATATGCATTGCGCAGGCAGAAAAGCAATTTAACTGCGGGAATCAATAAAGTATTCTTTATATATACAGAAATGTATATACATATATATATAAAGAATACTTTATTGATTCTCGCAGGGAAATTGCGTTTCTGCCTGTGCAATGCATATAAATTTGGTTGAATACCTAAAGTGCATAATAACAGCAATGCATACAATTACAAATGTAAACATAAACATGTTAGAGTAAAATAAAATAAAAATCACAAGCAAGTATCACAGGCAAGTACAGTACAAACACGCCTTCACTCTCACTTGTCATGCTTTCATTCCTAGTTCTTCCTCTCTTCTTGTTAAAGACAATGATCTCAGAAGGCACAGCGTATCTAGTCGTTCTAGCCCTAGGCACTCTCAATCGCCCGCTACGTTCAATGATTCTATTGTCACAGTCCGTCTTCTGTGGGTGGTTGTCGTTATGAAGTATGTCAGTCTTCAGTGGGTGGGTGTCGTTATGAAGTATGTCCGTCTTCAGTGGGTGGGTGTCGTTATGAAGTATGTCCGTCTTCAGTGGGTGGCTGTCGTCATGAAGTATGCCCGTCTTCAGTGGGTGGTTGTCGTCATGAAGTATGTCCGTCTTCAGTGGGTGATTGTCGTTATGGAGTGTGTCCGTCTTCTGTGGGTGGGTGTCGTTATGAAGTATGTCCGTCTTCAGTGGGTGGTTGTCGTTATGAAGTGTGTCCGTCTTCAGTGGGTGGTTGTCGTCATGAAGTATGTCCGTCTTCAGTGGGTGATTGTCGTTATGAAGTATTGCCGTCTTCAGTGGGTGGATGTCGTTATGAAGTATGTCCGTCTTCAGTAGGTGGGTGTCGTTATGAAGTATGTCCGTCTTCAGTGGGTGGTTGTCGTCATGAAGTATGTCCGTCTTCAGTGGGTGGTTGTCGTCATGAAGTATGTCCGTCTTCAGTGGGTGGATGTCGTTATGAAGTATGTCCGTCTTCAGTGGGTGGGTGTCGTTATGAACTATGTCCGTCTTCAGTGGGTGGGTGTCGTTATGAAGTATGTCCGTCTTCAGTGGGTGGGTGTCGTTATGAAGTATGTCCGTCTTCAGTGGGTGGATGTCATTATGAAGTATGTCCGTCTTCAGTGGGTGGTTGTCGTCATGAAGTATGTCCATCTTCAGTGGGTAGGTGTCGTCATGAAGTATGTCCGTCTTCAGTGGGTGGATGTCATTATGAAGTATGTCCGTCTTCAGTGGGTGGTTGTTGTCATGAAGTATGTCTGTGTTCAGTGGGTGGGTGTCGTCATGAAGTATGTCCATCTTCAGTGGGTGGATGTCATTATGAAGTATGTCCGTCTTCAGTGGGTGGTTGTCGTCATGAAGTATGTCCATCTTCAGTGGGTAGGTGTCATCATGAAGTATGTCCGTCTTCAGTGGGTGGATGTCATTATGAAGTATGTCCGTCTTCAGAGGGTGGTTGTTGTCATGAAGTATGTCTGTGTTCAGTGGGTGGGTGTCGTCATGAAGTATGTCCGTCTTCAGTGGGTGGGTGTCGTCATGACGTATGTCCGTCTTCAGTGGGTGGTTGTCGTCATGAAATATGTCCGTCTTCAGTGGTTGGGTGTCGTCATGAAGTCTGTCAGTTTGTTTGTCAGTCGTCCTTGGTAGTGTGTGTCAAACCGTCCTCTCTCTTGTCTACGACTCTCTCCGCTTTCTTTATAATCTTATCCAGCCTGTCCCTATCCTGCGTTGATACATTTTCACACCAACAGACACAGCTAGAAGTAAGCACACTAGAAATGGAAGCAGTAAAAACATTAGTAAAAGCAGTAAAATCTGAGAACTGATGTCAAATTACCTTAATATAACCGAGTGTGTGCTTTTTGACAATGGTGTTGATGTTCTCCTTCCAGCTTAAAAACAATTACAAATACATATATACATTATATATATATATCAAGCTATATAATTATGTATATATGTATTTGTAATTGTTTTTTAAGCTGGAAGGAGAACATCAACACCATTGTACAAAAAGCACACACCCGGTTATATTGTTTAAAAAATTAAGATATAAGTCCAGCTTATGTATGTATATATATATATACATATATATAAGCTGGATTTACACACACACACACTCACGCATGCATGCATGTATATATATATCATTGACTCCGGAACGAAATTAATATTGGATGAGCTGGATGCTTTTAAATATTTTTAAGCTCACCTCTAGAGACTGACAAAAATCTCCAACTACACAAAAACACTTTGGGACCTCTCCAAAAACCTCCAATTACACCGCCCGTGAGGCTTGCTAAAATCCCACTTTTAGGCTCTTCGAAAACCTCAAATTGCATCTAAAATGCATCCTCTTTCCTAGATAGTGGGGGGCTAATCCTATATCCAGCCCCCACCAAAAATATGTGGGGGCTGGATATAGGATTACCCCCTAATATCTATCCAAATACCTCCCGGTTCCGGCGACTATGTATATCATACTTGGTGTATGATTTTAAACTCTATAATTGTTGGCTTGCACAAAGTTATAAAATCTACTTGTTTGTTTGCTCATCAAGTAGTCTTAGCAATAACGCAAATTGTCTTAGCCATAACGTATTATTTGTTATGGCAAAGACGTTATGGCTCAGACAATGTTCTTACAATTTGTCCAATGGAATCTATAACTCGTTTGAAATCTGTTCCATTGACATTGCATTTTGGTATATATACGCAATGCCACATAACTTGTATATTTTATATGGCAAATTATTAAATAGTTACATGACATTTAACACGTTATGGCTTAGACAGGTAGAAAATATAAGCGGCGAATTTCAGTCAGTTAAACACATTTTTAAGAAGGAAAATCAAAACCCATGCTAGTGAACATTTGATTTGCAAAAAGAGGGCAAAATAGTCTACTACTACAACAATTATGGTTTGGAACCGTTTCAACTATTCCACGCAGTGGCCCTGTTCGTGGGATGTTACGGCTAATACAAAATATTTAGGGGACAGACTTTCAAAATCTGTATTTTTTTTAAATATTGACAATTTCGTAAACAAGTTAGATAAAATATGATTGCTAAATACATTAATTTAGTGTGCATTAATACATCGAGTATGCTGCTGTTATACAAATATGTTGTATCGGTGGTTAAAGTCCAAATATATTAGAAGGGGCACATTATGGTCAAGACATTCCAGCATACCAGATTGAAACAAATATGTCAAATTTTTTATTTACTGCAGTATTCCCAGTATCCCACTGTAAGCACAATAGACAAAATGGAAGTGGAGCAAAGCAACCGATCTCCCTTGCTTTGAATCCCTTCCATGTTGTCTATTGTGAGTACAGAAGATAAAATGGAAGGGGAGGAAAGCATGGGAGATCGGTGCCGGACACAAACGTGGGAAGTGTGGGGAGGAAGTATGTGGGAGGTCAACGGGGAAGAAGGAGCCCGGAGTAGAAAGCTGGTGGTGGAATGTTGACACTGAGAATGCAGTTAAGGAAAAGAAAGACAGACTGAAGAAATGGAAACGAACAGGAGCAGATATAGACAGGGCAGAGTACATGTGAGTGAAAGCAACGGCTAAGAAGGTAGTATCAAGAGTGAGAGAAGAAGCAGTAGAGAGATTGTATGACAACCTAGAAACTAGTGATGGTCAGAAGGACATCTATAGAATAGCAGCAGCTAGGGACCGTGCAGGAAAGGACATAGGCCAGAAATGTTCAGTCAAAAGTGCAACGGGAGAAGTATTGATGAAAGACGATGACATCAAAGAGAGATTGGGCCAATACTTTAACTGACTGATGAACGAGGAAAACCCGAGAGTAGAAACCGAGGAGAGGGATGTGAACCAACGAATGGTAAGGAGTATCAGTGACGAAGAAACAGGGAAAGCACCCAGAGGGATGAAAAGTGGGAAGACTGTAGGAGCAGATTAAATATCAGCTGAAGCTTGGAAATATATAGCCAACTTTGGTGTAAAGTTACTATGCAGACTATTCAACTGAGTCATGACTTCAGAAAACATGTCATCGGCTTGGCGACAGAGCATACTGGTCCCAATCTTCAAGGGAAAAAGTGACATCCAGGAGTGTAAGAACTACGAGGGACCAAACTCCTGACGCACACCTTTAAGATATGGGAGAGAGTCATAGACAGAACTCAGAATCTATTTATTTGACCCATAAATACGATACATATACAACGAATACCGTAGGTAATAGATAAGGTCGGGAGACTCCCATTAAGATATATAATATCGCTAGCACAGGAGCCACCCCATAAATATAAAAAACAACAAAATTTACATGACACAAATCAGAGTATCATATGACTTATTTTTGTAGTTGATAATTACTCAATGTATCAACATGCATGCATAATACAAGGACTGATTATATATACTCGTGTACACATTGACGAACATATGGATACTTAATTCTAATACGTATTACGAATTACAAATAAAGCAATTATGGATACGACAACTGGATTCATAATTTAAAATAAAAACGTTTTTTATGTATGTTGAAAAACCATATAGACTGTGGGTGTAAATTTTTATTAATGATAATACTTGGTGCATTGTTAACTGTCTCTACTATGTTGTGTCTAATGGATTTTTGTGTAAATTCATGTTTGAATCTGGATGCATACAGATTATTTCTTTCATGTGTACAGTGCTGATGAATATCATAGATGTGTGTGTTTGGAAAATTGAAGTAGTAGGGTAAAAGATTGTTAATTAATTTACAGTAAAATTGTAATTGTTGGATTTTATCAATGTCATCCAACTTTAGCAACTGAAGTCTTTTAAAAATAGGACTTGTGTGAGCATTATATTTACTTAAGGATATTATTCGTGTTGCTTTTTTCTGTAATTTGACAATTCGATGTGCCTGATGACCCCATAAAAGTAAGCCATAATTAATATGAGGGAGAATAAGAGCATTGTACATAATATATAATGTATTAGATGGTAAAAAGTGTTTCAGTTTATTTAGTATGCCTATTGTTTTAGATACTTTATTTCCTATTTTGTTTGTATGACTCTGCCAGTTTAAATGGTTATTTATTGTGATGCCTAAACAAATTGAAATTATTTACACATTCAATGTATGCCCCATCTATTTGTAATACAGGGTATTCTACTTTCTTTGGAGGCATATGAAAAATCATGAATTTAGTCTTTTTGGCATTTAGTGACAGTTTATTAGCTTTCAACCAATTGCTAATCTTTGTTAATTCTTTGTTAATATTTTCACTTCGCATTTCGCCTTCTGAATCGTTAAATGTATTTAGTGTACTAGTAGGGGTGGCGTCGTCAGCATACGTTATGAATTTGAAAAGGTCACCAGAAAGTGCTATGTCATTTATATATATAATAAATAAGAGTGGCCCTAAAATTTAACCTTGAGGGACACCAGTGTTGATGACTATTTCCTTAGACTTAACATTTTCAATTTCTACGTACTGCTTACGATTTTGTAAATATCTCTTAAAGGTCCAGAGCCTTGTCATTTAATCCGTAGTAATTTAACTTCTGTACCAATATATTTTGATCAATTGTGTCAAATGCTTTTGATAAATCAAGGTATATGTTTATTGGAGTAACCGATTTATCAAGTTCTTGTATAATTCTGTCTATTATTTCGAGTGTAGCAAGCTCAGTAGAATGTTTCTTTCTAAACCCATATTCACTATTGTAGTATAGCGCCTTAGAACGAAAGTAATCGTGGATTTGATCAAATCTAACCCTTTCAAAAAAATTTGAAATCACTGGCAGGATAGAAATAGGACGATAATTGTTAAAGTCAACATCACCTTTTTTGAAATGGGGTATGACTTTTGCAATTTTTTATTTGTCTGGAAATATACCAGTTATTATTGATTGATTAATAATTAGAGTGACTGCATTGCTGATATCATTTGTTTATCAATTTTAGTAATTGTGTTGAAATACCGTCATTTCCACAACTTGATTTTTGAGGTAAACGATCAATTATATTAACAGTAGTTTCCATGTCAGTTGGGTTAAAGATGAAGGTGTGAAATATGGGGTTTTCGTGTAATATTTGTATGATTTACCTCCACTAGTAGTTGTTTTAGAGGCTAGAGTACGACCAGCATTAGTAAAAAAACGTGTTAAATCTGTTTGCAATAATGCATTTGTCGCTAATCATTTCCCCATCGACTTTGAATAAATCAGGAAATTGTTCTTTCTTTTGACTTTTCTGAATAATTTCTTTAATTAAACACCACGTCTTTTTAACATCATGTTTATGCTTTTCAAAACTGGATTGGTAACGCATTTGCTTAGCTAATCTAATATTACTTTTAAGAATTTTATTATAAGTATGTAAGTCAGTTTTAAGTTTATGGTAATGCTCTGTATTTACGTGAGTCTGTTTCATTCTCGAATACAGTTTGCTTCTAAACTTTATAGACATAACAATGCCCTTGGTAATCCAATGAGTTTTCTTATGTTTATATTTGTTAAATTTAATTATTTTAATAGGTAGAAATGTATTCATAGCTGCAGTAACAATTTCATCGAGGATATTGTAGTTTTCATTCGGATCCGCAGAGTATCTGTGTTAAGTTTACCATAAAGATTTTAGCTTATTATTTCAATTTTTTATTTATTGAGTGAGTCATGATTTTGTTGTTTTATTCGTATAAACTTTGGTATCGCATTAGAGGTTTCGACATAATCCAGACTTAGAAAGTACGGATAGTGATCAGAAATATTGCTCACTAAAATACCAGCTGAGGATTTGAAGAATCCTTTTGACAAATTGCATAACAAATTATCAATGAGTGTTCCATGATATTCTGAAAGTCGTGTTCGCATAATAATTTTAGGGAAGAAACCACGTGAAACGATTGTGTCGAAATATTCACATATTATGTTTTTTTTGTTGATTTTAAGCAAGTCAATATTGTAATCTCCTGCAATTATTATTTCACTTTGATATTTTGGTAAATCAACGACATTTGATGCAAATTCGTTTGTAAATATACGGTAATTTTCAATTATATCTCTAGAAGGTCTACATCTATTTCCAAGAATTATTTTTTTCTTCATGGCACAACATGTTATTTCAATAAATTGACCTTCCCAAGTGTCTCTATTAGCATGTTTTTTTAAAACAGATTTTTAATTGTATTTTGCCTTGGCATATTAATGTATATACCGGTACATCTACTTGAAATAATGAAGTGTCAGCCTCTTCGTCGAGCCATCTCTCTTTCTCTTGTCATAGACAAAAGGATGAGAGAATGCACGGGCATACACGAAAGTCAGTTTGGGTTTATGCCAGGCAGGAGTACCACAGATGCGCGTTTCATTCTCAAACAAACAATAGAGAAACACAAGGAGGGACAGAAGGACATCAGATTGGTATTTATCGACTTGGAAAAAGCATACGATCGGGTACCAAGGGAGGAGATATGGAGATGTGCGAGAGAAAGGAATATACCGGAAACAATACATCAGACTGATACAGGATATGTACCGGTGATGTGAAACAATACATCAGACTGATACAGGATATGTACCGGGGGTGTGAAACAATACATCAGACTGATGATACAGGATATGTACAGGGGATGTGAAACAATACATCAGACTGATACAGGATATGTACCGGGGGTGTGAAACAATACATCAGACTGATACAGGATATGTACCGGGGGTGTGAAACAATACATCAGACTGATACAGGATATGTACCGGGGATGTGAAACAATACATCAGACTGATACAGGATATGTAACGGGGGTGTGAAACAATACATCAGACTGATACAGGATATGTACCGGGGGTGTGAAACAATACATCAGACTGATACAGGATATGTACCGGGGATGTGAAACAATACATCAGACTGATACAGGATATGTACCGGGGGTGTGAAACAATACATCAGACTGATACAGGATATGTACCGGGGGTGTGAAACAATACATCAGACTGATACAGGATATGTACCGGGATGTGAAACAATACATCAGACTGATACAGGATATGTACCGGGGGTGTGAAACAATACATCAGACTGATACAGGATATGTACCGGGGGTGTGAAACAATACATCAGACTGATACAGGATATGTACCGGGGATGTGAAACAATACATCAGACTGATACAGGATATGTACCGGGGGTGTGAAACAATACATCAGACTGATACAGGATATGTACCAGGGTTGTGAGACAATACATCAGACTGATACAGGATATGTACCGGGGGTGTGAAACAATACATCAGACTGATACAGGATATGTACCGGGGGTGTGAAACAATACATCAGACTGATACAGGATATGTACCGGGGGTGTGAGACAATACATCAGACTGATACAGGATATGTACCGGGGATGTGAAACAATACATCAGACTGATACAGGATATGTACCGGGGATGTGAAACAATACATCAGACTGATACAGGATATGTACCAGGGGTGTGAGACAATACATCCGACTGATACAGGATATATACCGGGGGTGTGAAACAATACATCAGACTGGTACAGGATATGTACCGGGGGTGTGAAACAATACATCAGACTGATACAGGATATGTACCGGGGGGGGGGGGGGGGTGAAACAATACATCAGACTGATACAGGATATGTACCGGGGGTGTGAGACAATACATCAGACTGGTACAGGATATGTACCGGGGATGTGAAACAATACATCAGACTGATACAGGATATGTACCGGGGGTGTGAAACAATACATCAGACTGATACAGGATATGTACCGGTGATGTGAAACAATACATCAGACTGATACAGGATATGTACCGGGGGTGTGAAACAATACATCAGACTGATGATACAGGATATGTACAGGGGATGTGAAACAATACATCAGACTGATACAGGATATGTACCGGGGGTGTGAAACAATACATCAGACTGATACAGGATATGTACCGGGGGTGTGAAACAATACATCAGACTGATACAGGATATGTACCGGGGATGTGAAACAATACATCAGACTGATACAGGATATGTAACGGGGGTGTGAAACAATACATCAGACTGATACAGGATATGTACCGGGGGTGTGAAACAATACATCAGACTGATACAGGATATGTACCGGGGATGTGAAACAATACATCAGACTGATACAGGATATGTACCGGGGGTGTGAAACAATACATCAGACTGATACAGGATATGTACCGGGGGTGTGAAACAATACATCAGACTGATACAGGATATGTACCGGGATGTGAAACAATACATCAGACTGATACAGGATATGTACCGGGGGTGTGAAACAATACATCAGACTGATACAGGATATGTACCGGGGGTGTGAAACAATACATCAGACTGATACAGGATATGTACCGGGGATGTGAAACAATACATCAGACTGATACAGGATATGTACCGGGGGTGTGAAACAATACATCAGACTGATACAGGATATGTACCAGGGTTGTGAGACAATACATCAGACTGATACAGGATATGTACCGGGGGTGTGAAACAATACATCAGACTGATACAGGATATGTACCGGGGGTGTGAAACAATACATCAGACTGATACAGGATATGTACCGGGGGTGTGAGACAATACATCAGACTGATACAGGATATGTACCGGGGATGTGAAACAATACATCAGACTGATACAGGATATGTACCGGGGATGTGAAACAATACATCAGACTGATACAGGATATGTACCAGGGGTGTGAGACAATACATCCGACTGATACAGGATATATACCGGGGGTGTGAAACAATACATCAGACTGGTACAGGATATGTACCGGGGGTGTGAAACAATACATCAGACTGATACAGGATATGTACCGGGGGGGGGGGGGTGAAACAATACATCAGACTGATACAGGATATGTACCGGGGGTGTGAGACAATACATCAGACTGGTACAGGATATGTACCGGGGATGTGAAACAATACATCAGACTGATACAGGATATGTACCGGGGGTGTGAAACAATACATCAGACTGATACAGGATATGTACCGGGGATGTGAAACAATACATCAGACTGATACAGGATATGTACCGGGGGTGTGAAACAATACATCAGACTGATACAGGATATGTACCGGGGATGTGAAACAATACATCAGACTGATACAGGATATGTACCGGGGGTGTGAAACAATACATCAGACTGATACAGGATATATACCGGGGGTGTGAAACAAATGTGCGCAGTGTGGCTGGTGAAAGCAGCAACTTTGGCGTAGAGGTTGGGTTGCACCAAGGATCTGCATGTAGTCCATACCTGTTCCTCATATTGATGGACGTCTTGACGGAGAAGGTGAGAAAAGATTCACCATAATCAATGATGTTCGCAGATGACATTGTGCTGTGTGGAGGAAAAGAGGTAGACATGACAGAGTACCTGGAGACATGGAGGAAGGCACTGGAAGAGAGAGGAATGAGGGTTAGTCTACCGAAAACCCAATTCATGGACTTCAGGTTCGAACGGAATGATGAGATAGACAGACCAACTGTAAAGATACTGGGAAGCGAGCTGGAAAAAGTGACACACTTCATATATCTTGGGTCAGTCGTGGAAGAGAAAGGAGGCATGGAAACGGAGGTCAAACAGAGAGTGAGTGCAGCTTGGAGAAATAGGAAGAAATGCCAGTGTGGCGGAAATATCTCAGCACATGCTATGCCATGATCTCTCACTTTCACTGCTTTGCCACATTTACCACACGGGAACTTAACTGCACGAGGGCCTGGGTTGTCTTCAATGTTGTGGGCGAGCAGAAGTACGAAGAGAAGGCCGGTATTCCAGGAAATAAACGTTTAGGCCTACCGTTCACTGGTCGGGTACGCAGCTAAGCTTTAATGGTGATGTGCAGTCGGAATTGTTGTTTTAGCTGGGAGACCAAGTTGTATAGACTGCAATTTAAACTATTATAATTAGTATTAGTAATGATAGTATTAGTATGGGTGGAAGAGTTTCAAGACGATTGTGCGGTGCATTTGAAAATGTAGGCCTTCGCCCTGGGTGGGCCCCAGGGCGATACTGGGATAAAGCGTCTTGACGAAAAGCCTGTTAGTAGAAAGTTTATTATTGGGTACAATGTTTTCCTTCTATTGGTATTAGCAGCCTATGAATAAAACAGATTCCTACAGTTGCGTAAGGATAAGCGCTTTGTTTCGGCTTATGTTTACATGCTGTGGCTCGAAGGCTTAGGACTTCGGCTTAGCGTTGTTGTTGTTGTTATTGTTGTTGTTGTTGATGTTGTTGTTGATGTTGTTGTTGTTGTCGTTAGGGATTGCTGACCAGCACGGTGATCGTTCAAACAACTTTTAGCGTTATCGCTGGCGAGATTTTGTCTTACACAGTTCAAACTACACATTTAGACACGTTCTTAATCGTTGAACAATAGCTGTGGTCAGTATAACCAGTTTAGGTTAATTTCAAGAAAGGGAGATTTATAGGAAGGTTAAACTCGTTCATCAACAATTGAGACGGTTAGGCGAATTCGTTGTCATGGACGTTGCCGGTTTTTTGGGAAACACGTTTACTGCCTCTCGGAATACTTTCTGAATAAACAGAAATGACCGTTGTCTAATACTAGCGGGTACACGCAGTTATTCACACAACGTCAAAGTGACACTGGGAATTTGCGTTTCGGGACCGGCTAGATGACAATAGTATTTGTTCAACTCTTCAGGGGCTACCTGTCAAATTTTCAAGGCGCCTGGATGCAAGGATTCTGACACTCTGATATAAATATGGTAAACAGTTCCCAGTATCTGGGAAGAAGGCAACATAGCTACATATAAGTGTGATCCTTACAGTATGTTGTCGTTTTCCTTGCCCCACACACGAACTACATGGAGTGACTGCTACTGCGACGGCCTAATGCGACGACGATTGGACGTTGCATCATAGGTGTTTATTCACAGTAACAGCAATGGGAAGATAGTTCTGCGGCCCTTATATACCCCAAGGGGGCGTTACCAAGGCGTTCTCATAAGCAGCTAATCTGCAGCTATTTTACCACCGCGTGTAGGTTAGAGCCCACCACGTATTCACCTAACACGATAGACGGGCATGCAGCATATTCACCTATCAAGATGGTGGAGCGCAGTAGCGCAGCGGAAAGAGCTGCGGACTCTCGACTGAGAGAACGCGGGTTCGAACCCTATGCAGCGGTGTCGAACATTGAGCAAGATCGTTTACTCTACATTGCTTCAGTTCACTCAGCTGTATAAACGAGTACCTGGCTATAGACAGTGGTGGATATTTGTGTACGAATAGTCTTCCCGCATTAATTGCAGCGTTGCTGAATGCTTCCCAGAAAAGTCCAGATGGTGTTCGGTTGAACAGGTCTGAATGGGAGTAAAGTGTAAAGCGCTTTGAGTGGTCCTGAGGATCGGATACTGCACTGTATAAGAACTTACCTTTACTTTACCTTTATAGACGGACGTGTAGCATTTTCATCTAACACGATAGACGACGGGCAGCATCTTCACCGAACATGATACATGGACGTGCAGCATCTCCATCTAACAAGAAAGACAGGTGTGCAGCATCTTCATCTAACATGATAGACGGACGGGCAGCATCTTCACCAAACATGATACATGGACGTGCAGCATCTTCATCTAACAAGATAGACGGACGTGCAGCATCTTCATCTAACACGATAGACGACGGGCAGCATCTTCACCGAACATGATACATGGACGTGCAGCATCTCCATCTAACAAGAAAGACAGGTGTGCAGCATCTTCATCTAACATGATAGACGGACGGGCAGCATCTTCACCAAACATGATACATGGACGTGCAGCATCTTCATCTAACAAGATAGACGGACGTGCAGCATCTTCATGTAATAAGATAGACGGACGTGCAGCATCTTTACCGAACATGATACATGGATGTGCAAGATCTTCAACTAACAAGATCAACGGACGTGCAGCATCTTCATCTAACAAGATAGACAGGCGTGCAGCATCTTCATCTAACAAGATAGACGGACGTGCAGCATCTTCATCTAACAAGACAGACAGCCGAGCAGCATCTTCATGTAACAAAATAACAGGACGTGCAACATCTTCATCTAACAAGACAGACAGGCGTGCAGCATCTTCATCTAACATGATAGACGGACGGGCAGCATCTTCACCGAACATGATACATGGACGTGCAGCATCTTCATCTAACAAGATAGACGGACGTACAGCATCTTCATCTAACAAGATAGACAGGCGTGCGGCATCTTCATCAAATAAGATAGACGGACGTGCAGCATCTTCACCGAACATGATACATGAACGTGCAAGATCTTCACCTAACAAAATAAACGGACGTGCACCATCTTCATCTAACAAGATAGACAGGCGTGCAGCATCTTCATCTAACAAGATAGACGGACGTGCAGCATCTTCATCGAACATGATACATGGATGTGCAGCATCTTCATCTAACAAGATAGACGGACGTGCAGCATCTTCATCTAACAAGACAGATAGATGAGCAGCATCTTCGTGTAACAAGATAAAAGGACGTGCAGCATCTTCATCTAACAAGATAGACAGGCGTGCAGCATCTTCATCTAACAAGATAGACGGACGTGCAGCACCTTCATCGAACAAGATAGACGGACGTGCAGCATCTTCATCTAACAAGATAGACGGAGGTGCATCATCTGCATCTAACAAGACAGACAGACGAGCAGCATCTTCGTGTAACAAGATAAAAGGACGTGCAACATCTTCATCTAACATGGTAGACTGACGTGCAGCATCTTCACCGAACATGATACATGGGCGTGCAAGATCTTCAACTAACAAGATCAACGGACGTGCAACATTTTCATCTAACAAGATAGTCGGGCGTGCAGCATCTTCATCGAACATGATACATGGACGTGCAGCATCTTCATCTAACAAGATAGACGGACGTGCAGCATCTTCATCTAACAAGACAGACAGACGAGCAGCATCTTCATGTAGCAAGATAAAAGGACGTGCAACATCTTCATCTAACAAGATAGACGAACGTGCAGCATCTTAATCTTGTGAGATAGACGGACGTGCAGCATCTTAATCTTGTGAGATAGACGGACGTGCAGCATCTCCATATTACAAGATAGACAGGCGTGCAGCATCTTCATCTAAAATGATAGACGGACGTGCAACATCGTCATCTAATAAGATAGATGGGTGTACAGCATCTTCATCTAACAAGATATACGGACGTGCAGCATCTTCATCTAACAAGATAGACAGGCGTGTAGCATATTCATCTAACAAGATAGACGGGCGTGCAGCATCTTCATCTAACAAGATAAACGGACCTGCAGCATCTTCATCTAACAATATAAACGGAACTGCAGCATCTTCATCTAACAATATAAACGGACGTGCAGCACTTTCACATAATGCGATAGACGGACGTGCAGCATATTCATCTAACTAGACACACAGGCGTGCAGCATCTTCTTCTAATAAGATATACCGACGTGCAGCATTTTCATCTAACAAGATAGACAGGCGTGTAGCATATTCATCTAACAAGATAGACATGTGTGCAACATCTTCATCTAACAAGACAGACAGGCGTGTAGCATCTTCATCTAACAAGATAGACATGCGTCCAGTATCTTAATCTAACAAGATAGACAGGCGTGCAGAATATTCATCTAACAAGATAGACAGGCGTGCAGCATCTTCATCTAACAAGATAGACAAGCGTGTAGCATCTTCATCTAACAAGAAATACAGGCGTGCAGCATCTTCATCTAATAAGATAGACAGACGTGCAGCATATTCATCTAACAAGATAGACAGGCTTATGGTATATTAATCTAACTATGTAGGCGGACGTGCAGCATTTTTCAGCTAACAATATAGACGAACGTGCAGCAACTTCATCTAACATGATAGACAGACGTGCAGCGTCTTCATCTAACAAGATAGATAGGCTTGTAGCAAATTCATCTAACAGGATAGGGGGACTTGCAACATCTTCATCTAACAAGATAAACGGACGTGCAACATCTTCATCTAACAAGATATAAACGGGCGTGCAACATCTTCATCTAATAAGATAGACAGGCGTGTAGCATCTTCATCTAACAATTAACATATACAGACTGGTTTGCAGCATCTCCAGCTAACACGATAGACAGGCGTGAAGTATCTTCTAAAAAGGTTTTTCAACCGGATTTGCATTATAAATGACCATTACACGTCAGTTGCTGGGTGTTCCTTGCATAGCCATAAATCTGTGTTTTGGCTGTCAGAGCTACGCACGTGTCTTGGGCTTCGCATGATATTTTGGTAACGCAGATAATGCTGACACCTAGCGAGTACTGTCCGAAAGTTTGTGTCTGGAGTTTAACGATGCGCAAAGATGGCGACGTAGCGATCAACGTTCGGGTGCTTCTCTCATACAGTAGATAACAATGGCTGAACGCCTGCTTCTGACGCTTATGTGCTTCTTTTCATACTGCCCATCTGCACTAGGTGAGTTTATTGTTATTTGATAGAGACTCGTAGTTGGAATTCTGTCATCGATCTGATAACTTGAGCAATCTTTGCCCGTCTGCGTCGCTGTCACCCGCCCCAGACGGTTGTGTTGACTGATGATCAAGTGTCAGGGATGTCCATGTTTTGTCCTATATCTGCGTAGTTTTCCACCAAAGCTGACCCCATGCTTCTCAGCGAAAATCATTGTCATGTATGCCCGTTCTGCAGGACTGTCATTTGCGATATCGGGATGGGTTTATTGCAAATATTCAATATTTTCGAGCGCGTCCAGGCCAGTTAGTGCTGCACTCGCGATGACCTTACTTAGCCAGCCAGACGGCCCTGACTCGAGTCGTTGAAGGCTACATTAGACGCACGCAAACAACAAAGATGCGGTCACTGTCCGGAACTATGTTGTCTACAGCCATCGACCGTGGGAAACCACGTTTATTTTTAGTGCAACAACCGGTCTGCTATGTCTAGCTGGCAAAAAAAAAGTTAAATTTTGTTATGCGCTACGGCCGAGCTAGGCCTGGAATGCAGCATTATTATTAGCACTATCAATGGCATCTGTGACATTTAAGACGTGCAGTCCAAACAGACAACTCAACTAGAGCATTAATTGATTTCCTCTTACTCATTTCCTAATTGTTTTGACAGCATTTTATGATTAACCTTGTTAGCTGTTGTGATTAGTCAGAAGACGGAAAATGAAATGAAAGTGAGCTGTGACAGTGATCTGTTGTGTACTTAGCGATGTTGCAATCCATACTTTATCATTTAACCCAATTAGCAAGATAACTGAGATTGTAATTGATACCCTAAAGCAGGAAATTATAGCCTATTTAACTGAAAAAATAGTAAATCTATTGTAGTGTATTCAACTCGTTGTCATAAACATGCTAGCGATACTTCTTGCTGCAGTCTAAGTGGTGTGAGCTTTTAGTTTGCAATGTAGTGACAATCATTGCTATGGAAGCCTAACAAGATTGAGTAGTTTTTGTGGGCTTGCAAAAGTCTCCATTGCCATTCTATTAGGTATGCGGCGGAGGCACTTTTGATGTGTGCAGAGTTACGAGGGTTAAGGAAGAAGGTCGGACACCTTCCAATTTTTAAATAAGTATTTGAAAGGAAATGGAATGTCTGATGTGGATCGTAGGGTACTGTTGATGTAATCTCTATGTTGCATGGTGTCATCTTGTTATTTACTGCTGGTGAGCGTGGAAAAGTGTAGTGGCACACTCTATTGGGAATAACAACTAAGGATAAAAATTGTGGGAAATCAAGTCGGAGGAACGACATGAACCAGAATTCGAGACACGGACTGTGCCGTTTATTAGCGCAAAAATTACAGTCATTAACCACGCTGTTTTGTTGCGATATGTCGTAATACTATTAAATCGGTGATGCTTTTAATTGTTTGTGGAACTTGATGTTGTACAGACAGCACACTTTGTAATGCAAAGGCACTTGAAAGCGGTGTCTTGCGAATCATGCTTCGGTGCTAATAAAAAGCTTCCCGTCTCCGTTCTCGATAGCCGGGTACATGGATCGCCAAAGCCGGGTAAATTACCCGGGTCCCGGCTCTTAACAAAAATCATGATGTGTATAGATGATAAGAAAAACATCATTGAATTTTTTGTATATGTTTAACTGTGTCAATATTGTTATATAGGTAGATATATGTTATTACACGTCCAGTATACGCTCTGTGTAATACAGCCCTGTAGTTCTGATTTCATAATCACATGCTTTGAATTGTCACAAACTATTTTTTAATGTCATGACTAAGTCATCGTGTTCAAAATTACAACTGACTGTGGTGATAGAGAACATGATCTACAATATTGAGTTTGCCTAAATAGGAGCGTGGAATAAATATAAAATGGTACCTTTGCTATCTGCATGACGCTCTAGTTGTAATCATGATCGACCGTGACATAGTAGTACAGGTAATCGGATATGGTCTGCGGTCTTGTCCGATCATGTTCTATGTCACTGTCCCATAAAATTGACCCAAACAAAAAATGCATTTTTATTCATGAAATGGAAAGCAATACTATTTCCAATTCCAATACGGTTTACTGTATTCAAATATTCTCACTAGAACCAAAGTTACAAGAATTTAAAGAGGGCACCTATCAAAAATTTGTTCAAGAGAAAAATCAGTTTAAAGTCGAGTCATTATTCACATGAAAACACAACTTCATGATGGTATAACAAAATATTTGCTGCTCTTACCATATACAATCCAGTGAAACAAATGTAGCTGTGTTTGTTAGCTTTAGCTTACAGAAAAAATTATTAAATTCTGTTGCCTACTTTTAAAGTTACAATAATTTAAAGAGGGCACCCGTCAAACATCATTGCAGGAGAAAAGTACTCGTAGTGTCTGTAATCACCATAATTCATGTCAAAATAAAATGTTGCTGCGCTGCAGTATAATAAGTTCTATTACCATGTCCAATGTAGTGAAGAAAATGTAACTATGTATCTTAGCTTTGGAACACTAAAACTATTATCAAATTCTGATGGTTACTTTTAAAGTTACAATAATTTAAAGAGAGCACCCGTAAAAAAAAGTTGTTGTTTGTTAACAAAAATGTATATTACTAATCAATACGCTTGAGGTAGCAAACTCTTCCATGAATATGTGGTTAGCTCTGAAAAGAACTGTTGTTGTTTGGGTCTGAAGAGAGGCATTTGTGTTTTTTCAATCTCATCTTGTGCCTCGGGTCGTCATCACAGTTTCACTGTCACCATCGACAGATCCGCCCACTTCCTCTGCCAGCTCCGGGTCAAAGTCGTCCTCGCTCAAATAAGACAATTCCGAATCACTGTCATCATTGCCGACCGGGTGTGTCACAAAGTCGTCATTCACAAGTTAGTTGACGATGTCCCCACTTGCGATATGCTGCATGTTTATCAATGCGTTGAAACACCGAGCGACATCGCTCGACTTCGGTCCATCCATGCCCATGGGTGTAGCCATCTTTGATTTTTTGAAGATCGTAAACACGAAACGAAATTTTATTTCCAACGAAATCCGGTTCGATAACACGTTAAACTGTTAAGAAATATGTACAGATATAAATTACAGCAATATCAAACTAAACTAATAATTAATCGAACTACATAAACAACTCCAATACAACTTCCAAATAAAATCCCATCAACTTTCACTGCGCACTCAGTTTTCTTCCAATGTATTCATGCGCACTGCTGCTAGTGCTAGGGAACTGCCTGCTGTAAATAGTTTTCGAACGGTATGCCATATATGGGCATGGAAACTTCTGTCCTAGGTTGTAAGCGTTCGCAAAATAGTGCGCTTTTAATTCTAAAACGCTGCAACTTAGAACGAACTTTACGGTTACAAAAACACAAAAAGTACAACTTTCACTTAGGTAATCAGGAAACTACTTGGTGAACTTATAAATAAGTATGTTAGCTAAAAGATCGCAGTGAAATCTCAAAATCAACCCAATGATGCAAAATCAACTTTATGATGCGTTTACGGGCAATTACGCCTGGCGACTTCCGACTGGTTTTCCTAGGCCGCCACACATATACATCATGTGTGAATCGTGTGATTAGCAAGAACAGCCACTGACAATGCTGGGTTTAAAGGAAACCCGTAGTCTGTGCCTTACAACTCAAGCTAATAACACAGAGAAATTACTGCAACATTTATAAGCAAAAAGTTTAAGTGTATTTCTAAACCGTCATACATTTAGAAGTTTTTGGGTAATTAATATGACTAAGAATGTATATCAACTAATGTTTGCAGTTGTTAAGCCGCAAGGATAACAGCACCAAAGTAAGTGCCTTTTGTTGCTGCCTGGAAGTTGAAACAAATCAATACTTACATAACGACTGGCAAAATGACAAATGTTCTTTTATGCAGAAGTGCCATGAATGGTGCGTTGAGGAAAGCCCTGTGAGACACCTCAGTGCATAGGTAGAAAACATTGTCATGTTGAGGAAAGCCCTGTGAGACACCTCAGTACATAGGTAGAATACATTGTCATGTTGAGGAAAGCCCTGTGAGACACCTCGGTGCATAGGTAGAATACATTGTCATGTTGAGGAAAGCCCTGTGAGACACCTCAGTGCATAGGTAGAATACATTGTCATGTTGAGGAAAGCCCTGTGAGACACCTCAGTGCATAGGCACTATACATTGTCATGTTGAGGAAAGCCCTGTGAGACACCTCAGTGCACAGGTAGAATACATTGTCATGTTGAGGAAAGCCCTGTGAGACACCTCAGTGCATAGGTAGAATACATTGCCATGTTGAGGAAAGCCCTGTGAGACACCTCAGTGCATAGGTAGAATACATTGTCATGTTGAGAATATCGCCACCCACTGAGTGATTGTGTAAAGTTTAAGTTATGGTTAGGTTAAACATTGCCATATATTACCATTCAAGTGTTTAGTATGCATAGTAAATATGTCTTAAGAGAAAAATAAAATAAAAAAATTCTTTGAATCTTTAATGTTTGTAATGTATTATTTCAGAGACATTAAAAAAGCAAACCTATCAAGTACAACATATTAACTTGTTTGTGAAAAAAGGGTTTTATTTATCCTTGAATGTAGTGATGATCCGGTTTCTTGATTATTCATGTTGGGTATATTTACCTCTCAAGAAACTTTTTTGTTTTTTCGCTCTATAATTTCGACCACAGGTGTTTAACTTCCCCCTGTAAAAGTTAAACGCCTCCTTGATCTTTCTCCTATGCCAGTTCTCCTCGAGGTCTAAGATTTTCACATCTATCATCGAATACTGGTGGCCTGTGTTCAACTTGTGTTCGCTTATTGCTGATAGTGGTTGGCGACACGATAGATGGTCTTTAAATCGTGTGCCCAGTGCCCTCATTGTTTCTCCTATGTAGTGTTGGTCACATTCTGGGCACTGGATGTCATATACCACCCCACAGTTTACTGCCTTGTCTGTTTTTTTTTGGGTGTACCAGCAGGGACCTCAGGGTGTTGACAGGTTTGTGGTACACTGATACTCATAGGACTTGAAAACCCTTGCCCAGGGATCAAATTTGGCCTATGGCACTACAGCTATTGCCAAAATAAGTGCCCTTGTTACTGGCAGTGGTGCCCTGATAAATTGGACTGTGTCCACGGCCATAAATAGCCATGGTTGCCCTCCCTGTATGCCCTAGTGTCCTTCCCATGCCTGGTACCAACTAAACTGAACTTCGCAGCATTTGTCACTTGCCATGTATCTTATTATCTATCACAAGCAGGTAAATATTCTGTACCACCTTCGAGTAGGAAACTTCCTGAACATAATCTTGCTTAACCGACTCTCGCCTGGCTGCGTGACTACGCCAGGAAGATAGTCTGGCTCAGAATCGCATTTTGACTGCTCATTTGTTGACAGCCATGAGAGCTGCCACCTAGTGAATATGCATGTGATTAAAAGGCACTAAACTTCGAAAACAAGTTTACTGTCAGTTTATTTTGTGTGTGACATGTTTCAATATAAGTTTAATGTTGAATAGTTGTTACAGTATAGTATTATCTGATAAAAGTGTATCCTTATTTAATTTGTTATTTCATAGTTGGCGTGAGAGCCAATCATCGTCTCTACCCGAATCTGGGGTAAAGCCCCCTACCGGTATCATTGGCAGACCCTTAATATTTCAGGCTGTAGTGAGGGGCCAGTGCTGCCACCTCACGGCGCCTGGGTAATCGAGGCTATGCTGAACACGGAGAATGTAAATGGCGGCTGTTTACGTCCGGTCAGCATAGTAGGACCCCTAGCGATCATGAGTGATGAGCAATATGGACAAAAAATCGGTGGCGGACAGAATCCCTGCCGGACATAACCTCCATGGACAAAACCCACCTGGACAAAAACCCTGCTGGACAAAAACATTGGTGATGACTCATCGACTTCACTTTAGTATAGTCATTGTCCAATATATAAAAACCTTAACCAGTGTCCATTTATAGTAATTACTTAGTTGAAAAATTATATATTTTTAATACTATAATTTAATTTTTATGCTAGTTAAACTTAATGTAGTAATATACTACTAAGTTTAACAAGTATAACAATAACATTCTAGTACTACTTACTCATTGGTTGAGGAAAAAAATCATCACTTACTTTATTTCATTCATTGTGCATCCTGTGTATGAGGAATGTTATCTGTCACTCGCATCAGTGAAAACTTGACAAAAAGTTGCCTTGGTGCCTTGCTCTTGAAAGAAATGTTGGCCTTGGTGCCCTGCTCACTTGTTGTTGGCCTTGGTGCCCCAAAAATGTTCTCAAACCCAAGGCCAAAATGGCCTTGCCCTGAAAAAATAAAAATTCTACCCCTGGTTGCCAATTGTTTTATTTATATTTTATAAATAAAATCATCAGACAGACCAAATTAAAATGTTACTGAATAATCAGCAAAGCTAGCACAACTGTATACTATTTTACATTGATAATCAGTTCACAAATTGTCCCTTCTTATGCCTAAAATAAATTCTTTTTATGATTTTTCTATAAAAAAACACTCATCAAACCGTCTGCTCTTGTCATTCACACACATATTTAAATTAAATTAATTCAAGGACTGTTAAATTAAAACGCTGTTGACTGCCAGTCTTTGTGTACATTCCCCCCTCTCTGCCCTGCCAGAGTTCTACAAACAATGAACTGGCATTACAGAGACATCAACACACCACTCAAACCGGTTCAGCAGCATTCGGTAAACACATTGGCATTACAGAGACAACAACACACCACTCAAACCGGTTCAGCAGCACTCAGTAAACACATTTGCTTATGTGCATTGAGGTGAATTCAGTGTGGCACAAAACATCACTTGAGGAGACGTCACAAATTATGAAGCCGCAATGCAAAAACTACGCACTTGCCAACACTTGATGCATGGGAATTGGCGCTATTGTAAATCTTTGGTCTCAAACTTTTTTGTGTGAAAGAGTTGGAAGTTTGGTTTTGTCAGCTTGTGGCGTATTCACAACTTGTTTATGTGGTGTCTGATGAAGAGCATCGTTTACAGTCGGCCAGTGTTTGGGGGACTTGCCAAGTTACACACTTGCGTATGTAGTGTCTTTTGTAAAGCACACAATGTAAACAACACAGGAGTGTTTCTGTTTACGTGTCTTGTGTGCCCTTATTTCGAACTACAGTTCACCTATCAATTAAACCATACATGTTAAGTCTCCTGCATTTGCCGGGAAACTCCCTGAAATCCACCAAATCTCCCACTCTCCTGGAAAGGAGAACCAATCTCTTGGATTTTTAGTGAAACCAAAACAAATTTATTTTTGATCTTATTTTCCGAACTCGGCATGGCCTAATTGGGTTTTATTTCCGGCTGACTCGAGTATGTTTTTCTGGGTCGACAGAAACGCGGTCAGTACTGGTCAGTACCAATGTCGGTGAGTTAATTGCAAATGCAATCGGTCAGACACAGCTAAATCTCATGAATAGGGACTTTGGACCAAGGCCACTCAGATAACAAAGCGAAAAGGGGTTGTTTAAATCATGCCTTGCATTTACTAGACAACAACAACTGTTTAACTGTAATCTTCTTGGGTCTTGCCTGTATTTGATATTGCATATAAGCTTTAGACGAGCACAATGAACTGCGCTTGTGGCTGCGGGTTCCCTATCACCCACTGCCAGCGTGCCGATCGTGGAGAACGAAGTGTAATCCGTTTAAATCTATACTCAAATAATGTCAGTCGATCCATCTACACTATATATACGTTTTATTTAATCCATGCATATCTGTAAATGTTAGAACTGGAACACATTATAAATGAAAAGATGTATTTTATAACATCAAATGCTCCACCAGCAAAGCCAAAGGTCACAAATAGTAAATTCATCACGCCTACCTCCGTCACCCAGGCCATGGTAACAAAGTTTACATATAATTTATTTAATTATTTTATGTCCACATATAATTTATTGAATGTAACACATTTAATATATATATTAACATGCTGTTATGTGACATTGATTTAAGACCACATGTGCAATGCATTTGAAATAAAGCTGATCTGTGACCATTTTCATATCATAAAATACTTAGATTTATACACAATTCCATAATACCCTTTGACCCTCCAATTTACGCACAATTTCCTGATATTACAAGACCCTCCAATTTACGCATAAATCTCATGCATTAATTGGCATTTCTGAAACTTAACGTTTTATGAAAACATGGTTATTAATGTCTATGGAAAGTATTCTTTTTTGTTATATTTTAATCCGATTTACGTGCCCGGTTTTTCGAGACCCTCTGATTTACGTATAAATCTCCTGGATTGGTGTTTCTGAAACTTAACATGTATGATTAATTAAACCTGTATTTAGTGTATCAATTATAATTTTAGTTAAATTACCATTTTGAAAACCTTGTTGTGTGGGTGTATATGAATTTCTTATATCTAATCTACACTGCTCCTTTGCTAATGTAACTTCATGTCCTCTGGTCCTTCTATCTTTCATATATCAAATGAAATCTGCAGAGCATGGCTATCGGTAATTTAGATATCATATTTACCATAAATTATAGATACATAAATTGATTGCCAAACTCGTTAGCTTTCATTTGATATATTACACTCTATGATAATTGTTAAGTATACAATCTTGTTTAATTAATTAATTATTAAATCATGTTTAATTAATTAATTTCCTGTATTACACACTAATGATCACTGGCCATTATTTAATGCTGTTCCAATAACTAATTAATTTTGGCTAATTAATTAATTAATTTCTCATTCTGTGTGTACAGAAATGTTAGATACATATCTTTATTGCCAAGCTCATGAGCTTTCAGTAGATATATTACACATAGTGACCACTGAACAATGTCTCATCGTGTTCTGTTAATTAAAATAAGTTTGGGGGGGTACCACAAGATCAGTACTGGGACCTATATTATTCTTAATATATATCAATGATTTGGACGATGATATAACAAGCAAGGTATTGAAATTTGCGGATGATACAAAAGTGTTTAGAACGATTAAAAATGATGGAGATAGACAGCATTTACAAGATGTTGACGGGTTGATCAAATGGTCTGAAAAGTGGCAAATGTTCAATTTTGGTAAATGTAAATGCCTCCACACAGGATATGGGAACGAAGATGTAGAATATACAATGGGGGTGTGGGGGGGTATGTACTAAATACTACTGTAAAAGAAAAGGACTTAGGGTTAACCATTAGTGTTCAGAGCAGTGCTGAATTGCAGCTTCAAAAGGAAGTAAAATCCTTGGATTAATTAGACTAAATATAGCATATAAGGAAAAAGAACTAATAATACCGCTGTACAAAACAATAGTTAAGCCTCATTTAGAATATTGCATACAAGTGTGGAGGCCATATCACAGGAAGGACATAGTTATGCTAGAAAGAGTACAGAGGTGAGCGACTAAAATTATCCCAAAACTGAGGGATCTTAGTTATGAAATTCATCTAAAAGAATGTGGTTTAACAACACTAGAGATCAGGAGATTGAGAGGAGATCAGAGAGAAGTGTTTAAAATATTGAATGGTTATGAAAATATTGATAGAAATATTTTTTCTCAGTTAAGAAAGATAGAAGGACTAGAGGACCTGAAGTTACATTAGCAAAGGAGCAGTGTAGATTAGATATAAGAAAGTTCTCATTCTCACAAAGGACTGTAAACGAATGGAACAGATTATCTGCAGATTGTGTGGGTGCTAGTAGCGTAAAATATGTTAAAAAAATTAAATCGACACATACTTCAAAAGGGCGAGATACACATAGATAAAAGGGTTGGACTCTCGATAAGCCAAAGGGCTTCCTTGTCCACCTGCCATCTAGAGTTAATACTCTGGTTGGCAATCTTGTTAATATCTTGTTAATATCTTAATTATGCTTAATAATAATACTTATTTGTGTAATGCCATGTCTCTGGATAAAAAAATCTGTTCAAATGCGCTTAAAATACAACATTATTAACACATAATTGCTATATAATACAATAATTATGTTAATTAGTTAGCTTAACTAATTAGTTAATTTGTTTATTCTATCTACAAAGTATAGTATATAATTAAGTGTATATTGTGAAGCTCTTTCATTTGTTATGTTGCATGTTATGATTACTGGAAAGTAATTTATTTTCAATTAATTAACTAATTGTGTAATATTAATTAAATTTCAGTTTAAATAAAAATAGACAAATTATAGGGACATACATCCTGGAGTAATATTATAATAAATCAGTTACGCTAAATATTAGTATATTAAAGGGTGTATGTATTCCATAGGGTGGGTGGTAAGGAATACATACCCCGGGGTACATATTCTATATAGAATCCACACCCCAGGGTACATATTCCATGGAGTCCATATTCTATATGACACCGGGACTATCGTGATGGAGCAAAGAGGCAGCTACACAGTCATAGTCAGCTGCCAGTCTGCATCTTCAATAGGCTGCATGTTTTATGACGACACTAAACTTCCTGAAATAGCGCATTTGTTATCCCAATGTAAGGAATGCAGAAACTCTGTTTATGATGACAATAGATACTAGCTTCAGGAAAATGGTGTATTATTTAAATACATTTTTATTACCAGGTGGTGAATGCATCTTCGACTTAATGCAAGGCATCCTGGGATAAATGTCAACAAGATTTTCATGAAATGCGTATACCTAGGTACCTAACACTAACAATTGATGTTTCCTTTCTTCTTTTCACAGATACAACAAAGTAATGCATTACACATTGTGGAAACTAATTCAATTATCCGTGAGTAGCTGACATAATTTTTATAAATAAAATTAACAATTAGATGAGATTTCTGCAAGTGTTTTCTCGTGTGCGGAAGCAATCAAGTGTCTGAGCCAGTGCATGCTCAATCACATTCTAAATTATTCAGATGTCAGACCGTCCAATTTTTTTGTTCTGAAGATCACTGGGACATATAGTACTTGGTCAAAATGCCAGGTGCATGACGACAATGCAAACCTTGAATAATGTGTATTTTAATAGAAATGTTTTCATAATGATGTTATGTAATTATAATTTATACAATACTAACAACAAGTCTTTATTTACACACTGCCAAAATGTGTTCAGCTTCAATGCATAAATGCTACAATGTCTAGATATAGATACTATATTCGCATCGTAACATAACGTATCAGATTCCACAAAGATTGCGGTAGTAATAACCAATACTCATTGGACATAAATATGTGGCCTACTGACTTAGTCCAATTCATCTGTTTGGCCCTCCATTTAAAAAGGTTGCCAGTCCCTGCTGTATGTTGTATCTTTGCTGACAATATTGTATTTTAATGTACTATTTACTAGTAAGTCGCTAGTGTTCTACTTTTGGACTGCGCTGTCGTTGTTGCGGTTTCATCATTGTTCTGAATCATTAAATTTTAAAGTCTAACACTACGTTGGACTCCATTGATGTGTGTGAGTCAAGTTGCTACGGGATACTTGGGGCAGTCAGTGTCTATTAATAAACTGATGAGCAGTATAGATGTGCTTTCAGAATAATTTCAGAAAGTGTTGTTCAGACATTTGGCTGACCTAGATTGGTGTTGGTTCCCTTTTTTATAGCTATAAACATCAGCTTTGTATATTAATGGGTATCTCATTTGCCGACAAATGATTTATTATGTGACAGGATGTTACCTAGACAGCTGAATAATGGTGCTGCTTTTTATGTATTAATTTTAATGACGTGACAACTATTATATTGTTTGTTTGTGTGACACCCTTTGTGTATCAGTGTTGTCTGTGTGACACCCTTTGTGTATCAGTGTTGTCTGTGTAAGACCCTTTGTGTATCAGTGTTGTCTGTGTGACACCCTTTATGTATCAGTGCTGTCTGTGTGACACCCTTTGTGAATCAGTGTTGTCTGTGTGACACCCTTTGTGTATCAGTGTTGTCTGTCTGACACCCTTGGTGTATCAGTGTTATCTGTGTAACACCCTTTGTGTATCAGTGTTGTCTGTGTGACACCCTTGGTGTATCAGTGTTGTCTGTGTGACACCCTTTGTGTATCAGTGTTGTCTGTGTGACACCCTTTGTGAATCAGTGTTGTCTGTGTAACACCCTTTGTGTATCAGTATTGTCTGTGTGACACCCTTGGTGTATCAGTGTTGTCTGTGTGACACCCTTGGTGTATCAGTGTTGTCTGTGTGACACCCTTTGTGAATCAGTGTTGTCTCTGTAACACCCTTTGTGTATCAGTGTTGTCGTCTGTGTGCACCCTTGGTGTATCAGTGTTGTTGTCTGTGTGACACCCTTTGTGGATCAGTTTTGCTGTGTGACACCCTTTGTGGATCAATGTTGTTGTCTGTGTGCACCCTTGGTATATCAGTGTTGTTGTCTGTCTGAAACCCTTGGTGTATCAGTGTTGTTGTCTGTCTGAAACCCTTGGTGTATCAGTGTTGTTGTCTGTGTGACACCCTTTGTGGATCAGGGTTGTTGTCTGTGTGCACCCTTGGTGTGTCAGTGTTGTTGTCTGTCTGACACCTTTGGTGTGTTAGTGTTGTCTGTGTGACACCATTGGTGTATGAGTGTTGTTATCTGTGTGACACCCTTGGTGTATCGGTGTTGTTATCTGTGTGACACCCTTGGTGTATCAGTGTTGTTATCTGTGTGACACCCTTGGTGTATCAGTGTTGTTATCTGTGTGACACCCTTGGTGTGTCTGTTGTTGTCTGGACATATGTACCAGAAAGAAGAAGAAAGAAAGAGGAAACAATGATACGCGGGTCCTACTTGTCAACATCCCGTCTTTACACTTACACTGTAAATGCCGTGAGAAGGCTACAAGTGACTGGGCACGTGCAAGTCAGAGAAGGGTAAAAAAGGCAAATAAACAAATGTGTAGAGGCCGGTACATATTGAAGAAGTTACTGGGAGCCACTAAAAGGATGAGCTGGCTTTTTATGGTTGGCAGTCATGAGAAAGAACGACGTTGATGAAGCTATTATTTAGTACTAATGTCCTTTGTCATTCTGAGCTCTCCAGTTGAGCAACTGGTTTGGTCAGTTTTAATGCCCTCCTTGACTGCGGTTTGAGTGCAGACAGCCAACAGCCGACTGACAAGTGCATGCTAATAGACGGAAATGCTGGAATATATGCATGAGAAAACTCCCACACTATCTATTTGCAAAGAGTACAGTATAAGGAATTGACACATTACCCCTCTGTGGCGCCACCTATGAATAAACAGGTCATCAGTCGAGATTGCATCAAGGGAACAAAAACACTTGATGGCTTTTTACTGATAAAATCAGAGTAACTAGATAGCGAGGTAATCTAAGTCAATGCTATTTGCTAGGGATCTACAGAAAAAACGGTCATTGATAAGGAATACAGGTTAATTATAAGTAATTGCTGTTTGCGAATCTTAAAATGTGATCTAGAGTAAAAGGCTTTGGTGGTAGTGTGCCTAGGGTCTATACCAGTGCCTACATGCGCTGCAGTAAAAAAACAGACCGGTGTCAGGCTAATGCCTCAATTGATGCCTGTGGATGAGGTAATCCATTCCGCCTTTGCAACGAATACAAAACACATGATGACAAGACTTAGTGCTAGCCGCAACCATTTGGGCTTAGGACTAGGCTCACTCGTCCCTCCAGAGTGCACACGGTCATTTGCACTTTTTTGTGTCATGTAAACAACCAATGAGGTAATCATTAACACGTTAAAACTTTCGCAGCAATTCAATTTTTTGTTCGCCAAATGCAGGTCACCAGGCTTTTATAAGACCTTTCAAAACTAATAACAATAATAACTTTTATTGAACTAAAACTTGGTGCATAAACAAATAACACAACAACCTTTTTACTGATGTCATTTTTATTGGAATAAAAGAAATGTATGGTTGCAGCACATGTTGAAATTTTCTTTTTCTGTGAAAATCTTTGCCCAAGCTTTTTATTATATATATAATACCCATCCATGGAGCAACAAACCACTCGTATACATTGTATATATATATATATATTAGCGGATACCCATCCATGGAGCAACAAACCACCCGTATACATTGTATGAATATATATAAATATATATATATATATACTAGCGGATACCCATCCATGGAGCAACAAACCACTCATACACATTGTTTAAATATATATAATATGTAAATATATATGTATACGAGCTGATACCCATCCATGGAGCAACAAACCACTCATATACATTGTTTAAATATATATAATATATAAATATATATGTATACGAGCTGATACCCATCCATAGAGCAACAAACCACTCGTATACATTGTTTAAATATATATAATATTATGTAAATATATATGTATACGAGCTGATACCCATCCATGGAGCAACAAACCACTCATATACATTGTTTAAATATATGTAATATTATGTAAATATATATGTATACGAGCTGATACCCATCCATGGAGCAACAAACCACTCATATACATTGTTTAAATATATGTAATATGTAAATATATATGTATACGAGCTGATACCCATCCATGGAGCAACAAACCACTCATATACATTGTTTAAATATATATAATATTATGTAAATATATATGTATACGAGCTGATACCCATCCATGGAGCAACAAACTACTTGTATACATTGTTTAAATATATATAATATTATGTAAATATATATGTATACGAGCTGATACCCATCCATGGAGCAACAAACCACTCATATACATTGTTTAAATATATATAATATTATGTAAATATATATATATATACGAGCTGATACCCATCCATGGAGCAACAAACCACTCATATACATTGTTTAAATATATATAATATTATATAAATATATATGTATACGAGCTGATACCCATCCATGGAGCAACAAACCACTCATATACATTGTTTAAATATATATAATATTATATAAATATATATGTATACGAGCTGATACCCATCCATGGAGCAACAAACCACTCGTATACATTGTTTAAATATATATAATATTATGTAAATATATATGTATACGAGCTGATACCCATCCATGGAGCAACAAACTACTTGTATACATTGTTTAAATATATATAATATTATGTAAATATATATGTATACCAGCTGATACCCATCCATGGAGCAACAAACCACTCATATACATTGTTTAAATATATGTAATATTATGTAAATATATATGTATACGAGCTGATACCCATCCATGGAGCAACAAACCACTCATATACATTGTTTAAATATATATAATATTATGTAAATATATATGTATACGAGCTGATACCCATCCATGGAGCAACAAACTACTTGTATACATTGTTTAAATATATATAATATTATGTAAATATATATGTATACGAGCTGATACCCATCCATGGAGCAACAAACCACTCATATACATTGTTTAAATATATATAATATTATGTAAATATATATGTATACGAGCTGATACCCATCCATGGAGCAACAAATCACTCATATACATTGTTTAAATATATATAATATTATGTAAATATATATGTATACGAGCTGATACCCATCCATGGAGCAACAAACCACTCATATACATTGTTTAAATATATATAATATTATATAAATATATATGTATATGAGCTGATACCCATCCATGGAGCAACAAACCACTCATATACATTGTTTAAATATATATAATATTATGTAAATATATATGTATACGAGCTGATACCCATCCATGGAGCAACAAACTACTTGTATACATTGTTTAAATATATATAATATTATGTAAATATATATGTATACCAGCTGATACCCATCCATGGAGCAACAAACCACTCATATACATTGTTTAAATATATATAATATTATGTAAATATATATGTATGCCAGCTGATACCCATCCACGGAGCAACAAACCACTCATATACATTAGTGACATCTAGTGAATTTATCACACCTCAATTCTCTCAGGTGTGAGAAAGGTCCTCCAGACAAGCCATGCATAACTTTTTTGCCAGTAATGGGAGGAAGGGGGGCAACATATAGAAACTGTAAGAGGATGGCGATCAACGCACTAGTTCAGCAGATGTGTGAAGAAGAGGGGGTGGGATTCATAGATTTATGGGGGTACTTTGTTGGGAGAGAAGATATGTACATGAGAGATGGCCTCCATCTAAGTGGAAAGGGGGCAGCGGTATTCTCAGAGAATCTGCTGCGATCTGTTGACAGTGGGACAGGTTGCATCTATTTAAACTAAATTCGCAGGGGGGGACTCGCAGAGAAGCCTGAAACTGGAGGCATAGATAAAGACAGCACAAATAATTCAGCAAAGAACAGTCTGGAAAACTGTTCTGAAGCTGGGTATAAATGTGTTTGTTTAAATGCAAGGATTATGGTAGAAGATATTGACCCTCACATAATAGGTATAACCGAATCATGGGCAACCACCGATATATCAGGTGCCGAATTGGGACTGACAAGATATGTAATGTTTAGGAAAGATAGAACAGGAAGAAGGGGAGGTGGAGTTATTTTATATATTCAAGAATCTATCCAGGCTTATGAAATTAAATTAGAAAGAGAAGCAGATTGCAAAGAAGTTGTTTGGTGTAACATAGTTACATGAAACTCAATGTTAACAGTTGGGTTAGTTTATCAAAGTCCAAACATAAGCATGGAAGAGAATGACAAAATACAAAACGCTATAAGGGAAGTGAGCAAACGGAACTGTGTTATTATGGGGGATTTTAACCATGGGCATATAACATGGAAATCTCTACAGAGTATGGGTAGTGAGGACCACAAGTTTTTAGTTTTAGTACAAGATAGTTTACTTTCTCAACATACTAGAACCAACCAGGGGAGAGAATGTGTTAGACTTAGTTTGTCCTCACAGAATGAATTAGTTGACAATGTCAGGATATGTGAGCCACTGGGGAATAGTGATCACAACCAGATACATTTTACCATCAAAGTAAAATCAGAAAGGAATAGTAAAAAGCAGTACAGGAGAAATTTCCACAAAGGAAAATATAAGGACATATGGAAATATTTAGCAAAGATAGACTGAAATAACACACTGAAGAATAAGACAGCAACAGAATGCTGGAATATCTTAAAGAGTGAAATTGAATGCATCATCGTCAAATTTGTTCCCTTAAAAAAACACGGGAAACGGTCCAAAAGGAAACACTTATCGAAAGAAGCCATTAGAAAAATTAAGTATAAACAAATTATGTGGAAGTCATATAGATGTACTGGAAATGACGAAGACTACAACATTTATAAAGAAGCACTTAACCAAGCTACAGCTGAAATAAAAAATTCAAAGAGAAGCTATGAACATAAATTAGCTTGTAATATAAAACATGACAACAAGAGTTTTTATGCGTATGTTCGAAGCAAACTGAAAGTTCAGGATAAGGTTGGTCCTCTAGAAGATAGTGCTGGAAATATAATATCAGAAGGATTCTTAATGGCAGAAGACCTGAATTAGTATTTTAGTTCAGTGTTTACCAGAGAAGACACTAGTTCACTGCCAGTACCAGAGGCTAAGTTCAAGGGGGCAGAATCAGACTATTTAAGACAGTTAAATGTAACCCCAGAAATGGTAGCTAAGAAAATTAGGGCTATGAAGGATAATAAATCACCTGGAGTGGATGGTATTCCACCCAAACTACTATTGGAAATTGTAGAACAAATTAGCATATCGCTTGCAACAGTTTTCAACTTGTCATTAGAAGAGGGAGTGGTTCCTTTAGAATGGAAAGAAGCAAACATTATACCGTTATTTAAAAAAGGTTCGAGAAACAAGTCAAATAATTATAGACCAGTTAGTTTAACATCGGTGATTTGTAAATTATTAGAAAGACTAATTAAAGATCACATGGTGGATTTTCTTGTTAAACATAACTTGATAAACCCATCTCAACATGGGTTTCTAAAATGATCTTGACAGGTTGATCAAATGGTCTGAAAAGTGGCAAATGTTGTTCAATTTTGGGAAATGTAAATGCCTTCACACAGGACATGGGAACGAATATGTAGAATATACAATGGGGGGAACTGTACTAAGTACTACTGTAAAAGAAAAAGGCTTAGGGCTGACAATTAGTGCTGACATGAAGGTTTCAGAGCAGTGTGGAATTGCAGCTTCAAAAGGAAATCAAATCCTTGGATTGATTAGACGAAATATAGCATATAAAGAAAAAGAACTAATAATACCGCTGTACAAAACAATAGTTAGGCCTCATTTAGAATATTGTATACAAGCATGGAGGCCATACCACAAGAAGGACATAGATATGCTAGAAAGAGTACAGAGGAGAGCGACTAAAATAATACTAAAACTGAGGGATCTTAGTTATAAAACACGCCTAAAAGAATGTGGTTTAACAACACTAGGGACCAGGAGATTGAGAGGAGATGAGATAGAAGTGTTTAAAATATTGAATGGTTATGAAAATATTGATAGAAATATGTTTTTTTCAGTTAAGAAAGATAGAAAGACTAGAGGACATGAAGTTACACTAGTAAAGGAGCAGTGTCGATTAGACGTAAGAAAGTTCTCATTTTCACAAAGGACTGTGAATGAATGGAACAGATTATCTGATGATTGTGTGGGGCCAGTAGATTTTAAAAGTTAGTGGCCTGTCTATGAAAGTTACTTGACCGCATTTTGTGTTACTGTAAAAAATACGCTCAATCTGAGGTGCAAATATTTATTAGTCTTTTTTATAATTTTATCAACAAAGTTGTTAGAAGTTACTATACACATATTGATTGTTCAAAGTGAGATGTCCAATGCTAACAATATTGTAATATTGTTCAAGTGTGTACTCGGATGCATATATACAGTATTTGCCAAGTTTAAATAAAGTGTGGCCAGTGTGACGATAGCTAGTCAGTCCGAGTCGGTTGTTGAGTTGACGCTGCTTTCATGTACAGATCAATCAAGGCATTAGACTATTTCATGGTTCATTCGCTAGGTGGCATCTCCTAAAATAGGTGGCCTTCACCTTGCCCTTGCTGACGCAGCGTTACATTTGGTTTCTGTCACTTTAGTCACTAGTGAAATTTAGATTTAAGCTGTATTCCTTTCATATATCTAGAGAAGAAAAAGCGTGCGTAATTCTAAAGTCGAGGCAGCTTCCAACCACCGTACAAAGTGTGTCCAAGGGACGCAGCGGGACTTTAAAAATGGCGGCTCTCGTCATAAAAACCTGTGCTGCCAGTGGTTAGAAAATGTATTCGATGGCTTTGAACGCCATCATCCGCATGACAAGTGTTGGAGTTTGGACTAATTATTGATCAGAATTAGTATCTACGTTATGTTTACAATGTCCTGTAACTGAATCGCATCTAAGAATTCTGGCGAACTGCATCTGATAACCGATGCGGTCGTGCCATGACCGCCGCTTCGTCTCGTTTGAGAACTGGAAACCAGTGGCCCGTCGGGCCAGTAAAATATAAGAACAGGTGGCCCGAACTGGCCCAACAGCTTCAAAAAAGGCGCCAGGCCATCGGACCAGTGTTAGTGCCGAGGGCTGAACAACTTGTGTATAAATAAATCTAAATGTGTTGTGTTTAATGAAATACATTGCCAGTTGATAGCAGACATGGGGTCAAATACATTGAAATGTTTTTAAATACAAATACTGTTGAGGGATTCAAATACAAATACTTTGGAATGCAAAAGTATTTAAATACAAATACATTGGAAAGTACTTTTCAGAATACATTACAATATAGCTAAAACAAAAACAAGTCTTATATTGACATAATTTAATTATGTTGTTTATTGTCATAATTGTCATGCTGTTATGTACAACCGAGATATACTGCTTATTAACTGTAAAACTATAACATTGGATACAAATCCTAAGCTGCTAAAGTCTGTTATGTTATACAGGCTGGTCTTTATGGGTTCAACGTCTGCCACCAAAGAGATTCTTGCTGAGACCGGCAATTACTCTGTACATAGTTTTTAAAGACAGTGTTTTGCTCATACAACATTTTAACTAATATTGGTAGCAAGTTTAAAAGAGCACAAGTTTAAAAGAGTCTTTATGAGATGTTTATGTAACTAGCAACCACAATATTTTGGCAACTAAAATATTTCAGTGCTACTAAACTTTAGGTTTTAATGAGAAGCCAGGAATTATTATTACATAACTATAGAGTAGAACCAATGTCATTATGCAGTCAAATGTCGATATAACATCCTACGTAACTATAGAGTAGAACCAATGTCATTATGCAGTCAAATGTTGATATAACATCCTACATAACTATAGAGTAGAACCAATGTCATTATGCAGTCAAATGTCGATATAACATCCTACATAACTATAGAGTAGAACCAATGTCATTATGCAGTCAAATGTCGATATAACATCCTACATAACTATAGAGTAGAACCAATGCTTTAATGGCTGTTGATGAAGTTAGGAAAATAATTATGTCCTCCCCAAATAAATCTTGTGCACTTGATCCATTTCCAACAATACTGCTAAAAGCATGTCTCGATACACTAATTGGACCTATAACAAATATTATAAATGCATCACTTTGCTCTGGCTGTTTTCCTGATGATTGTAAATACGCCCATGTCACACCACTTCTTAAGAAGTCATCTCTGCCTAAGCAAGACCTAAACAGTTATAGATCTATTTCTAACCTCAGCTTCATTTCCAAAATACTAGAAAAGGTTGTAGCAAGTCGTCTAAGGTCTCACATTAGCACAAATGTCTTAAGTAATGTGTCACAATCAGCATCACCACCGATATATCAGTAGAACCAATGTCATTATGCAGTCAAATGTCGATGTGACATCATACATAACTATAGAGTAGAACCAATGTCATTATGCAGTCAAATGTCGATATAACATCATACATAACTATAGAGTAGAACCAATGTCATTATGCAGTCAAATGTCGATGTGACATCATACATAACTATAGATTAGAACCAATGTCATTATGCAGTCAAATGTCGATGTGACATCATACATAACTATAGAGTAGAACCAATGTCATTATGCAGTGAAATGTCGATATGACATCATACATAACTATAGATTAGAACCAATGTCATTATGCAGTCAAATGTCGATATAACATCCTACATAACTATAGAGTAGAACCAATGTCATTATGCAGTCAAATGTCGATATAACATCCTACATAACTATAGAGTAGAACCAATGTCATTATGCAGTCAAATGTCGATATAAAACTGAGTCATTAACAAAAATCCCCTAGTCTAACTCTGTCAGTGGTAATAGATTAATAGGGAGATTAAGGGGCAAGTGCTAGCTGACTGGTTGGTTAGACTAAGCTGAATGTTTGTCTACATTGGTCACTTCTGACTGACTGCAATTTGAGATTACAAAGCAGGAGACCCTAGGGTAGTTTACAAAGCAGGAGACCCTGGTGTAGTTTACGAAGCAGGAGACCCTGGTGTAGTTTACAAAGCAGGAGACCCTGGTTTAGTTTACAAAGCAGGAGACCCTGGTGTAGTTTACAAAGCAGGAGACCCTGGTGTAGTTTACATAGCAGGAGACCCTGGTGTAGTTTACATAGCAGGAGACCCTGGTGTAGTTTACATAGCAGGAGACCCTGGTGTAGTTTACATAGCAGGAGACCCTGGTGTAGTTTACATAGCAGGAGACCCTGGTGTAGTTTACGAAGCAGGAGACCCTGGTGTAGTTTTACGAAGCAGGAGACCCTGGTGTAGTTTACGAAGCAGGAGACCCTGGTGTAGTTTACGAAGCAGGAGACCCTGGTGTAGTTTACGAAGCAGGAGACCCTGGTGTAATTTTATGAAGCAGGAGACCCTGGTGTGGTTTACGAAGCAGGAGACCCTGGTGTAGTTTACATAGCAGGAGACCCTGGTGTAGTTTACATAGCAGGAGACCCTGGTGTAGTTTACATAGCAGGAGACCCTGGTGTAGTTTACATAGCAGGAGACCCTGGTGTAGTTTACATAGCAGGAGACCCTGGTGTAGTTTACATAGCAGGAGACCCTGGTGTAGTTTTACGAAGCAGGAGACCCTGGTGTAGTTTACATAGCAGGAGACCCTGGTGTAGTTTTACGAAGCAGGAGACCCTGGTGTAGTTTACGTAGCAGGAGACCCTGGTGTAGTTTTACGAAGCAGGACACCCTGGTGTAGTTTACATAGCAGGAGACCCTGGTGTAGTTTTACGAAGCAGGAGACCCTGGTGTAGTTTACATAGCAGGAGACCCTGGTGTAGTTTACATAGCAGGAGACCCTGGTGTAGTTTACATAGCAGGAGACCCTGGTGTAGTTTACATAGCAGGAGACCCTGGTGTAGTTTACATAGCAGGAGACCCTGGTGTAGTTTTACGAAGCAGGACACCCTGGTGTAGTTTACATAGCAGGAGACCCTGGTGTAGTTTACATAGCAGGAGACCCTGGTGTAGTTTACATAGCAGGAGACCCTGGTGTAGTTTACATAGCAGGAGACCCTGGTGTAGTTTACATAGCAGGAGACCCTGGTGTAGTTTACATAGCAGGAGACCCTGGTGTAGTTTACATAGCAGGAGACCCTGGTGTAGTTTACATAGCAGGAGACCCTGGTGTAGTTTACATAGCAGGAGACCCTGGTGTAGTTTACATAGCAGGAGACCCTGGTGTAGTTTACATAGCAGGAGACCCTGGTGTAGTTTACATAGCAGGAGACCCTGGTGTAGTTTACATAGCAGGAGACCCTGGTGTAGTTTACATAGCAGGAGACCCTGGTGTAGTTTACATAGCAGGAGACCCTGGTGTAGTTTACATAGCAGGAGACCCTGGTGTAGTTTACATAGCAGGAGACCCTGGTGTAGTTTACATAGCAGGAGACCCTGGTGTAGTTTACATAGCAGGAGACCCTGGTGTAGTGTGTAGTTATGCTGCATTAAATTGTGATTAATACTATTTTATCCTTCCTCACAAGACACATGTTTTTGATTTAGAGAATATTTCAACTATGTAATGCTTGTTTTACTGCTGAGTAATTTTTTTTTTTAAATTGTAATTATTTTAAACATCGGCTAAATATAGCCTTTCAATATGTTGTCCCTGGCAACCAACAGACCAGTTTTTAAAAACAATAAAAATAAACTTGAATCCGTCCTGAGTCCTCTTGGTACACAATGTCATGCTTATTGTTTCAGTATTAGGCAAAGCAGCAAATTCTCTTCTTTTATTTTCCATTTGAATCTCTGTCAATCAAACAATTGATGGATGTTCTCCAGGTTGTAAAGATTAACATTTTCATAAGCTATTTATTTTAACTTAACATCTATGTTGAAATTATGACTTAATTGTCATATTAAACTTACATTTTACCATAAGGAATGTTTAAATGTCCTGCTTTGCCTTGGTATTCTACTTGTCTTGGCAGACTGTAGCAGCCTCATTAAAGATACATGAAACTATTAAGCAATGTGTAAGCTACAGAACACGTTGGCCTCGTGCCAGTGGCTCAGTTCTCACTTCTGTCTACAACGTTTTTACAGCACCAACATGAGATGTCTGTACAGACATGGCCTGAGGACAGACCTAAGTCAGACAGCCAGTGTTAAATGTTCTCACTGAAGGTGTTCTTATTATTTGTACTCAATCCACCGTCTAGTCCACGACATTGTAAAGAAACTTAATCAGGCTGCATCTTCACCAAGGTCATGCATACGTCTAGACATCTTTAGAAATGTCGCCATTGTTATGAATATTTTTTTGGATGAAAATCATGAAATCCATAATAGACACCTGCCATGTTTGACTTATATAAGCCAGCATTAGTATGTCTTTTTGTGGCTATAATTTAAAGGTGCTCGGTTAGGTTGCTTTTAATCATAATCTGGTTGTTTTTATTATAACATCATGTTACACATAGCACCAGCCAGACGCATGGACAGTATCCATTACTATGATCAAAAATACAACAAAAGTGGATAAGAATGTTTCCTGCTTTTTATGAGTCTTTTCCACTTTTTATGAGTTTTTTTTGCTTTTTATGAGCACTTTTCTCTGAGCAGATATTGACTCCAGCAAGACACATCACTTTACTGGGAACATGCGTTTGAAACATGAGACACAGAGATAAATACAAGTGACATACTATAGATAGTATTCAGGTGTGATACAGTAGAACTGTTTTATGCTATTGTCACAATATCTCTAACTTGGAACTCTTTCAATTGATCACAAATCCTGTTAATTGATGTTCACATTTGTAATGTGTGTGAATAATTTAAGTTGTATTTTTAGTTGGTTTAATAAAAATGCATGCTTAGGCCATACTTTTTTATTACATGTTTTACAGGCAGAATTGTCCAGAAAGCAGTGATGGGAATTGGAATAAAAATAAAATAAAAATGTCAGAAAAAAGATCAGTGCATTTTCAAATATATAACATTTAAATAATAAAATATGTGGTTACATGAACATTAATAGTGTAACTTGTTATCCTATTAATGCAGCTGTGTGAAATGCATAAAAAATAACTTTTTTGTTTTGTTCAATTTCTGACACTGATAGACTGACTTATCTACTTCACAATAAAGATTGTATTTTTTAGCAGTTACCACTAAGTCACTATTTTAGCAGTAACTTAGAAGGCCCAAAGTAGTCCATGTTGGTGGGAAAATCTTGGGACTGGATCATTGAGATTTGGCAGTGCAGGAAAAATCGGAAAAGCCATGGAAATATTGATCAGATAAGTAGATTTGTTGTCAGTTTTATTCATCAACTACCTGTAGACATATTAAGAAACGATTTTAGCTAAAAGTTAGCCAGAGAAAGTATTTTACACTACCTTAGCTTTTGTGAGCAATATTAGAAAGTTTGTTGATAAATTGTAGTGTTACGCTCATTTGCTAGGGAGCACATATATGAGAATAAGTGATTTGGAGTGTGTAGACTACACACAAAGATGTATTTTCTAAATTTTGTAATAACTTAGTTTCAGTATGGGCCACCACCGATATATCAGATGCCGAATTGGGACTGAAAGGATACGTAATGTTTAGGAAAGATAGAATAGGAAGAAGGGGAGGTGGAATTATTTTATATATTTAAAGAATTTATCCAGGCTTGTGAAATAAAATTAGAAAGAGAAACAGATTGCGAAGAAGCTGTTTGGTGTAACATAGTTACAGGAAACTCAACATTAACAGTTGGGTTAGTTTATCGAAGTCCAAAGATAAGCATAGAAGAGAATGAAAAATTACAAAACGCTATAAGGGAAGTGAGCAAACGGGACTGTATTATTATGGGGGATTTTAACATGGTCATATACAATGGAAGTCTCTGCAGAGTACTGGGAGTGAGGACCACAAGTTTTTAGTTTTACTACAAGATAGTTTTGTTAGAACCAACCAGCGGTGAGAATGTGTTAGACATAGTTTTGTCCTCACAGAATGAATTAGTTGACAATGTCAAGATATGTGAGCCACTGGGGAATAGTGATCACAACCAGATACATTTACTATCAAAGTAAAATCAGAAAGGAATAATAAAAAGCAGTACAGGAGAAATTTCCACAAAGGAAGACATAAGGACAATGACATGGACACTGAAGAATAAAACAGCAACAGAATGCTGGAATATCTTTTAAAGAATGAAATTGAGTGAAACGTCAATAAATATTTGTTCCTTGAAAAAAAGGGAAACAGTCCAAAAAGAAACACTTATCGAAAAAAGAGATTAGAAAAATTAAGTACAAACAAATGATGTGGAACACTCATGTAGATGTAATGGAAATGAAAAGACTACAACATTTATAAAGAAGCACTTAACCAAGCTACAACTGAAATTAGAAATTCAAAGAAAAAAATTAGCTTGTAATATAAAACATGACAGCAAGAGTTTTTATGCATATGTTCAAATCAAACAGAAAGTTCAGGATAAGGTCGGTCCTCTAGAAGATAGTGCTGGAAATATAATATCAGAAGGATTCTTAATGGCAGAAGATCTGAATGAGTATTTTAGTTCGGTGTTTACCACTGCAGTTATTACTTCACTGGCAGTACCAGAGGCTAAGTTCAAGGGGGGTGGAATCAGACTATTTAGGACAGTTAATCGTAACCCCGGAAATGGTAGCTAAGAAAATAAGGGCTATTAAGGATAAAAAATCACCTGGAGTGGATGGTATTCCACCCAAACAACTATTGGAAATTGTAGGACAAATTAGCATACCGCTTGCAAGAGTTTTCAATTTGTCATTAGAAGAGGGAGTGGTTCCTTTAGAATGGAAAGAAGCAAACATTATAACGTTATTTAAAAAAAGGTTCGAGAAACAAGTCAGAGAACTATAGACCAGTGAGTTTAACATCGGTGATTTGCAATTTAAAGAAAGACTAATTAAAGTTCACATGGTGGATTTTATTGTTAAACATAACTTGATAAACCCATCTCAACATGGGTTTCTAAAAGCGAGGTCATGCTTAACAAATATGTTATGGTTTTTGGAAGATATCACTAAATTGGCAGATGAAGGAACACTAGTAGATATCATCTACTCAGATTTTCAAAAAGCTTTCGACAAAGTGCCATATCAAAGATTACCGCTTAAACTAAAGGCTCATGGCATAGGAAATGGTATAATAAACTGGATTGAACAATGGCTGATTGACAGAAGACAACGTGTAGTAGTTGATGGGGAGGCTTCAAACTGGAAATCTGTTTTGAGTGGGGTACCACAGGGATCAGTACTAGGACCTATATTATTCTTAATATATATCAACGATTTGTATGCTGATATAACAAGCAAGGTGTTGAAATTTGTGGATGCTACAAAAGTGTTTAGAAAGATTAAACGTGATGGAGATAGACAGCATTTACAAGATTATATTGATGGGTTGATCAAATGAAAAGTGGCTAATGTTCAGTTTTGGAAAATGTAAATGCCTCCACACAGGTCATGGGAATGAAGGTATACAATATACAATGGGTTACTGTAATAATTACTGATGTAAAAGAAAAGGACTTTGGGATAACCATTAGTGCTGATATGAAGGTTTCAGAGCAGTGCGGAAATGCAGCTTCAAAGGGAAATAAAATCCTTGGATTAATTAGGCAAAATTTATTGTATAAGGAAAACAAACTAATAATACCAGTGTACAAAACAATAGTTAGGCCTCATTTAGAATATTGTATACAAGCGTGGAGGACATATCGCAAAAAGGACATAGATATGATAGAAAGAGTACAGAAGAGAGCGACTAAAATTATACCAAAACTGAGGATTTTAGTTACAAATATGCCTAAAAGAATGTGGTTTAAGAGACCAGGAGATTGAGAAGAGATCAGATAGAAGTGTTTAAAATATTGAATGGTTATGAAAATATTGATAGAAATATTTTTTCTCAGTTAAAAAAAATAGAAGGACTAGATAAATAAAATGTTTATGCCTTGACAATGACCACGTTCATTCACGGTACGTCATTTTGTATAAAAAAACGCCATCTTCTTGGCTATCTGTAAGTTATGTCAGTAGTCACGCCCCCTTTTTGCCTAAGTTGAATTTTCCCTCATTGAAACCAGGTCCCAAATCCCGACGATCTCCTTATTTAGCATTAGACTTATGCAAATGAGGAACGGAACTGGCCATAGTTCTCAAAACGAGGCACGGAACAATCCTATGAATGGCCACGATGGTATGCGTTGTTTAATTTCCTGTTTACATTATTTAAAGTTGTTGCTATGGAGAATAGTTTTACAGCTGATAAACGAACGATATACTTTGTGAAAAAAAGAGTTTAATTGAGATGCCACCAAAGAAATAAAAAAGTTGTACAGAAGCGTCTGAGTGAGTGCAATGCACAAATACTTCGATAACCCTGTGTCGTTGAACGCTGCCGCCAAAACATGGCGGCGGTGGCGTTCAACGACGATTTTAACATGGGAGTGCTCGCGATGCTTCCGATAGCTATTGGATGTATCAGCATAGGGCTGATAAGTTATTACTTCACACAGTGGTGACAGTATCTAATGTAATAGTTGTTGTTTGACATCATATTCAATGAAAAGCATGCGTGCGCGGTAGCTCCCGTTGCTAAAAGGACAAATGGTTTAGTTCGATTCAAACCCCATACAGTAGCAGGGCATTTTCTTTCGTGAATAGTAAGATATTTTATTTATGATTTAACACGTTCAGTTAATAAATAATGACATCGGCAGAAATAAAAAAAATTAACAATGTTAATTTTTTTTAATTCTAGATCCAGGAAATTTATGTTGGCAGGCACGTAAAACATGTAATATAAAAAGTCTGGCCTTATGTTAAAATAATTGAAAAACAAAAATGTTTGCTTTGATCATTAGATCAGGTAGGCAAATCTGTTTTGCAATTTGTTCACAGAATTTTGACAGGAGCCAGTTAAAATAATTTAGTTGTTGGTTTCATCAAAACTAAATTATTTGTACAAATGAGTTAGCATGTTATACTGGAAAGTATGTGTGAAATGAGTTTGAATTAAAAACTGAATTGAGGAAGTCCTTTTAAACTATAATATTTTGTAAGATGTTTACAGCTAGTAAGCACCTGTGTGAAAGTTGACCTTCCATTGTCTGTAGGTCTCCTGTGTCACTGCGATGACTGTACGAATGGCAACAAGTCGTGTATAACTGATGGGGTGTGTTACACCTCCATCACCAAGTCACGCGAGGGTGCCATCAGATACTCCTACAAGTAAGTACTTCACTCAGATACTCCTACAAGTAGTTCACTTGGATACTCATACCAGTAAGTAGTACATTCAGATATTCCTACACCTAACTAATTCACTCAGATACTCCTACAAGTAAGTAGTACACTAAGATACTCCTACAAATAAGTAGTTCACTCAGATACTCCTGTAAGAGTTCACTCAGATACTCCTACAAATAAGAGTATACTTCGATACTTGTACCAGTTGGTAGTTCACTCAGATACTCCTACAAGTAAGTAGTTCACTCAGATACTCCTACCAATAAATAGTTCACTCAGATACTCCTATCAGTAAGTAGTTCACTCACATACTCCTACCAGTAAGTAGTTCACTCAGGTACTCCTACCAGTAAGTAGTTCACTCAGATACTCCTACCAGTAAGTAGTTCACCCAGATACACCTACAAGTAAGTAGTTAACTGAGATACTTTTACAAGTAAGTAGTTCACTCAGATACCTGGAGTGAATGAATGAGGTATTTGTGACAGTTACGGTGACACTGGCCTTGATACTTGTTTTCAGTTTTTTCCAGCTTTGCACCTGTCCTGAAATGTCTGCTCTATTTTATTTTCATTTAGTGATTTACATATTTTATATTGAATGAAACTGGGATTCTTGAATCTTGTTATATTTTGGTTTCTGAAAGCTGTTATGTGAAGCTATGATTTGTACTATTTACTGTGGTGGTGTGGATTTTTGTCTTATTGTAATATAGTATGTACACGTGCACACAAGCATGCACACGATCACACAGACGCACGCACGCACGCACGCACGCACGCACGCACGCACGCACGCACGCACGCTGTGGTGACTGAATTACTTTAATTTTGTACTTGATTAGAAGTAAAAGTAATTCACCTCATAACTACTTAAGTAGAAATAAGAGTACCGTCTAGAAACCTACCTGAATAAAAAGTAAAATTAGTTATTCCAAACGTTCTTGAAGTAAAAGTAGAAGTAAAAATAGAACAACAAGATTTTTGTCAGGCAAATGGCCTAGGCCTAAGGTCTAACCAACATACAGTCACGCCTCGTTATAACGTGGATTCAAATATAACGCGGTCGGTCGTGGACCCCAAATTTCTGCCACCAGGGGGGAAATTGGCGCTAGGCCATCAAGCTATTACAGCGTCCACGAACACCGCACTGATCTACTTACTAAAATGCGATTTACGGCACGCTGTAATAAGTAAGTTGTGTTTGATTATAAATTGTCGATCGTATATATTTTTGTTGTTACTTAAATAAACTTGTGCACTGCAAGTTTCAAACCTGTTCCATTGCTTGTCTCCAGGTTATTGTTTTCGAATCGCTTTAGTGTTAGTGGTTAGTCATATACGGACCTACACCGGCATAGCAGACGATTGTCGATTAATAATCCACAACGTGTTTTACCCAGTTCAACACTTGATAGCATATCTGATCACCTTTTAAAATTACCACAATACATGCAAATATTTTACTATTAATAAGCTGCGTGTAGACCGCATCGCTGGCACACCGTGGATTCGCATTTCACTCTCCATAGGCATACAGCATAGCAACTGTTGATAATACCTGTTGAATATTCGTACAAATGATGCACTGTAGCAGTTAACTGTCGATTAATAATCCACAACGGTACATTCATGTGTTTTATTCAGTTCAACATTCATTAGGATATAACATTTAAAAGTTAATACATTACAACATATTGTCGATATTTTACTTTTAATAAACCGTGCATCGCTAATCATAAACCATTAATCGACCGCATCGCTAGCACACCGTGGCGTGGTGTGGATTCACTTTTCTCTCCCGTTGTTGCAGTTAATTGTCGATTAACAAACCACAACAGTACATACATACATATATATGTTTTATTCAGTTCAGCATTCGATAACTTATCAGGGTTTCCCCCAGAAAAAAATACGGAGTTAGTCAATTGTGAGACCGCAGAACTGGTAGGCTAAGCCTGCCACGGGCTCTGTAGGCGCCCTGCCCTGATGGGCGAGGATGTGAGGGCCCTCCCCCAGACAAAACTGGATTTCTAGATGCTCGGAGAAGTGATTTCCCAGCATTTGGAGTCGGAAATCCTGCCCCGCTCATGGTGATCATTTCCATGTTTCTTAGGAGAATGAATAATAAATGTAACAGTCGGCAGGAAAATTGTAAACTGTAGTATGGTATCTTTTTGCGTTATTATTCTTCACCAAGAAACATTGAGTACTCAAAAACATCGCGAAAAATGTACAGCCATGACAGCACACCGTATTCTTTACACTAAGCCTACCAATATACCGGTATACCATGTTCTATCCTGAGTGAATACCATGTTTATCCAATCACAGAATAGGTAGTATAAACGTGTTGGCACGGGCTCATTCTTCATCTTTAAAAACGTCATCAAGTATGAGTTTCATTGCATAGAATATTGGAAATGATCCGCTGATCAAAGATCTGTTTTTTAACAGATCTTTGATCAGCAGATCATTTCCAAATGATATGAAATTAGCAAAAGTCATTCCTATATTTAAGTCAGATCGTTTAAAATTTTCTAATTATAGACCTATATCTCTCTTATCCCAATTTTCAAAAATACTTGAAAAAATATTCAACAAAAGACTATGGTCTTTCATTGAAACACAACGCATATTGACAGATGGGCAGTATGGCTTTAGAAGTAATCACTCAACTTCACTAGCTTTAACAGAATTTGTCGAAAAGATTACTTCAGCAATGGATAAATGTCAAAGCACGATTGGGGTCTTTATCGACCTAAAAAAAGCCTTTGACACTGTTGACCACAACATACTGCTAAGTAAATTGCAATGCTATGGAATAAGGGGTCTCGCTCTGGACTGGGTAAAAAGCTACTTAACCAACATTAGACAATAATTATGTATGCTATAACTACAGTAACTCAGAACAAAAGGAAATCAAGTGTGGAGTCCCGCAAGGTTCAATCCTTGGCCCGTTATTATTTATTCTGTACATAAATGACATGTGTGAAGTCTCAAAATTGATTGACATTATTTTGTTTGCTGATGATACAAACCTTTTTTATTCCGCTAGTAACACAGATGATGTAAGCACTGTTGTTAACAACGAACTAAAAAAACTAGACCTGTGGTTCCGAGCGAACAAATTATCGCTTAATGTGAACAAAACAGAGAACAGAAAGAAATTCGACACAATCAAGCTGCAACAACCAACCATAAAAATGCAATTCTCATTGAAGCTACGGAACAGATATGATGTACTACAGGACTACGCCGAGACAGATAATGACATTGTTGAGAGAAAATGGCAAGAATTCGAGGTGGCCTACAAAGAAACAGCCAAAGAAGTACTGGGTTACAAAAAGAGAGGACAAAAACCATGGATCAGCAAAGGGTCATGGGAACTGGTAGAAGACAGGAAACGACTAAAGAACAACATGGAACAAGCAAAGTCAGAAAGGATAAAGCAGAGCTACAAGGATAAGTATCAACAAAAAGACAAAGACGTAAAGAAAAACATGAGACAAGATAAAAGAAAGTGGGTAGACAACCTGGCTGCAGAAGCAGAGAAAGCAGCCGGGAATGGAAGGATGAAAGAAGTCTACAACATCACAAAGACACTTAGTAACGACAAACACAAAACAGCGAATGCAGTAAAAGACAAATCTGGAAACCTAATAACTGAAGGACCAGCCAAGCGGACAAGATGGAAGGAGCATTTTGAAGAAGTCCTTAATAGACCTATGCCCGATGACCCCATTATAGATATTGAATTAGATCCAATCATAGATGAAATCAGCACAGACTCTATAACAAAAACAGAGATTAGATCAGCACTGAGGAAGCTAAAGAATGGGAAAGCTGCAGGTAAAGATGACATTACAGCAGAATTGTTGAAAGCAGACATGGCGACAACAGAGAATTGGCTTCTAAGCTTATTCAAAACAATTTGGGAACAAGAAAAAGTACCAAAGACGTGGAAACAAGGACTGATTGTTAAAATACCAAAGAAAGGTAACCTTACAGAGTGCGGAAACTGGAGAGGTATTACTCTAACATCTGTCCCTAGTAAAGTGTTCGGAAGAGTGATAATAGACAGAATAAGAGATGGAGTTGACAACAAGTTGAGAGATGAACAAGCAGGTTTCAGAAGAGGACGAAGCACAGTTGAGCAGATATTCATCCTTCGAAACATAATAGAACAGATAGTGGAATGGCAAGCAACGCTATATGTAACTTTTGTAGACTTCGAAAAGGCATTTGACTCTGTACACCAAGAGAGCCTTTGGGAAATCATGGCGAGCTATGGAATCCCATACAAGATAATCAGAATGGTCCAGATTTTGTACGAGGACAGTGAATGTGCAGTGTTAGATGAAGGTGAACAATCTGAGTGGTTCAAGGTAAAAACTGGAGTTAAGCAAGGAGACGTAATGTCCGGATTTCTTTTCTTGATGGTAATCGACTGGATAATGAGGAAAACAACTGAAGAAAACAACACAGGGATAAGATGGAGATTCATGTCAAAACTTGAAGACTTGGACTTTGCAGATGACATTGCACTTATGTCATCAAGTTACAGACACATGCAAGCAAAGGCAACAAAAATGAATGCATTCGCATCAAAAACTGGCCTAAAAATCAATAAAAAGAAAACTGAAGTACTGAGGATCAACAGCAAATGCAACAACAGAATAGAGATTGATGATCAACAACTGAATGAAGTAGAGAAATATACATACCTGGGCGCAAACGTCAGCAAGCAAGGAGGAGGGGATGACGATATTAACAACAGAATACGAAAAAGCAAGGACATCATTCATGAAACTCAAGCAGATATGGAACTCAAATGTGTACACATTAAAAACTAAACTCAGATTATACAATACTCTGGTCAAATCAGTGTTACTGTATGGATGTGAAACATGGAAAGTAAACAAATGCGACAACAAAAAACTTGACATTTTCCATTTCAACTGTCTCAGAAGAATTTTAAAAATTAGATGGCCAGTAATAATTTCGAACAAAGACATTGAGAACATAACAGCAGAAGAGAAGATCAGCACAGAAGTACAGAGAAGAAGGTGGAATTGGATCGGGCATGTGCTGAGAAAGAAGGCCCAAAACCACTGCCTGACAGCACTGACATGGACGCCGGAAGGAACAAGAAAAGTTGGTCGACCAAAAACAACGTGGAGAACCACAGTGGAAAAAGAACGGAAGCAACTGGGCTGGGCAACATGGAGCAAAGCCAGACACATAGCCGTTGACAGGGCGAGGTGGCGGAGTCGCACAGCAGCCTTATGGGCCACAAGGCCCGAAGAGGATAGGTAAGGTAAGGTAAGGTGAACAAAACACATTTTTTAATGTTTAATAATAAAAAACAACCTAGAACAGATGTGAATATAGTTTTGAATGGGACAAACATTGAGCAGGTATCATATACAAAATTCCTTGGAGTAACCATTGACGAAAACTTAACATGGAGAGAACACATAAAAATGGTTGAATCAAAAGTATCAAAAAGCAGAGCAGTTTTGTATAAAACTAGGCATGTTCTTGATTGTCAAGCGTTACACACATTATATAATTCACTTGTTGAACCACATATGTCGTACTGCTGTGAGATCTGGGGAAATACTTAGCAATCTAGACTCAGAAAACTATTTATGTTACAAAAAAACCTATACGGATTATTTATAACCTTAATTACCATGATCATACATCTGTATTTTTCCATCTCTCAAACATGCTTAAATTTCATGATCTAGTTAAATACAAGACTATGATCATACTTTATAAAGCAAACATCCACTCTTAAATGGTCGTGTTCAAGCATTATTTGAACCAACTGCAGCTATACACATACATGATGAAAGCAAACTATTCTATGTTAAAAAAAAAAACACCACCCTCAGACTGCTGTCAATCACCGTCAAGGGTATAAAAACGTGGAGCAATTTACCAAATAAACTGACTCAGCTTCCAAGTTTAACACAATTTAAAAAAGCAATCAAGTTCTCATTACTTTCTACATATTTGTGAATTGTTAATTGAAGGTAACGTTTTGTAATAGCAACACAAGCACTAAAAAGTTGTGAATATTATTTTGTAATTTATATATAATTCGTGTTGTATTTATTCAGTTTTTTTTTAGTTCGAGAAGGGCATAGCAACACATAAGTCTTAGACTCCAGCTATGTTCTTTCAGCAGCAGCAGCAAACCATACTTTGCATGTATTATGTTGTTGTTGTTGAATAAACGTTCATTCATTCAATATTTAAAAAAACTATAAAATCTGGATTTAATTTGGGTACGTATCTGTACCCTAGAATTATTTTTGGGTATGTAATTTTACCCTTTTACCCTGCTGGCGGAAACACTGCTTATCACATTTTAAAATCAATACACCACATTGACGAGCATCTTGTTCCCTGCAGTATTCGTGACGCCATGACGCAGGGTTGTCAAATACAGTCGGAATAGTATTTATGGTGGTGGCACCCCTGGTGGAATATACCGGATTACATTTATAATGCGCCCTGTTTATAATGCGGTTCCATATCGTGGACCCCGACTACCGCGTTATAACGAGGCGCGATTGTACATGGCAGCATCAACAAACAACAAAATGAAGGCAGTGTGAAAATAAGTACTGTTATGTCCAATGTATATATAATGTTCAACGGAAATCTGTATACTATGTTTTCACAAATTAGATGGTGGGGCATGGAAATGTGTTTCTTTGTTTGCTACAAGGACGATAATATGGTACCGCCGACGTAATGAGATCAAAAATAATAACAAGATTTTAACAAAATTGCTGTCCAGAGCTATAAGCTCCACGACAAGGAAGCCTTTGGCTTATCGAGAGTCCAATAATTTTCCACCTACGTATAACCCATATTATCACTGCTAGCATTAACACAATCATCAGATAATTTGTTCCAGTCATTTATTTATTATTGTCCTCTGAGAGAATTAATACTTTCTCATATCATACATACACTGTTCCTTGAATAATGCTGAAATGTGCTCTGTGATTGTACTGCCTTCTTTCAGTGTGAAGAAAATAATTATCAATATCCTCATAACCATTCAATATCTTAAAAACGTCTGTTAGGTCTCCTCTTAGTCTCCTAGTCTCTAGTGTTGTCAACCCACATTCTAATAGACATCTTTCATAAGGCCGAACATAAATGAGTTGACAAACGCAGTGCTAAAGTTTACTAAAGATTTAAAAGTATAATGAATACGCTCACAATTGGCTTAACTTTGTCTTTCAATCAATATAAAAATACCAATTTAGAAACATATTTATCCAATTCTTACGCAAGGTGCATTTGTGAATTTCAATTGCACTTTACAAACCGCCGAAGCCAGGTGAACCTGCCAAAGGCACCATTTCGCAGAAGCCAAGACTGGCAGAAGGGAAATGCAATTCGATTTACTGTGTCTAAAGTCAATTGACCATAGTCACACAAAACAAATGACAGTTATTACCGCGTTAACATAGTTTGCCAGAGCGCCCATTTTTGTAAATAAACCTGCTTTATGAAATGTTGTTGATGGGCGGAACACCACAGGCAACGTTTTAAAGATAAAAATGTAATGAAAATGAAAAAACAAAACTATATAGCAAAGTAAAAATAAATGAAAGTAACAAAGTAAAAAGTAGCTTTATCTTAAATAAAACTACTTCATTACAAGTAAAAGTAGTTAGTACAAATTGTACTTTGTTACTGTTAGTTACTAAAAAAAAACTACTCAAATAGAGTAACAAAGTAGTTTTACTTCGTTACATGACACTACTGCACACACGCACACACACACACACACACACACACACACACACACACACACACACACACACACACACACACACACACACACACACACACACACACACACACACACACACACACACACACACACACACACACACACACACACACACACACACACACACACACGCAATTGCCTGTTTAGCAGTAAAACAAGTTAAGCAATTCTTCTGGTTTATTTATGCATAAAACATTTCCCCAGCCTGTGCTTTTAATAAACAAATTGAGATGTATTCTGCTGGGTTTTAATTTAACAGGGAGAGGGGTTCTTTGACCTCTAGATTCAATGCAAGATCCAAATAAATCAAAAATTTGGAACCTAGTTGGTCTGTAAACTACGAGTTGACAACATTTTGCAGTACAAATATTACTGTGTTACTGCATCTCAACAGAACAACACAGGTACATTGCCAAATTATACAAATCTCGCAAATTACAACAATATTTTCAAAACACAGTTTGACTGACTGACTGATGACTAAGCAACCAGTCAATATATCAATTATAATTATATTGAGCTGATTAGCCAAGCACACACTACACATGTCTAAATGTGGATTTTGTCTAACACCGTAAAGAAGAAGCCGGCCGTCTTTATGAGTGTTTGAACTAACTGATAGTTTGGAGGCCTAAGACACGGACTGTGAGGGCAGGCTGGCTTGTGTTCACTCAGGCTGGCTTGTCTTCACCCAGGCTGGCTTGTCTTCACCCAGGCTGGCTTGTCTTCACCCACATGACCTCAGCAAATATCAAAGTTCGTACTTACAAAACTTACATTGCAAATGTTGTTTAAATATTATTTTAATGAGAAGCCACTGGACTCTTGAGTGGCACCACCAACTCGGTCAGTGTAAGGTCCTGCTGACCACCAACTCTGTCAATGTAAGGTCCTGCTGACCACGAACTTTGTCAATGTAACGTCCTGCTGACTACGAACTCTGTCAATGTAATATCCTGCTGACCACGAACTTTGTCAATGTAACGTCCTGCTGACTACGAACTCTGTCAATGTAATATCCTGCTGACCACGAACTTTGTCAATGTAACGTCCTGCTGACTACGAACTCTGTCAATGTAATATCCTGCTGACCACGAACTTTGTCAATGTAAGGTCCTGCTGACCACCAACTCGGTCAGTGTAAGGTCCTGCTGACCACCAACTCTGTCAATGTAAGGTCCTGCTGACCACCAACTCTGTCAATGTAAGGTCCTGCTGACCACCAACTCTGTCTGTGTAAGGTCCTGCTGACCACCAACTCGGTCAGTGTAAGGTCCTGCTGACCACCAACTCTGTCAATGTAAGGTCCTGCTGACCACCAACTCTGTCAATGTAAGGTCCTGCTGACCACCAACTCGGTCAGTGTAAGGTCCTGCTGACCACCAACTCGGTCAGTGTAAGGTCCTGCTGACCACCAACTCGGTCAGTGTAAGGTCCTGCTGACCACCAACTCTGTCAATGTAAGGTCCTGCTGACCACGAACTTTGTCAATGTAACGTCCTGCTGACTACGAACTCTGTCAATGTAATATCCTGCTGACCACGAACTTTGTCAATGTAACGTCCTGCTGACTACGAACTCTGTCAATGTAAGGTCTTGCTGACCACCAACTCTATCAATGTAAGGTCCTGCTGACCACCAACTCTGTCAATGTAAGGTCCTGCTGACCACCAACTCTGTCAATGTAAGGTCCTGCTAACCACCAACTCTGTCAATGTAAGGTCCTGCTGACCACGAACTTTGTCAGTGTAACGTCCTGCTGACTACGAACTCTATCAATGTAATATCCTGCTGACCACGAACTTTTTTTATGTAACGTCCTGCTGACTACGAACTCTGTCAATGTAAGGTCTTGCTGACCACCAACTCTATCAATGTAAGGTCCTGCTGACCACCAACTCTGTCAATGTAACGTCCTGCTGACCACCAACTCTGTCAATGTAAGGTCCTGATGACCATCAACTCTGTCAATGTAAGGTCCTGCTGACCACCAACTCTGTCAATGTAAGGTCCTGCTGACCACGAACTTTGTCAGTGTAACGTCCTGCTGACTACGAACTCTATCAATGTAATATCCTGCTGACCACGAACTTTGTTAATGTAACGACCTGCTGACTACGAACTCTGTTAATGTAAGGTCTTGCTGACCACCAACTCTATCAATGTAAGGTCCTGCTGACCACCAACTCTGTCAATGTAACGTCCTGCTGACCACCAACTCTGTCAATGTAAGGTCCTGCTGACCACCAACTCTGTCAATGTAACGTCCTGCTGACCACCAACTCTGTCAATGTAAGGTCCTGCTGACCACCAACTCTGTCAATGTAAGGTCTTGCTGACCACCAACTCTGTCAATGTAAGGTCTTGCTGACCACCAACTCTGTCAATGTAACGTCCTGCTGACCACCAACTCTGTCAATGTAAGAACCTGCTGACCACCAACTCTGTCAATGTAATATCCTGCTGACCACGAACTTTGTCAATATAATGTTCTGCTGACCACGAACTCTGTCAATGTAAGGTCTTGCTGACCACCAACTCTATCAATGTAAGGTCCTGCTGACCACCAACTGTTGAACCGAGGACTAGAACCATGGACCTGTGACAGTTGGTGACTGCGTGTTGTTGTCTGCAGGTGTTTTGACAAGGAGAAGCTACACCCTCCTGACAACCCAATCTGGTGCAAGGACTCGCAGATCAAGAGACATGAGTTTGTCATTGAGTGCTGCAGCAAGGAAGACTTCTGTAACCTTGACCTACGACCCACACTAGTGCCGCCCACGCCAGAACCAACAGGTTAGTGTGCCACGTAATGTCTTCACCAGTCACGTTGCACTGCCACATCGATGTGTTCACAGAAGTTCTCGAAAATCCTGGTTTTAATTTAGTATTTTAATAACATCTAGTAAAAATGTCCTTTTATTTATGAAAAATAGATTATTTTATTTAACAAGTAAAATCATTTAGGAATCCTACAGCAGTCATTTATCATTAAAAGTTGTATGCAACATAAAATTGCAATGGAAATAAACAATCCTTAGATTGTCTGACAGAATGAAAATACCTTTCATGAGCTGAAAGAGTCTGTGGATCCGTTGACGTTGCATTGCCACATGTCACATGTTTACGTAATATAGCCATATCCTCAGTGAAGGGTTTGTAGGTAGAACTACCTTTTCAGAAACTCTTCCTGTGTCCGCTTTTTGTACTTGCCATCTCTCGTGTTTCACAACACGTCGGGACTTGTTAGCACATCTGTTGGATCTTAGTCTTAAAGGAATATTTTTGTGTGTGTTACATAAGCAGATATTATTGCTTTTGAAGCGTACAGTAACATCAGGGTTCGGTATTGGCTGACAAAACAAGCAGGATATGATTTTTGTATTTGGATTTTCCTCACACAATTTAGCATGCTGGTATTGAAGATCAACTATATTTTCCTTCTTCAATTGCTTCTTCTTATCATTAGTCATCGCAGACTTGACAGGAAATGTATCTGGCCTGTTTCTTCAACTCCAGCCATTCTAACTGCAGACGACCGTCCCACGCATTGTGTCTTGTCTTGTGAGTGCTGTTTGTGGCTGTCCAGTTGCAACGTCTTAACGGTCATGCTCCCTTTCGCCCGACTTATTTTTAAGTGACGTCCGGAAAACAGTGTCCACTTTGTCTTGATGGGACTGGTTTACAATGCTAACAAACGAGCTACATGCAAAGGCAGAGTAGGCCTTTGTCATTTCATGCTTTTAAGGGCTTGGTGCATCATTCGTCAGAGTAACGTTTGTACGGCGTAAGCATATTAGCATTTGGTGGAACATTTATCATGCAAGTTATAGCATTTTTAGTCCGTTGGCCAAAGGTCCAAGGGACTATTGCCATCACTTTGTGTCCAACGTCCGCCATCCGCCGTTAGCTGCCGTATCTCAGGAACCGTTCAGCAACTTTTTCTCTAATTTTGCATAGGCATATCTTAGGGCACTGCCACTATGCACGAGAAATCTGTATTTGATTGCATCATTCTAAGGGCTCCCTCGGGCCTCCAAGGACCCCAAAACTGGTAAAAATGTAACATTTTGCCTGTTTTTTCAAAAACTGTTCAACAACTTTAAAAAAAAAATCTTCTGCTTCTACCAGATTGCAAGTATTGCAACATAATTGTTTCTCCAAGGCGTATGCATGTGGCTCAGCTTCTTCATCCCCTTCCCCAAAGCAGTGACTTGCATGTAGGTAGATGACTTCATTGTCCCATGGAATGTGTTCAGTAGATGGTGTAATAAGACAATGTGTGGCGCTGGCTCATAATCCTTGTGGCACTTGTCGATGTATTTGTAGTACGTTTTTTTTTCATAATTACATTTTACATGATGATATATGTCATATAGCAAAAAATTGATGTGACAATTCAAAATATGATAATTAAATATTTTTTTTTTAGATGTCCTTACTAGGCTATTTATTCAGTGTTGCAATTTAGACCAGATTTTGTCAAGATAATTTTCCAGAGATACGGTGTCATTTAACATTAAGAAATATTGAGGCTGACATTATAAATAGAAAGAAATGATAAGACACGCACGTCACACGCAGTATTTCAAATAAATGAACACGAACAGCACATTGACAAGAAGACGGATTGTTTTTATGATTAACCAAGGTTGCATGTCTGGCAGTGGAAACGTGCGATAGATGTATTTCACCTCACCTATCCCGTAACCATGTGTGGTTGCTGGAGCACCTCTGACGATAATCGCACAATCTGTCTCCACCTCTGTCGGTCTTTTGCTGCCATTTGTGTTTCTAAGTCGAGGCCTGTCCATTCTTTGATGTTGTCTTGTCTATCCATCATTGTGTTTTAATTTCTACCAATATCACACTAGATTCAAAGCTTGGTGATGAAACAACATCGAAAGGTCCACCTAAATTATCACATTTTACAGCGTTCTGGTCACCTGTTGCTCGTATGTCAGATGCATAAATCACCTGCCAGTCATGTCTACTGAGATGGCTGTACCCAGGAACCAAAGAAAATGGGTGCTCACCCCTGTACGCATATTGGAACACAGCAGACATGGGGTCAAATACATTGAAAAGTATTTAAATGCAAATGCAAATACCTTTGACATTTCAAATACAAATACATTTTGTTTATGTCAAATGCAAGTGAAAATGCAAATACTTTCCAAAAGTATTTCAAATATTTTTCAAATACTTTTCTGATTCTGTTGATGTCCTTGTGCCCGTGCACAATGAATATTGACAAAAGAACTATACTTGACCATTGTTTATCCAGAATTAAGAGAGTTCATTGAGTTAATAGTACCAGGCTCTAATTGGTCACACATTGTTAAATTGTTCCCCTGTGACAGGTTAATCCTGTTTTCCATTTCCTGTGCCCACTGATGCACTAAACTATGAAACTGTCTTTCAATAAAATTAGATTAAACCACACACTATCAATTAAATGCTTGCTAACCTGACCCTGTGGCAGGCCAGCTGATACACTGATCATACATCTGACAATGACCCAAGTTAAAGATGAATTAATGATAAAAGCATGCAACTGGCTGCAGTTAGTCAGCTAACATGTCCAAAATTGTTTAGTAAGGGTAGTCACATAATCTCCTCGATTCTCCCGCTCAGTGCCACTTCTAAAATCACTGCATTGGCTCCCTGCGCAATATCGCATTATGTTTAAGATCTGCACAATCACCTACCAAGCCCTTTCATCCAAACAACCTAGTTATTTACACTCAATGCTCACACCAGCTAGACCGTCTAGTTCGAAGTTACTATCTGTTCCTAGAGTTAAGACAAAGGCTGGAACTCGAGCTTTTTCAGTTGCCATGCCAACTATATGGAATTCGCTTCCCGTTAATGTTAAATCAGCAGAAAATATTGTTACATTTCGTCGTCATCTCAAAACCTATCTTGTCCTTCCTGTGCACTGAGCTTGGACTGTCTGAGGATATTGGCGTGCCACTGAGCTGGGACTGTCTGAGGATATTGGCACGCCACTGAACAGGAACTGTCTGAGGATATTGGCGCGCCACTGAGCTGGGACTGTCTGAGGATATTGGTGCGTTAGAAGTGATTTATTATTATTATTATTAAATAAAAGAGCTATAGGGAGACCAGTTTCTCTCGGTGAATATCATTCCTTGGTGATCACATAAGTAACATGAGTGACCTGTATCAACTGCCCAGATCAAGCAACAATTTAATTAAGCACAGCTGTGATAACAGTTTTCATTGACAGAATTAAATGCTATGAGTATTTTAAACAAGTATTTGAAAAGTATTTGATTTTTCAAATACTTAAAAAATTTATTTAAATGCAAATGTTTTTGGCTCCAAATTTTCAAATGCAAATACTGGATTAGTCGCATTTAAATGCATTTGCATTTGACCCCATGTCTGGAACACAATTTGACATATTTCCATGTCTCAAATATTTGCTAAGCATACTGTATGCTTAATAGAACGAATACGGTATATCGTTTATGACAGTCACACACACACACACACACACACACACACACACACACACACACACACACACACACACACACACACACACACACACACACACACACACACACACACACACACACACACACACACACACACATATGTGTATATAATTTATATATATATATAATTTACAATAATAATAATGTTTATTTCAGACAAAAGTCTGAAATAATTTTTTTATGAACAGCAGTCCATATGTATACATACAATACAAGTAAATAGAAAATAAATAAATAACTTCAAGTATACAAGTGGGTAGTCCAGTATTTAAACATGGGACTTCTAAAATGTATATCAGTATAAAATAATTAACAAAAAGTGGATTTTCAGACTGCGGAAGATGACGTAATAAGTTATATATGGATGAACGTTTCATTAAAAGATTTAACACAGTTTGTAGCAAACATAAAACTTGCAGTACAGCGTGATGACAAATTGTGTAAAATTCTAAAACTGTTGTTATATGCAACAGTCATACATTTCAAACCAAAGACTTGAGGTGTACATAATACCACAGATAGAGTGAAATAGGGACATTTTAATGGTAGAGTTGCAAAGGTGAAATTTGTGTGCTAAAACTTTGGCCTGAGCATATATGCATCTTTTCTGACTGACAATGTTGTCATCATCAGTAAGATTATTATTAATTATATGACCCAGATATTTACATTTAATAATGTGAGGTAATGGATGATTATTGAGAGTGACAGGATGAATATTTTTCATCCAATTTGTAATTTGTTAAGATTTACGTTAAGATTAAGTCATCTATGTACACATTAAAAAGGTGGGGAGAAAGGATTCCACCTTGTTTAACACCATGTGAAACAGTAAAGAATCTAGAAAAGCTCTGACACCACCTGACAGTGAAGAAGAAGAAGGCTGACACAGCCTAGCCCTGATTTATACATGATTTAGCATTTTTGTACATGTTGTATACAACTTTCAACACATTACCATTAATACCGCATGAAATTATCTTAGACCACAGTGGGGACCGGTCTACTAAATCAAATGCTTTCTTATAATCGATGAAGGCACAATAAAGCCTTTTGCGTTGAGACAAATACAATTCAACCAATACCCTTATCTGAACACTGCCTGTTACATTCGCTTTGTTTAGGTATGTGGTCAGTCTGGTGTTCTGAACAATCACTAAGGATTAATGAACATTTGTGCAGAATGTCACCCACTTGGCATGTTTAATTGATCTATTCAGCAATAAGGACACTGCTTAGGCCTCACTCTGGACACTGTCACTCACAGTGTTGTGTATTGTCTTAGTTGGTGCATTGAGTTAATCTACTTGACCATGAATCAGTGGTTCCTCTGGTTGTGTATTACACCCAGCTGTGGAGCTAAGATTCTCTGCCTGCTATTGTTTGATAGAAACTGTGACTAATCTGTAATTGATTACTGGCAGTAGCTTGTGTCAACAGGCAGCATTAAGCCACTAGACTCCTGTTAAACTGGACAGTTGCCTGTAGGTTTTAAACTCTGTCAAACAGTGAGTCTACCTTTTGCTCTCAAATAATCTGTCCTCTTAGTTTTTACACATAAAGACATAATCTGGCATAACTTGTCTTTGTAGCAGCACATTTGTACTTCCAGTGTATCTTTGCAACATAACATACATATTACATACTGTGTGCCACATTTGAATGTTGTGCATGTAATATTTCCATGCAATCCATATAATGTAAAACTTCAACAGCCGTATTCTTCATTTTCACTTTTTGACCCCTACCATGTTCAATGCTCCATAACTTCGCCAATTTTTGTAGCAGTCGTAATTTTTGAAACCGTGTAAAACACCCTACCAAACCTTTACAAGGATGTAAGAAAACAATGTTAAAATTGTTTTGACTTATCACTCATTTGGTCAGCCCGGGTCACATATAGACGTATTAGTTCAAAGGACTTCAGGGCCACTTGGCCCATTTTTATGCTATACATCAATGACATGTGCAATGTGTCTAAACTGATAAAGTTTGTCTTTTTTGCTAATGACACGAACATTTTATGTTCAGCCAATGATTCAAAACAGCTTGAAAATATTGTGTGCAGCGAGCTGGTTAAACTGGTTAAACGAGTTGGTCGTGCTTAATTACCTGATGTAAATATCAAAATAAAAAATACACAGATATTATGAGTACGAGTTACACAATGTCTAGGCATGCTCATCAATGAAGCATTAAACTGGAAAGATCACATCAGACGAGTAACGTCTAAACTATCAATTAGTGTTGGTATTATGTACAGATGCAGTAAAGTAATCGACCGCCACTGTATCTACATGTTATATTCTACTCTGTGTTTGCCATATTTATTGTATTGTGTGGAAATATGGGGAAATACCTATCCCACCAACTTACACTGTATAAAAATGTTACAAAAGAGGGTAATACGGATTATGCACAATGCACAGCGATGCGATCACACAACTCCACTTTTTTACAAAGCTTGCATTTTAATTTTTTTTTACTTGATACAATTTAGGATATTACTATTTATGTATAAAGCCCATAAAAATGAATTACCGTCGAATATTCAAAGGTTATTTGTTAAACATGTTAAGAAGCACTCCACACGAAGTCAAAATCAATTTTTACGTACCCATGCTTCAACCACTAGAAGATGTATGTCATTAATTGTACATGGATCCAAAATGTGGAATTCATTTAATATAAATTTTAGCAATATAAGTGCGTTTCACCTTTTTAAATCACACTACAGCAAACATATAATTGAGAGTTATTGTATGTGTATATACCGGTAATCTCATTTCTTTTTTTCTTTGTTTTTCTTTTCGTTTTCATAGCAAGCACCCAGCACATTTGTAATGATTGTCATGTTGTATATATAACTAATTAATTTAACATCATGTAAAACAAAAGCTGTTAGAAATTGTCAACAAAGGAGAAGCATGCCTTTATAAGTAATGTTTCTTCCATGCTTCTCCTTTCAAACTTGTCACCCTGTTTTGTATGTCTCATTCACTTGTGCACTTGAATTGTTTGATTTGTTTGAATAAACGCTTTTGACTTTACGTGACTTATGTCATACAAAGGACCATGTCAGGGACTCCCAGCAGACCGCCCTATGAGAAAAGACTCTCTTGCAGCCTGGTGGGAGTGTCTGACCATATCATAGAGAACCTGCTGGGATCTGTTGGACCAGGTCAGGGACTCCCAGCAGACCGCCCTATGAGAAAAGACTCTCTAGCAGCCTGGTGGGAGTGTCTGACCATATCATAGAGAACCTGCTGGGATCTGTTGGACCATGTCAGGGACACCCAGCAGACCGCCCTATGAGAAAAGACTCTCTAGCAGCCTGGTGGGAGTGTCTGACCATATCATAGAGAACCTGCTGGGATCTGTTGGACCATGTCAGGGACTCCCAGCAGACCGCCCTATGAGAAAAGACTCTCTTGCAGCCTGGTGGGAGTGTCTGACCATATCATAGAGAACCTGCTGGGATCTGTTGGACCATGTCAGGGACTCCCAGCAGACCACCCTATGAGAAAAGACTCTAGCAGCCTGGTGGGAGTGTCTGACCATATCATAGATAACCTGCTGGGATCTGTTGGACCAGGTCAGGGACTCCCAGCAGACCGCCCTATGAGAAAAGACTCTCTAGCAGCCTGGTGGGAGTGTCTGACCATATCATAGAGAACCTGCTGGGATCTGTTGGACCAGGTCAGGGACTCCCAGCAGACCACTCTATGAGAAAAGACTCTCTAGCAGCCTGGTGGGAGTGTCTGACCATATCATAGAGAACCTGCTGGGATCTGTTGGACCAGGTCAGGGACTCCCAGCAGACCACTCTATGAGAAAAGACTCTCTTGCAGCCTGGTGGGAGTGTCTGACCATATCATAGAGAACCAGCTGGGATCTGTTGGACCAGGTCAGGGACTCCCAGCAGACCGCCCTATGAGAAAAGACTCTAGCAGCCTGGTGGGAGTGTCTGACCATATCATAGAGAACCTGCTGGGATCTGTTGGACCATGTCAGGGACTCCCAGCAGACCGCCCTATGAGAAAAGACTCTCTAGCAGCCTGGTGGGAGTGTCTGACCATATCATAGAGAACCTGCTGGGATCTGTTGGACCATGTCAGGGACTCCCAGCAGACCGCCCTATGAGAAAAGACTCTCTAGCAGCCTGGTGGGAGTCTCTGACCATATCATAGAGAACCTGCTGGGATCTGTTGGACCATGTCAGGGACTCCCAGCAGACCACCCTATGAGAAAAGACTCTAGCAGCCTGGTGGGAGTGTCTGACCATATCATAGAGAACCTGCTGGGATCTGTTGGACCATGTCAGGGACTCCCAGCATACCGACCTATGAGAAAAGACTCTCTTGCAGCCTGGTGGGAGTGTCTGACCATATCATAGAGAACCTGCTGGGATCTGTTGGACCATGTCAGGGACTCCCAGCAGACCACCCTATAAGAAAAGACTCTAGCAGCCTGGTGGGAGTGTCTGACCATATCATAGAGAACCTGCTGGGATCTGTTGGACCAGGTCAGGGACTCCCAGCAGACCGCCCTATGAGAAAAGACTCTCTAGCAGCCTGGTGGGAGTGTCTGACCATATCATAGAGAACCTGCTGGGATCTGTTGGACCATGTCAGGGACTCCCAGCAGACCGCCCTATGAGAAAAGACTCTCTAGCAGCCTGGTGGGAGTGTCTGACCATATCATAGAGAACCTGCTGGGATCTGTTGGACCAGGTCAGGGACTCCCAGCAGACCACTCTATGAGAAAAGACTCTCTAGCAGCCTGGTGGGAGTGTCTGACCATATCATAGAGAACCTGCTGGGATCTGTTGGACCATGTCAGGGACTCCCAGCAGACCGCCCTATGAGAAAAGACTCTCTAGCAGCCTGGTGGGAGTGTCTGACCATATCATAGAGAACCTGCTGGGATCTGTTGGACCAGGTCAGGGACTCCCAGCAGACCGCCCTATGAGAAAAGACTCTCTAGCAGCCTGGTGGGAGTGTCTGACCATATCATAGAGAACATGCTGGGATCTGTTGGACCATGTCAGGGACTCCCAGCAGATCACCCTATGAGAAAAGACTCTAGCAGCCTGGTGGGAGTGTCTGACCATATCATAGAGAACCTGCTGGGATCTGTTGGACCATGTCAGGGACTCCCAGCAGACCGCCCTATGAGAAAAGACTCTCTAGCAGCCTGGTGGGAGTGTCTGACCATATCATAGAGAACCTGCTGGGATCTGTTGGACCATGTCAGGGACTCCCAGCAGACCACCCTATGAGAAAAGACTCTAGCAGCCTGGTGGGAGTGTCTGACCATATCATAGATAACCTGCTGGGATCTGTTGGACCATGTCAGGGACTCCCAGCATACCGACCTATGAGAAAAGACTCTCTAGCAGCCTGGTGGGAGTGTCTGACCATATCATAGAGAACCTGCTGGGATCTGTTGGACCATGTCAGGGACTCCCAGCAGACCACCCTATGAGAAAAGACTCTAGCAGCCTGGTGGGAGTGTCTGACCATATCATAGAGAACCTGCTGGGATCTGTTGGACCATGTCAGGGACTCCCAGCAGACCGCCCTATGAGAAAAGACTCTCTTGCAGCCTGGTGGGAGTGTCTGACCATATCATAGAGAACCTGCTGGGATCTGTTGGACCATGTCAGGGACTCCCAGCAGACTGCCCTATGAGAAAAGACTCTCTAGCAGCCTGGTGGGAGTGTCTGACCATATCATAGAGAACCTGCTGGGATCTGTTGGACCATGTCAGGGACTCCCAGCATACCGACCTATGAGAAAAGACTCTCTAGCAGCCTGGTGGGAGTGTCTGACCATATCATAGAGAATCTGCTGCGATCTGTTGACAGTGGGACAGGTTGCATCTATTTAAACTAGATGTGCAGGGGGCATTCACAGAGAAGCCTGAAACTGGAGGCGTAGATAAAGACAGCACAAATAAATCAGCAAAGAATAGTCTCGAAAACTGTTCTGAAGCTGGATATAAATGCGTTTGTTTAAATGCAAGGAGTATAGTAAACAAAAGAAATTAACTAAACATTACGGTAGAAGATATTGACCCTCACATGACAGGTATAACCGAATCATGGGCCACCACTGATATATCAGATGCCATTATTTTTGTTTCTCCTTTCAAACATTTCATAAATTTGCTTTGTATATTTCATTTGTGTATTTAATTGTGGATTCATCATGTTTGATTTGTTTGAATAAGCTATTAGACTTGACTTGATGACAGGAAGTATGCGAGTGAAAACATTTCAACTGTCAAGTGCAGTACTGTGTGTGTTCTGTGTCGGCATGCTTTCACAAATGTCGACAGGTATATCTAGTCATCTTCAAAGACTCTGTTTCACAACTTTTGGTAGCATCTTTTAACTTTTTCACAGTGTTTACTTTATATCCTGTGACATTTTGATGCTCTCAGCAATCTTTATCTGATGGCTACCTCTAGGTGGCGACACAGTTGTCATTCTGTGCAAAGATGTCACTCTTGACTCTGGTGTGTGCCTCCATGGCCACGCCCTGGGTGGCTCTTAGGAAATCATCATAGATATACGAGAGTCGGTACTGGTCCTCATCTGCACTCATCTTGTCTTTGGTTTACGCCGTGATTTACACCAGTGTTTACCACAAGACATCCATGTCTTCTGTCTGGGTGGTGTTTCAGAAACGTCTACATGGAACTAGTCATCTTAGTTTGGCATCCATGTCACACCTTTCTGTAGCATGGTTGCTCATATTTCCCCACCTATGACATGTGGTTTTTCTGGCTATGTTAGAAAGATGTATTTCTCTGGGATCCGTGCCTTCAGATATGAGGACCAAAGTTGCAATCCATTTATTTTACAATGTTACTTCAAAGAAGAAACTCAAGATCTGTTTATGTATTTGCCAGTTGGTTCCACTGAAACTCACCTGTAATCAGCAAATGTATCAATGTAAACGATACAGAAGAATGTGCAATTAATCCTAAAAAACAAGTTCTTGATCAGTCATAATGTTCTTTTTCTGGTGTTTCAAGGTAAATGGAGTTTGCTGCCAGTTTCTGCCACTTTTCGCAATATAATTCTGTTTCCACAGAGGTGGTTTATACTGGTATTTACCACCACTTGGCATAAACCATGAGATTAACAGATAATAGGCCTAAGTATAAACTTATAAAATTTGTTCGTTAGGGTTCTAGAAGTTTACACCAAAAGTATTTGAGTCACATAAACTGACTGTCTCTGTCACTGGCCCATACAAGGTGGTATATAAGTTAGTATGTAACGGTTACATTTAATTGCACAGAGTATTGATGAATATACTTTTATGAGAAGAAATATTTCTCTGTGATAAACTGCTTCTGCAATGTATAATTTTATAACTCGGGGAAACTCATTTGCAATGATTAGTGAGTTGTAATACTTCTGCTGAAATAGATGACCTGTAGTTGATGACATTATGTGATGTCATTGGAAGGGCAGTTTGCTGCAATAAACAGCTGCGAGCTATGGTTGAACTATGTGCACCTGATGAAACTTAGATGTTGCATGTAATAACAAGTGTATGTCTTTTTCTTGGTGGTCCCATGCTCTGGTGACCTCTCACACTTCCCTCTTCATTTCTTATCATCTTAACGAATCTCGTTTGCCTCTGAGATCTGGTTCTCGACGAATTTGTGCAGTAGTAGTTGTTTTTTATTATCATACAAGGGGGGTTTCAATGGGACACTTGTGATGATTTGTCAGTCATACTTTGACTATTGTCAAGACCTTTGCCAAACTCATATTAAATAAGTCATTTGACCCTTGATCCCTTTTGTTACCCATTGCATGATAATTCTGTTTATTGGGCCACTGGCGACCCTAAACAGGTCTATGTCTGCAGACACAAGGAAGTGACGGTTACATACGGGGGTGGCATATTTCCAGACCTACGTCTGATTAGTCATTGGAATTTATTAAAGACAAAATTATCTCATTGGATTTGATTGACGTTTTGAAAGTGTGTCACAGTTGTAATGGATTTATTCTGTGACATTTACATCATTTTTGATTATTTACAGGATTTTTTTTGTAATCAATTTTGCAGAAAAATCCTGTCAATTTGTTAAAAGTGTTGCTAGATACATATATGTTAATGTAAATAACCAGCTGGTCCTATGTGGTGATACACATATCTGTCAATAAAACCTCTGCAGTTGTTTCTGATTTTAAAAGTTTGCAATGTAATAGTAATTGAAAATAAAATTAAAAGCAATTGTGATTGATTGTTTGTAATTTGACCCAGCTATAGCCACCAGCTGGCATAATTCCTGAACATTGACAGAGCAGACATGATGTGTCAATGGTAAATCTTGCACAGCAAAGTCAAGGAGTGATTTATTTTCAGAGGAAATAACAGTTGACATTTATGGGGGTTTGTTATCTGTTGTGTATAGGTATTAATATCTGCAGCAATCCCTTGTGCCATTGGATTAATGGTCTCTGCCATTTGGTCTTCTGTGCCTTGAGGTGTCTCACAGCGATAGGGCCACTTGAGGAATGAGATAACACTTACTACTGCAGTGGGAACACAAACACTTGCCACTGCAGTGAGAACACAACACTTGCCACTGCAGTGAGAACACAACACTTGCCACTGCAGTGAGTACACAACACTTGCCACTGCAGTGAGAACACAGCATTTGCCACTGCAGTGAGAACACACCACTTGCCACTGCAGTGAGAACACAACATTTGCCACTGTAGTGAGAACACAACACTTGCCACTGCAATGAGAACACAACACTTGCCACTGCAGTGAGAACACAACACTTGCAACTGCAGTGAGACCACAACACTTGCCACTGCAGTGAGAACACAACACTTGCCACTGAAGTGAGAACACAACACTTGCCACTGCAGTGAGAACACAGCACTTGCCACTGCAGTGAGAACACAGCACTTGCCACTGCAGTGAGAACACAGCACTTGCCACTGCAGTGAGAACATGGCACTTGCCACTACAGTGAGAACATGGCACTTGCCACTGCAGTGAGAACACGGCACTTGCCACTGCAGTTGATCCAGATGGTTGGTCAGACTGTTGGTCAATCGCCCAGACAGTTGGTCAGTTGATCCAGATGGTTGGTCAGACTGTTGGTCAGTCACCCAGACAGTTGGTCCAGATGGTTGGTCAATTGGTCCAGACGGTTGGTCAGTCAGTCCAGACGGTTAGTCACACGGTCCAGACAGTTGGTCAGACGGTTGATCAGTCAGCTCAGATGGTTGGTCAGTCGGCCAAGATTGTTGGTCAGTCGGTCCAGATGATTAGTCAGTCAATCCAGACAGTCCGTCGGATAGTCAGTCTGTTCAGACGGTCCGTCAGTTGGTCAGTCGGTCTAGACATTTAGTCAGTTGGTCGAGACAGTTGGTCAGTCAGTCCAGGTGGTTGGTCAGTCGGTCGAGACAGTTGGTCAGCTGGTCCAGACGGTTGGTCAGTCAGTTCACATGGTTGGTCAGTCAGTCCACACGGTTGGTCAGTCGGTCCACACGGTTGGTCAGTCGGTCCAGACAGTTGGTCAGTCAGTCCAGGCGGTTGGTTAGTCGGTCCAGACAGTTGGTCAGCTGGTCCAGACGGTTGGTCAGTCGGTCCTCATGGTTGGTTAGTCAATCCAGATGGTTGGTCAGTCAGCCCAGTGTATACGTAGCAATAGCCACGAGAGAGTGCTACCAATATATGATGTCTGTGACATTCTCCACGACTGCTCCTAAAGGCTGCACTGGAGCAGATGGTTCACTTGAATGTCAATAAACACACAGCTTTTACATTGTCGTGCTTCCTTGCTATGGAAAGTGCAGAAATAAAAACAGGTTCAGTTGAGTGAGCCAAGTATTTGATATATATATACACGACACTTGAGAGTCACTGCAGGCCATTGACGTCTTCAAAATAGTTGGTTTTCCTGTGGCCTGGTTACTGCTTACATAAAACACCCTTTAACAGGTAACTCATTTTATCTCAATTATTCGACAGCGAGCGTGAATAAAAAAGGAAGGTGCGTTGTGTGCTTACTAAAGGAAGTGGTTTTTAACACATGTCACGAATAGCTCGCCAAGATGTAGTTATAAAACACTCGAAACATGCTAGACCGGTTGTTATTGAGAAAGTGAATTACAGCTACAAATCAGTGATTGGCTGAACATTCTAAATGGCAAACAGTAAAATCTGGAAAAAATTTGCATTCTGCAAAACATCTTTACAAAATTTTCAAGGAATATTAAAATAGATACAGGGAGATTATAGAGTGCAGTCTTGTTTACTTTATCATAATTTATGTTTTAAAAATAAATTCACAATGTCATATTGTTGCAAAGTGTTTAAAATGAAAATTTTATTGATAGGATTGCACAGGATTTTCTAAATGCATTTGTATACACCCCATAAGCTGTCATGAAATCAGGTATGCTGAGTGACATTAAACATTGTATAGAAGGAGATGTAACATTAAACATAGTTTGTTTATGTTTTAAGAGAAGTGACCAGGTATGCAATTGTTCATATCAGCATTTGTAAAAAGGCTACAACAAAAATGTGTTTTATGTTCATTCTACACATTGGTTCTAATATTATTAATGGTTTTGTATATGAAAATATTTCTTTTTACCTTAGAGGCTGTTACCTAGAGGGGTTTTAGTCTACCTACAGACTTTTAGACCTGGGGTTTCGACCTCTAAACAGCAATTAGGTGGGGGTTTTGACCTAGGTTTTGGACCTGTGAAATTTTGAACTGAGGGATTTTGATCTGGAGCCCAGTTAAGAGGGACTCAGGAGTTAATGAGCCAGTGAGCAGACTGTCACATGATTCATGAGCCAGTGAGCAGACTGTCACATGCAGAGTACCTGGCTCAAGAGACAGGTGTTGATGACAGTGACTGTGGCAAGACAACATTATTGACTGGGCACTAAACAATGCAGCAACCAGACAGGTGCTTCAATGGTGCAGGTCTGTGACCAGAAGCTACAGGGTTCAGCCCTAGACATTCACCCCCACCCCCAGCCAGCCTACAGAGTTACAGGGTTCAGCCCCAGACCTCCACCCCCACCCCTACCCCCAGCCAGCCTACAGAACTTCAGAGTTCAACCCCAGACCTCCAACCCCACCCCCAGCCAGCCTACAGAGCTACAGGGTTCAGCCCCAGACCTCCACCTCCACCCCCACCCCCACCCCCGCCAGCCTACAGAACTTCAGAGTTCAACCCCAGACCTCCAACCCCACCCCCAGCCAACCTACAAAGCTTCAGGGTTCAGCTCCTCCGCACCCCCAACCCCACACCCAGCCAGCCTACAGAGCTTCAGGGTTCAGCTCCCCCCCACCCCAACCCCCAGCCAGCCTACAAAGCTTCAGTGTTCAGCCCTTCCCATATACACTCGGGTATTATGCAGCTGGTTGTATTCACAAGATTGCAGTATATAGCTGCATTCACACCTACAGAATTAAAACGGTTTAGCTAAACCGTTTTAGTTAAACCGGTTCATGTTTGAAAATTGTGAGCGTTCACACATGCAATAGCTAAACCGTTTTAAGGAGGAAGTTGGTATGCGCACATGCGCAAGCTAGCATAACAAAATTGTTAACGATGTCCCCCTGACCCCGCCTCGGCGCCCTCGCTCAGGTCGCGGTTCAGACGACTGGCAATGCACCGATATGTAATTATATTTCCTTCTAAATCGGACTACCCCTGATCATCACCCCACAACTCCAGTAACAGCCGAACTTCCCCATCATCCCAATTGTCGCGTCGCACTTGCATTTCTTTAGATGTTGTGTAGATCAAAGTTGAATACATGATTGCGCCAAAATGTTGTTTATGTTTACGTTATAGACAGGAAGCGACGAGGCATGAGATCGAATGCGCATGACTGTGACGTGCTTAAAACGTTTTAGCTAATCCGCTTGCGTTCACACTTGCAACTTGAACCGTTTTAGCTAAAACGGTTTAACTAAACCACCTACTGAAGTGGATTAGCTAAACCGTTTTAGTTAAAACGTTTTAGCGCTAAATCGCGTTCACACGTCTGTGTTCTGACTGGATTAGTTAAAACGTTTTAACTAAACCGTTTTAAAGTGTAAGTGTGAACGCAGCTTATGACTCAGTATGAGACAGAGATGACCATATTGTGTGAACAAACTAACAAAGAGGAACCATTGAGACATGGTCTACTCTGTAGGAGGAAGTGAAACTGTGATCTACCCCAGCAGGTGCTGTAAAGGAAGAAGACGATCACACATCACATTGCTGTTTAAATGTTCTGGTAGCTGAATAGATTCTTGAGGTCTGTAATGAGTGGGACTTACAGGTGTAGATCTGGCCAACACTTTTAGTAGTAACACGAAAATACAGACATGCTGTTCAGTTTAGGCTGAAGTCTGTATTTCTTACTTGAAATTCTGAATAAATCTATAAAAAAACTTGTTGGTTAATCGGCCTATTGCATTCTCGTTGTGACAGAGCATTGCCATATATGTCAAGATTAAGAAATATACCTATATCAAACAACATGTGCTTACTTTTCCTTGATTGGTACTATTGATTAATTCTGGCGAAATATGTTTCTGAAATGTATTTTTTTCATTGTACTAACTTGCAGGAAACTTGGAGTGAACCTTTTGTTTCGAGGCCAGATATTGCCAGTGTTTCTCCCACTGGTTGACTGCATGCCCTGGTTGTTAATGTTCTTCATGTTCCTTATATTGATCTCGGGCCAGTGATATTGTCGTTATTACAAGAGCAGGTCCCATACATCAGACAACAGACAACGGTGCCGTGGGGGCAGATTCAGGAAAGTTATGTTGGAAATGATCAAATGTCACACACTTGCACATGCTAGCTAAGTGATTCATTGTTGTCAGAATCGTTGGACGGAACTACTGTCGTGGGTCTTCAAAGATCTCTGAAGGAACTACTGTCGTGGGTCTTCAAAGATCTCTGAAGGAACTACTGTCGTGGGTCTTCAAAGATCTCTGAAGGAACTACTGTCGTGGGTCTTCAAAGATCTCTGAAGGAACTACTGTCGTGGGTCTTCAAAGATCTCTGAAGGAACTACTGTCGTGGGTCTTCAAAGATCTCTGAAGGAACTACTGTCGTGGGTCTTCAAAGATCTCTGAAGGAACTACTATCGTGGGTCTTCAAAGATCTCTGAAGGAACTACTGTCATGGGTCTTCAGAGATCTCTGAAGGAACTACTGTCGTGGGTCTTCAAAGATCTCTGAAGGAAGTACTGTCATGGGTCTTCAAAGATCTCTGAAGGAACTTCTGTCATGGGTCTTCAAAGATCTCTGAAGGAAGTACTGTCGTGGGTCTTCAAAGATCTCTGAAGGAACTTCTGTCGTGGGTCTTCAAAGATCTCTGAAGGAAGTACTGTCGTGGGTCTTCAAAGATCTCTGAAGGAAGTGTTGTAAAGGGAACTTGTCTCTTTCATCACCCATGATGAAACAGTCATTAACAAGATGTTTGCTGATGCTGGGTGGCAATGAGGAACTTCAAAGATATTCGCAGTTAGTGATGCATGTCTCTGTAGTAAGGCCCACACACAAACTTAGTGGCTCTTTGGTATTTCAATGTTGCGTTGAACATTTCACATGCGCAACATTCAAATTGCAAAGATTGTTTTAGGCTAATAAAGATAATTTGGCTTGAATTGTACCTTTAACATATTTATTCTAGTATTAAGGACAATATCTAAATAATAGGTGCAAAGTCTGACTGTTTTTATCGTAAAAATTGTGTTGTATATATAATATATTAACCATCCAAATTAATGACAAATTTGTTAATCTGATTTCACCAATATGTTTAATTTGAAAGTTTTGTGTGAAATATTATGTTTACATGCATTCCTGAATGTGACTGGCAGAATCAGTATTGATAAAACAAATAACTGTAAACTTGTATTTCGGAATTATGGTGAAGTAAAAATTTAAAACATGTTTTTATGGCAGAAATGAATATACTCTGTAGCTTTACCAAGTTTAATGTGAATTTGGTTTAGTGGATTAAATTAATTAAATTATACATTTTTGGGGGCAATTATCACTAAAACATTTGTGTGGCTGCTATGTTTTAATTAAGAATAATTAATGTTGTTCGAAATTGTATTAAGACTCTAACTGCTCAGTTGTCTCTTGCTCAAAGGATGACTATTGTGATTTCCTTTTTGTGATATATAATGCTTTATGATTCTGGCTGGTTGCGTCTCTGAGCTAGGATTCATGAGGATTTTTTACATGCTATGGAAGTTTTATTATTTGATCTATTATTATGTCATAAACAAAGCCCAAGGCACAAGGATGCCAGACAGAGCTGATGATTGAGAGAGCATACACATGCCTTATTGTGATGTGAAGTGAACATGAGATTGGTGGCACTGTTGCAGTCCTGACTGACTGTCACAGTGGCACACAATAGAAGGCCCAGAAGGGGGCACCCCACATTCTGCCTGTCACAGTAGCACACAATAGAAGGGTTAGAAGGGGGCACCCCACATTCTGCCTGTCACAGTAGCTCACAATAGAAGGGCTAGAAGGGGGCACCCCACATTCTGACTGTCACAGTGGCACACAATAGAAGGGCTAGAAGGGGGCACCCCACATTCTGACTGTCACAGTGGCACATAATAGAAGGGCTAGAAGGGGGCACCCCACATTCTGACTGTCACAGTGGCACACAATAGAAGGGCTAGAAGGGGGCACCCCACATTCTGACTGTCACAGTAGCACACAATAAAAGGGCAAGAAGGGGGCACACCACATTCTGCCTGTCATAGTAGTACACAATAGAAGGGCTAGAAAGGGGGCACCCCACATTCTGACTGTCACAGTGGCACACAATAGAAGGGCTAGAAGGGGGCACCCCACATTCTGACTGTCACAGTAGCACACAATAGAAGGGCTAGAAGGGGTCATGCCACATTCTAACTGTCACAGTAGCACACAATAGAAGGGCTAGAAGGGGTCATGCCACATTCTGACAGTCACAGTGGCACACAATAGAAGATTAGAAGGGGGCACCCCACATTCTGCCTGTCACAGTAGCACACAATAGAAGGGCTAGAAGGGTGCAGGCCACATTCTTACTGTCACAGTAGCACACAATAGAAGGGCTAGAAGGGTGCAGGCCACATTCTGACTGTCACAGTAGCACACAATAGAAGGGCTAGAAGGGGGCTCGCCACATTCTGCCTGTCACAGTAGCTCACAATAGAAGGAGCTTGCCACATTCTGACTGTCACAGTAGCACACAATAGAAGGGCTAGAAGGGGGCATGCCACATTCTGACTGTCACAGTAGCACACAATACAAGGCCCAGAAGGGGGCATGCCACAGTCTGACTGTCACAGTAGCACACAATAGAAGGGCTAGAAGGGGGCTCGCCACATTCTGACTGTCACAGTAGCACACAATAGAAGGGCTAGAAGGGTGCAGGCCACATTCTGACTGTCACAGTAGCACACAATAGAAGGGCTAGAAGGGGGCATGCCACAGTCTGACTGTCACAGTAGCACACAATAGAAGGGCTAGAAGGGGGCTCGCCACATTCTGACTGTCACAGTAGCACACAATAGAAGGGCTAGAAGGGTGCAGGCCACATTCTGACTGTCACAGTAGCACACAATAGAAGGGCTAGAAGGGGGCATGCCACATTCTGACTGTCACAGTAGCACACAATAGAAGGGCTAGAAGGGGGCTCGCCACATTCTGACTGTCACAGTAGCACACAATAGAAGGGCTAGAAGGGTGCAGGCCACATTCTGACTGTCACAGTAGCACACAATAGAAGGGCTAGAAAGGGGCTCGCCACATTCTGACTGTCACAGTAGCTCACAATAGAAGGGCTAGCTAATTTGAGTGGTTTTTATTGTTGTCAATCTTAAAGCGACTGTGTACCTTCAGCCAACAGGGTCGATAAATGTTTGAAGTGTTGGATCTTCTGTGGGAGGATCCACT
>OZ023212.1:48583758-48672727 GCA_963995525.1 Escarpia spicata
TTATTTTTAAAACTTAATTAATATTTGAATGAACGTTTATTCAACAACAACAACAACATAATACATGCACAGTATGGTTTGCTGCTGCTGCTGCTGAAAGGACATAGCTGAAGTCATAGACTTATGTGTTGCTATGCCCTACTCGAACTATGAAAACTGAATAAATACAACAGGAATTATAAATAAATCACAAAATAATATTCACAACTCATATAATTTTATAGACTGTTTACTATAGTGCTTGTGTTACTATTTCATGGGTTTAACAAAACGTCACCTTCAATTAACAATTCACAAATATGTAGAAAGTAATGACAACTTGATTGCTTTTTTAAATTGTGTTAAACTTGGAAGCTGAGTCAATTTATTTGGTAAATTGTTCCACGTTTTTATACCCTTGACGGTGATTGACAGCAGTCGGAGGGTGGTGTTTGTCTTTTTAACATAGAAAAGTTTGCTTTGTCTTGTATCATGTATGTGGATAGCTGCGGTTGGTTCAAATAATGCTTGAACACGACCATTTAAAGAATGGTTGTTTGCTTTATAAAGTATGATCATAGTCTTGTATTTAACTAAATCATGAAATTTAAGCATGTTTGAGAGATGGAAAAATACAGATGTATGATCATGATAATTAAGATTATAAATAATCCGTATAGCTTTTTTCTGTAACATAAATAGTTTTCTAAGTCTAGATTGATAAGTATTTCCCCAGATCTCACAGCAATATGACATATGTGGTTCAACAAGTGAATTATATAATGTGTGTAACGCTTGACAATCAAGAACATGCCTAGTTTTATACAAAACTGCTATGTTTTTTGATACTTTTGATTCAACCATTTTTATGTGTTCTCTCCATGTTACGTTTTCGTCAATGGTTACTCCAAGGAATTTAGTATATGATACCTGCTCAATGTTTTTCCCATTCAAAACTATATTCACACCTGTTCTAGGTTGCTTTTTATTGTTGAACATTATAAAATGTGTTTTGTTCACATTAAGTGATAATTTGTTCGCTCGAAACCACAGGTCTAGTTTTTTTAGTTCGTTGTTAATAACAGTGCTTACTTCAGCTGTGTTACTAGCGGAATAAAAAATGTTTGTATCATCAGCAAACAAAATAATGTCAAGCAATTTTGAGACTTCACACATGTCATTTATGTACAGAATAAATAATAACGGGCCAAGGATTGAACCTTGCGGGACTCCACACTTGATTTCCTTTTGTTCTGAGTTACTGTTGTTATAGCATACATATTGTCTACGGTTGGTTAAGTAGCTTTTTATCCAGGCCAGAGCCAGACCCCTGATTCCGTAGCATTGCAGTTTACTTAGCAGTATGTTGTGGTCAACAGTGTCAAAGGCTTTTTTTAGGTCGATAAAGACCCCAATCGTGCTTTGGCATTTATCCATTGCGGATGTAATTTTTTCGACAAATTCTGTTAAAGCTAGTGAAGTTGAGTGATTACTTCTGAAGCCATACTGCCCATCTGTCAATATGTGTTGTGTTTCAATGAAAGACCTTAGCCTTTTGTTGAATATTTTTTCAAGTATTTTTGAAAATTGGGATAAGAGAGATATAGGTCTATAATTAGAAAACTGAAAACGATCTCCTGACTTAAATATAGGAATGACTTTTGCTAATTTCATATCATTTGGAAATGATCCGCTGATCAAAGATCTGTTAAAAATGTGGATTAGCGGTTGTACAATTTGCTTTATTACATGCTTAACTGTTTTCATGCTGATTTCATCAGGTCCGTATGAAGTTTTACTTTTGCATCCAGACACAATTTCGAGTACTTCTTGCTCAGTAACGGGGGACATATACATTGATTGTGATACAGTACGTTTTACAAAGTCGGTTGGCTTTGTTCCCGGGCAGGGTTCTATGAGGTTGGATAATTTAGTACCTATATCGACGAAGAAATTGTTAAAATGATTAGCTATTTCTTTATTTTCTAATACTACTATGTTATCGCCAACATGAAACTTTTTCAAATATGTGGTATCAGATTTTCTTTTACCTATTATGCTGTTAAGAGTTTTCCAAGTTGCCCTTATATTAGTCTTACAATCGTCGAGTTTTTTTCTGTAATATTTTTTCTTTTCTAGACGTAATAATTTTGTTAACTTATTTTTGTAATTTTTGTAGCGGATTTCTGTTAATTCTGTCCTATTTTTTAGAAACGCTAAGTACATGTTATTCTTCTTTATGCAAGCATTTTTTAGCCCTCTTGATAACCAAGGTTTATCATTCTTTTTTGTCTCTCCTGAATACGTTGTAGTTTTTACAGGACAGGCATCGTTATAAGTATTATTTAGTATTTGCATAAAGCGCGAGAATGCTAAATCAGGGTTTGACTCGTTCATTACAGTGTCCCAGTTTGCATAATTTAAATCGTGCTTAAATTTGTTTAATGAGTCCTCATCTAACGTTCTGTTATATTTATATGTTGGATCATCGTTAATAACCGCATAAGTGCTGTTGTCACACAGGACGAAAATTGGCATATGGTCTGTAGCATCGCTTAAAACAATGCCGCACATTTTGTTTCTACACAGTTCAGAACAGAAAATGTTATCTATTATACTAGCAGTCGTGCTTGTTACTCGTGTGGGCCTGGTGATCAAGGGATATAATCCAGAGCTGAACATTTGATCAATGAAATATTTTGATTCAGCTTGCTCTTCGCAGTGCAATAGGTCTATATTGTAATCACCACATATATACACGATTTTGCTGGTGAGATTTCCCAGTATGAATGAGAGATTGTCATTAAATTTGCTGAAGCTGGTATTCGGTGCTCTATACATACAACCGACATTGATTTTTTCGTGTTTACTAATTTGTATCTCAATAAAGATGCTTTCAAAACAGTCATCAACAGCATACGATATATTCCTTAGACAAATATCAGAAGACTGGCAATTGTTAAGTACAGATTCACACACATATATGGCAACGCCGCCACCGTGTTTGTTTTTTCTGGAATTACAGTACAGTTTGTAACCCGAAAATACGACATCGTTACAGTTTACTTCACTTCCGTCCCAATTGTTTTCTTTAAGCCACGTTTCTGATATAGCAATTATATGAAATTTATACTCCATGCTTTGGATAGTATCTTTAATCTTGGGTAAGTTAGCTTTTAAACTCCGAGCATTAAAGTGTATTATACTCAGTTTGATTGGCTGGTTTTTGCCAACACTGCTAAAGTTTGTTGAAAATTGTGATGGGGTGTAGTATTTACATTGCGTGGGCAAATCGTTATACAACAAACAATCAGTATCAATATCGTGTTCGTAACAGTGTTCATTATAATCAAACGGTGTATCGGCTATGTATGTGTGAATGTTTCGTCTACACATGGAGATTGTAGGAACACAGGGTATGTGTGAATGTCTCATCTACACATGGAGATTGTAGGAACACAGGGTATGTGTGAATGTTTCGTCTACACATGGAGATTGTAGGAACACAGGATATGTATGAATGTTTCGTCTACACATGGAGATTGTAGGAACACAAGGTATGTGCAAATGTCTCATCTACACATGGAGATTGTAGGAACACAGGGTATGTGCAAATGTCTCATCTACACATGGAGATTGTAGGAACACAGGGTATGTGCGAATGTCTCATCTACACATGGAGATTGTAGGAACACAGGGTATGTGTGAATGTCTCATGTACACATGGAGATTGTAGGAACACAGGGTATGTGCAAATGTCTCATCTACACATGGAGATTGTAGGAACACAGGGTATGTGCAAATGTCTCATCTACACATGGAGATTGTAGGAACACAGGGTATGTGCGAATGTCTCATCTACACATGGAGATTGTAGGAACACAGGGTATGTGCGAATGTCTCATCTACACATGGAGATTGTAGGAACACAGGGTATGTGTGAATGTTTCGTCTACACATGGAGATTGAAGGAACACAGTGTATGTGTGGAAGTCTCATCTACACATGGAGATTGTAGGAACACAGGGTATGTGCGAATGTCTCATCTACACATGGAGATTGTAGGAACACAGGGTATGTGTGAATGTCTCATTTACACATGGAGATTGTAGGAACACAGGGTATGTGTGAATGTATCATCTACACATGGATATTGTAGGAACACAGGGTATGTGTGAATGTCTCATGTATACATGGAGATTGTAGGAACACAGGGTATGTGTGAATGTCTCATCTACACATGGAGATTGTAGGAACACAGGGTATTGTGAATGTCTCATGTACACATGGAGATTGTAGGAACACAGGGTATGTGTGAATGTCTCATCTACACATGGAGATTGTAGGAACACAGGGTATGTGTGAATGTCTCATCTACACATGGAGATTGTAGGAACACAGGGTATGTGTAAGTGTCTCGCAGGAATTGATCTGGTCACATATAGGTCAATACAGCCAAAGTACTTTGTACATAGACCTGTATTGATCATGTTCGCTTTGGTTATTTTATGCTTGCTGGAAATGTAGTCAGATCCAGGTGTATCAACTAATATTATGATAGCTGCATATTTTTTGACTGTCTATCAATTAAATAATTAAGTGACTGACTATGCACCTTTTTAAACTTAATGTTGCCAGCAGTCTCATTATTAATGAACTAAACTGTCAGTAGTTGCATGCAGTACAGATACTTCCCCTCACAATGTGACCACTGCAGTGAAGTGTCTTGTCCCTCCTGTATGCACACAGTACTGATACTTCCCCTCACAGTGTGACCACTGCAGTGATGTGCCTTGTCCCTCCTGTATGCACACAGTACTGATACTTCCCATCACAATGTGACCACTGCAGTGATGTGTCTTGTCCCTCCTGTATGCACACAGTACTAATACTTCCCCTCACAGTGTGACCACTGCAGTGATGTGTCTTGTCCCTCCTGTATGCATACAGTACTGATACGATACTTCCCCTCACAATGTGACCACTGCAGTGATGTGTCTTGTCCCTCCTGTATGCATACAGTACAGATACTTCCCCTCACAATATGACCACTTCAGTGATGTGTCTTGTGCCTCCTGTATGCATACAGTACTGATACTTCCCCTCACAATGTGACCACTGCAGTGATGTTTCTTGTCCCTCCTGTATGCATACAGTACTGATACTTCCCCTCACAATGTGACCACTGCAGTGATGTGCCTTTTCCCTCCTGTATGCACACAGTACTAATACTTCCCCTCACAGTGTGACCACTGCAGTGATGTGTCTTGTCCCTCCTGTATGCATACAGTACTGATACGATACTTCCCCTCACAATGTGACCACTGCAGTGATGTGTCTTGTCCCTCCTGTATGCATACAGTACAGATACTTCCCCTCACAATGTGACCACTGCAGTGATGTGTCTTGTCCCTCCTGTATGCATACAGTACTGATACTTCCCCTCACAATGTGACCACTGCAGTGATGTGCCTTTTCCCTCCTGTATGCACACAGTACTAATACTTCCCCTCACAGTGTGACCACTGCAGTGATGTGTCTTGTCCCTCCTGTATGCATACAGTACTGATACGATACTTCCCCTCACAATGTGACCACTGCAGTGATGTGTCTTGTCCCTCCTGTATGCATACAGTACTGATGCTTCCCCTCACAATGTGACCACTGCAGTGATGTGCCTTTTCCCTCCTGTATGCACACAGTACTAATACTTCCCCTCACAGTGTGACCACTGCAGTGATGTGTCTTGTCCCTCCTGTATGCATACAGTACTGATACGATACTTCCCCTCACAATGTGACCACTGCAGTGATGTGTCTTGTCCCTCCTGTATGCACACAGTACTGATACTTCCCCTCACAATGTGACCACTGCAGTGATGTGTCTTGTCCCTCCTGTATGCACACAGTACTGATACTTCCCCTCACAATGTGACCACTGCAGTGATGTGTCTTGTCCCTCCTGTATGCACACAGTACTGATACTTCCCCTCACAATGTGACCATTGCAGTGATGTGTCTTGTCCGTCCTGTATGCATACAGTACTGATACTTCCCCTCACAATGTGACCACTGCAGTGATGTGCCTTTTCCTTCCTGTATGCACACATTACTAATACTTCCCCTCACAATGTGACCACTGCAGTGATGTGTCTTGTCCCTCCTGTATGCACACAGTACTGATACTTCCCCTCACAATGTGACCACTGCAGTGATGTGTCTTGTCCCTCCTGTATGCACACAGTACTAATACTTCCCCTCACAATGTGACCACTGCAGTGATGTGTCTTGTCCCTCCTGTATGCACACAGTACGAATACTTCCCCTCACAGTGTGACCACTGCAGTGATGTGTGTTGTCCCTCCTGTATGCATACAGTACTGATACGATACTTCCCCTCACAATGTGACCACTGCAGTGATGTGTCTTGTCCCTCCTGTATGCATACAGTACTGATACGATACTTCCCCTCACAATGTGACCACTGCAGTGATGTGTCTTGTCCCTCCTGTATGCATACAGTACAGATACTTCCCCTCACAATGTGACCACTGCAGTGATGTGTCTTGTCCCTCCTGTATGCATGCAGTACTGACACTTTCCCTCACAATGTGACCACTGCAGTGATGTGTCTTGTCCCTCCTGTATGCACACAGTACTAATACTTCCCCTCACAATGTGACCACTGCAGTGATGTGTCTTGTCCCTCCTGTATGCACACAGTACTAATACTTCCCCTCACAATGTGACCACTGCAGTGATGTGTCTTGTCCCTCCTGTATGCACACAGTACGAATACTTCCCCTCACAGTGTGACCACTGCAGTGATGTGTGTTGTCCCTCCTGTATGCATACAGTACTGATACGATACTTCCCCTCACAATGTGACCACTGCAGTGATGTGTCTAGTCCCTCATGTACGCATACAGTACTGATACTTCCCCTCACAATGTGACCACTGCAGTTCTTCCATGGTAATGTAACCTTCTGTGTCCAAGACACTGATCCAAACCAGAGCCAGCACAAAACAAACAAACAACTCAAGTCATTCCACTGTGGTGAATTAATAAAAACCAGGCTAATGACAGACTGTAGTTAGTTCTGACATTCTGATCATGTTTACAGGAAAGCCAGCGATAGCGCATCGTGACTTGAAGAGTAAAAATATGCTGGTCAAGCGGAACGGCACTTGCTGCATTGCTGATCTGGGTGAGTCACTTAGAGGTCTCTCAGGCTCTTACAGTTCTGGTACATGCAGGGATTTGTCATTTCAAAATCTGTTGCTAGCTGGTTAAGTTATTGTTGTCTATATATAAACCTTTTTGTTGCAAGGATTAGACGGCTCAGAAAGATATATTTTTTCTAATCTTTAGTAAATAAATAAAATGTCTGTAGAGTCTTTTATGTCCCGTTCTCACACAAGACAGCTTTGTGTCACTTGTTACGTAAGTGTTAGTGACATATTTTATAGTTAATTGTCAATTGTTCAGGTCTGGCTGTGAAGCACGACTCTTCGACTGACTATGTTGACATCGCACCCAACAACCGGGTTGGCACAAAACGCTACATGGCTCCGGAAGTTCTGGACAACTCGATCAACAAAGACCACTTTGAGTGCTTCAAGCGAGCTGATATCTACTCCTTTGGTCTGGTCCTGTGGGAGATTGCGAGACGCACGTCAGTTGGAGGTAAACACTTGCACTGTCAGTTGGAGGTAACTCCTGGACTGTCAGTTGGAGGTAACTATTGCACTGTCAGTTGGAGGGAACTCTTGCACTGTCAGTTGGAGGGAACTCTTGCACTGTCAGTTGGAGGGAACTCTTGCACTGTCAGTTGGAGGTAAACACTTGCACTGTCAGTTGGAGGGAACTCTTGCACTGTCAGTTGGAGGTAACTCTTGCACTGTCAGTTGGAGGTAACTCTTGCACTGTCAGTTGGAGGAAACTCTTGCACTGTCAGTTGGAGGGAACTCTTGCACTGTCAGTTGGAGGTAACTCTTGCACTGTCAGTTGGAGGTAACTCTTGCACTGTCAGTTGAGGTAACTCTTGCACTGTCAGTTGGAGGGAACTCTTGCACTGTCAGTTGGAGGGAACTCTTGCACTGTCAGTTGGAGGTAATTCCTGCATTGTCAGTTGGAGGTAACTCCTGCAGTGTCAGTTGGAGGTAACTCTTACACTGTCAGTTGGAGGTAACTCTTGCACTGTCAGGAGGAGGTAACTCTTGCACTGTCAGTTGGAGGTAACTCTTGCACTGTCAGTTGGAGGTAACTCTTGCACTGTCAGTTGGAGGTAACTCTTGCACTGTCAGTTGGAGGTAACTCTTGCACTGTCAGTTGGAGGGAACTCTTGCACTGTCAGTTGGAGGTAACTCTTGCACTGTCAGTTGGAGGTAACTCTTGCACTGTCAGTTGAGGTAACTCTTGCACTGTCAGTTGGAGGGAACTCTTGCACTGTCAGTTGGAGGGAACTCTTGCACTGTCAGTTGGAGGTAATTCCTGCATTGTCAGTTGGAGGTAACTCCTGCAGTGTCAGTTGGAGGTAACTCTTGCACTGTCAGTTGGAGGTAACTCTTGCACTGTCAGGAGGAGGTAACTCTTGCACTGTCAGTTGGAGGTAACTCTTGCACTGTCAGTTGGAGGAAACTCTTGCACTGTCAGTTGGAGGTAACTCTTGCACTGTCAGTTGGAGGTAACTCTTGCACTGTCAGTTGGAGGTAACTCTTACACTGTCAGTTGGAGGTAACTCTTGCACTGTCAGGAGGAGGTAACTCTTGCACTGTCAGTTGGAGGTAACTCTTGCACTGTCAGTTGGAGGTAACTCTTGCACTGTCAGTTGGAGGTAACTCTTGCACTGTCAGTTGGAGGGAACTCTTGCACTGTCAGTTGGAGGGAACTCTTACACTGTCAGTTGGAGGTAACTCTTGCACTGTCAGTTGGAGGTAACTCTTGCACTGTCAGTTGGAGGAAACTCTTGCACTGTCAGTTGGAGGTAACTCCTGGACTGTCAGTTAGAGGTAACTCTTGCACTGTCAGTTGGAGGTAACTCTTACACTGTCAGTTGGAGGTAACTCTTGCACTGTCAGGAGGAGGTAACTCTTGCACTGTCAGTTGGAGGTAACTCTTGCACTGTCAGTTGGCAGTAACTCTTGCAATGTCAGTTGGCAGTAACACTGCACTCACTATCGGGGTTTGTTTAAGAATCCTGCCAACAGATACAGTTAGGGATTTTTATTTTCTCTTCCAATGGATATTCAATGGTTTTCATAACTGGCTGCTGTTATGTCACTTCTCTGACAGCAGTTTTGAAACTAGGAACCTCTTGCAATTTGGTTCTTCAAAATATGATGCATGATTTGAGGAAACTAAACGATATGGCATGTAATTATGATTTAAAATCCTTAAAATGATGAAACATTTAAGTCATGTAGGATTAAATTTTGGTACTGTAGATACCAGTATCCTAAGACCCAGACGAAGGTTAACTCTTTACGGCGCAGAGCAGCCAAAACTGCCCACCCCCTCGTACACTCAATCCATCCAAAACCAACCAAAAAACTTGCTTCTCCTAGGCCTTTCATTTACTGTGATCAGATCCTTCTTTTACACTAACTAACCAGGTCAAATTGGTGACCTAGATTCAATAAAGGTCAAGAATACATGTGCTTTTGCCATCTTGCGAAAGCAGTTTGTGTTTGTGAATTAAGAGAGTTTATTTGGAAGGAAGTTGAGTTGCGTTCGTCAACATGAATTGCCCAGCATTTAGCAGATTTTATTGAGACTGTTTTCCATCATTTTTTAGTCAGAAATCGATGTATTCAGCTTCAGTAGTGTTGGCAATGAACACAGAGTTTTATTATCGTCTGCTCAGTGTTGTAGGGAAATTATTTGCACATATTATCCTCACACCAAACTTTGGCAGAATGGGTGTACCCCGATTCACAGTGCGGTTTCCGCTATGGCAGAGGAACTGTAGATATGATCTTCTGTGTACGACAACTACAAGAGAAAGCAAGGGAGCAATATATGCCACACCATGTAGCCTTTGTGGATCTCACAAAAGCTTCTGATTATGTAAACAGAGAAGCTCTCTTCACGGTCCTGAAGAAAGTTGTCCACCAGTACTACTTAGTCTTATCCAATCCTTCCACAACGACATGCAAGGCACAGTTCAGCATATCTGAGCCATTCCCCATAAAAAAAAGGTGTGAAGAAGGAATGTGTTCTAACCCCTACGCTATTTGGAATATTTTTCTCCATTCTACTAAAAGAAGCTGTGCAAAATGCCAACATTGCTCACCCTGGAGTGTGTCTGAGGAACAGGCTTGACGCAAACATCTACTCAATGACACGCTTGAAGGCCAAGACAAAAACAACAGCACTTCACGTGTGCGAGGCCCTCTATGCTGATGATGCTGCCTTCTGCTCCCATTCCGAGGAACAGTTACAACTAATCTTGGAACAGCTTTGCAAATACTTGCACAGCTTTTGGCCTCAAAATCAACATCAAAAAGACTGAGCCATGGGAATCAAGAAGCCAAAATCACTGTTAATGGTGAACTCATCGAAACTGTGGAGAATTTCTCCTACTTAGACTCTATAATGTAAAAAAATTTACACAAAGAATTGAACACAAGACTTGGCAAAGCAGCAACATCCTTTGGAAGACTCACAAATCGTGTCTGATCCAACAAGAGCCTAACATCGCACACTAAGCTGACAGTGTACCATGATTGTGTTGTCAGCATTTTATTGTGTGGTTCAGAGACATGGACAACGTACCGCAAACAAGACAACAACAGTTTTCATCTTCATTGCTGGCAAAGAAACCTTTGGTGTAAAATGGCAGAATAAAATGACTAATCTTGAGATCTGCAGTGCTGCAGGTCACTCACCAAGCAACATCCTCAAACACAGATGCCTACGATGGCTTGGACACATACAGCGTATGTCCAGTGATCGTTTCCCAATGACCACCCTCCACAGGGAGTTGACTGAGGGCAAACGTTCAGTAGGCAGACGCAAATTAAGATTAAAAGATGTGGTCAAGAGAGATCTAAAAGACTACGGCATCCACCCTCTATGCTGACAGACTTTTGCTGAGGACAGAGTCATCTGACGAGCCTGTCTCACTGGTGGTTCAGCAAATGATATCGAAGCATACCAGATAAACCAGGAAACCAAGCATGCGGGACATCATGCCAGAAATCCAAGTCAGCCCACCTGATGCAGCTACAACAAGCATTGTCTCTCGAGACAGAAGCTGGCCTCTACTACTACTACTACTGTTATCGTCCAACTACCATGTCAATGTGACTTTAGACACAGAGATATCCAGCAGATGGCCTGTTGTCAGTGTCTTCATTTCGCAGTACATATGCAGCCATCTCGTCGATCGTGACACTGTCCACACCTTGTTTAATTGGTTTATTTTTGCAGTATTTTACTACCTTGATCACAATGGTAACACCAAGGGAACACATATTTGTGAAAGAGGTTGCTGTCTTTCAACATTTCAAGTATTGATTTTATATTGGAATAGAGCATTCTATTCAGTAATATGATCGGTAGATGGTAGCCGTTTTGTAAATTATGATTTTTGCGTTTTCATGCATGTTGATGTCGTTTATAAAATAATGAATGACTTGAAAACTAACCATCAGAATTGGATAAATGTTTTACTAGGGCAAAACTAACATGCTTGGCTACATTTGTTTCACTAGAGCACTTATGGTAGGTTTTGTAAATGTTTTGGTATAGCATTATGAAATTGATGTTTTATTGTCATTGTAATTGTTGAACTTCGCTTCAAGATCTGAACTTAATTGAATGCAACACTTACTTACTTAATCCTCTTCATGTGGGTTCACACATAAGACCGACACCAAAGTGGAGTTCCATGTTACAGATTTAATTTGGCCAGTAGATTCATAGAATCCTCCTGAAACACTTCCAGCATCTGACATATGCCTTTGGTGACCTTCCATGATTCTGCATATAACAGCACACTCAGGACGTTGCTCTTGAACAGGTGGACTTTGGTTCTGTTGCTGATCTTATTGGTCTTCCAGATGTTCTTAAGTGCCGAAAATGCCCCTCTTGCCTTGCTGATCCTTGCCTTGTCCTTAGACTCCGAGTTTCCATCTGTAGTCACCTTGCACCCAAGGTAGGTGAACTCGGTCACTTCTTCAATATTTCTTCCTCCAATTGTGATTGGGTCTGCTGTTTGGCTGTTGTTTTGCAGCGCTTTTGTTTTGCTTTTGTTGATCTTGAGCCCTATTTCCCCAGCATTTCTGGCAAGTTCCTCACTTTTTCTTTGGATGTCTCCGTAGCGGTGCGACTAGAGAGATGTGTCATCTGCAAAGTCTACATCGCCTAGTGTATCTGTGAAGGTCCACTTGATGCCACTTTTCTCAGTCGGTCCCAAGGCAGAAGAGGAAAGGGAATAATATGCATCCTTGTTTCACTGTGGTTTTGATTTCAAAATCTTCTGTCAGTTGTTGGTCGCAGATGACCTTGGATCTAAAATTGCTATAAAGCAGTTTGATTATGCTCACAATCTTTGGAGGGATTCCATAATGCCGGAATTTATGCCAGAGAGAGTCTCTGTGAATACTGTCGAAAGCCTTTTCTAAATCGACGAAGTTTGCATAGACTGGCGTGTTCCATTCCTGGCACAGTTCCAGGATCTGCCGTAGTATAAAAATGTAATCCCCACAAGATCTTCCTTTCCTAAACCCTGCCTGTTCTGTGGGTCAAGGGCTGCTGAAAGGATTACCCTATTGAAAACTGTACTACTGATGGACAAAAGAGTGATCCCTCTCCAGTTGATGCAACTGCTAAGGTCTCCTTTCTTAGGTAATTTAACAATCAGCCCCGTCTTCCAGTCACCAGGTATTTCTTCCGCCTCCAATTTACCTTAGAAGATCTCTGTCAAGGCTCCAGCGGTGACCTCTCCTCCAGCCTTCAGCATCTCTGCACTCACACCGTCTGCCCCCGGTGCTTTCCCTGACTGCATGGTCTTGATAGCTTTCCTCACTTCTTCAGCAGATGGTGGGTCTGTGTTGATTTGCCGGTCGTCTTCGCTTTCTGGAATGTCTGCTTGATTGATTGATGCTTCTTTGTTGAGGATGGTCTCGAAGTGTTCTTTGTTGAGGATGGTCTCGAAGTGTTCTTTGTTGAGGATGGTCTCGAAGTGTTCTTTGTTGAGGATGGTCTCGAAGTGTTCTTTGTTGAGGATGGTCTCGAAGTGTTCTTTGTTGAGGATGGTCTCGAAGTGTTCTTTGTTGAGGATGGTCTCGAAGTGTTCTTTGTTGAGGATGGTCTCGAAGTGTTCTTTGTTGAGGATGGTCTCGAAGTGTTCTTTGTTGAGGATGGTCTCGAAGTGTTCTTTGTTGAGGATGGTCTCGAAGTGTTCTTTGTTGAGGATGGTCTCGAAGTGTTCTTTGTTGAGGATGGTCTCGAAGTGTTCTTTGTTGAGGATGGTCTCGAAGTGTTCTTTGTTGAGGATGGTCTCGAAGTGTTCTTTGTTGAGGATGGTCTCGAAGTGTTCTTTGTTGAGGATGGTCTCGAAGTGTTCTTTGTTGAGGATGGTCTCGAAGTGTTCTTTGTTGAGGATGGTCTCGAAGTGTTCTTTGTTGAGGATGGTCTCGAAGTGTTCTTTGTTGAGGATGGTCTCGAAGTGTTCTTTGTTGAGGATGGTCTCGAAGTGTTCTTTGTTGAGGATGGTCTCGAAGTGTTCTTTGTTGAGGATGGTCTCGAAGTGTTCTTTGTTGAGGATGGTCTCGAAGTGTGTTTTCCATCTTTGGATCTGTTCTGCTACATCGATAACAGCATTTCCAGTTACATCTTTCAATGGGACGTCGTTATTTTAAAACCTCCGGTCAGTGTCTTGGTTATCTTGTATAGTGCAGCCATGTTCTGTGTCTGCTACTGTTTCTGCTACGGCCGGTCAGTGTCTTGGTCATCTTGTACAGTGCAGCCATGTTCTGTGTCTGCTACTGTTTCTGCTACGGCCGGTCAGTGTCTTGGTCATCTTGTACAGTGCAGCCATGTTCTGTTTCTGCTACGGCTGGTCAGTGTCTTGGTTATCTTGTACAATGCAGCCACTTTCTGTGTCTGCTACTGTTTCTGCTACGGCCGGTCAGTGTCTTGGTCATCTTGTACAGTGCAGCCATGTTCTGTGTCTGCTACTGTTTCTGCTACGGCTGGTCAGTGTCTTGGTCATCTTGTACAGTGCAGCCATGTTCTGTGTCTGCTACTGTTTCTGCTACGGCTGATCAGTGTCTAGGTCATCTTATACAGTGCAGCCATGTTCTGTGTCTGCTACTGTTTCTGCTACGGCCGGTCAGTGTCTTGGTCATCTTGTACAGTGCAGCCATGTTCTGTGTCTGCTACTGTTTCTGCTATGGCCAGTCAGTGTCTTGATCATCTTGTACTGTGCAGCCTTGTTCTGTGTCTGCTACTGTTTCTGCTACGACTGGTCAGTGTCTTGGTCATCTTGTACAGTGCAGCCATGTTCTGTGTCTGCTACTGTTTCTGCTACGGCTGGTCAGTGTCTTGGTCATCTTGTACAGTGCAGCCATGTTCTGTGTCTGCTACTGTTTCTGCTACGGCTGATCAATGTCTTGGTCATCTTATACAGTGCAGCCATGTTCTGTGTCTGCTACTGTTTCTGCTACGGCCGGTCAGTGTCTTGGTCATCTTGTACAGTGCAGCCATGTTCTGTGTCTGCTACTGTTTCTGCTATGGCCAGTCAGTGTCTTGATCATCTTGTACTGTGCAGCCTTGTTCTGTGTCTGCTACTGTTTCTGCTACGACTGGTCAGTGTCTTGGTCATCTTGTACAGTGCAGCCATGTTCTGTGTCTGCTACTGTTTCTGCTACGGCCAGTCGGTGTCTAGGTCATCTTGTACAGTGCAGCCATGTTCTGTGTCTGCTACTGTTTCTGCTACGGCCGGTCAGTGTCTTGGTCATCTTGTACAGTGCAGCCATGTTCTGTGTCTGCTACAGTTTCTGCTACGGCCGGTCAGTGTCTTGGTCATCTTGTACAGTGCAGCCATGTTCTGTGTCTGCTACTGTTTCTGCTACAGCCAGTCAGTGTCTTGGTCATCTTGTACAGTGCAGCCATGTTCTGTGTCTGCTATTGTTTCTGCTACGGCCGGTCAGTATCTTGGTCACCTTGTACAGTGCAGCTATGTTCTCTGTCTGTTTCTGCTTCGTCCGGTAGATGTTTGATGAAGGTTCTTGTCTGCTTTCGTCTTCCTTTTCACTTCTTTGTCCAGTTCTGAGTATCTAGTCTGTAGCTGTGCCTTCAGTCGTTGGGAGTTGGCATCATTTAGCTTCTTTTTTGTTGTTTTTCTTTCATCGATTGTTGTCCATGTGTCTGGTTTTATTCATTCCTTTTTTCTTCTGTACCCTAAAACGTTCTTGCTTGTCTCTGTCAATGCCTGATTGAAACTGTCGCTGCTCAATTCTTGTTCCTTTTGGAGTATGCGAAAGCAATTTTGCAAGTCCAGCTGGAAAGCTTTCCATGTATTAGTGTTCTTTAACTTTCCTGTGTCAAATCGTCGCTGTCTCTCTTCTCCTCTCCTTGCCTTCCTTAGCTTCAAGGACAGCGTTGCCATTACTAGCACATGATCACTCCCCATGCGGCTCCACGTCTGGCTCTGACATCGTGGAGTGATTGTCTCCACTTCTGATTAATTACCATGCGGTCGATCTGGCTGACAGTGTTGTTATCTGGAGACCTCCAAGTGGTCTTGTGAATGGTTCTGTGCTTGAATAGAGTTCCACCTATGACTAGGTTATTTTCTACACATAGATCCGAGAGTCTCTCGCCGTTGTTATTCATGCGTCCAATGCCCTGGGTGCCCATGGCCCTTTCTCTTCCTGTGTTTTCCTCTCCAACTCGCAGAGTTGAATGCAACACAGAAGTTTTAAAAACAAAAAATATTTTATTTAGACATTCATTTCTATGGACAATGTAATTAATTTCAGTTATTTTCATGCACTGGTTGTTGAGATATCCAAATTTTAATGCAAGCAACACAATACAATTCATAATTGGCCGCCATCTTTAAATTGGCCGCCGACAGCAGGGCATAAAATAAGAAGGCTGTCTACCCAGTAAAGAGTTAAGCACTAGTATTATGATACCAGCTCTTTGTTTAACATTTGCACTGAATTTAGATGACTTTGAAGACCCATTAGAAAGTTAGTAGCTCTCACACTGACAATGATGTCACACATAATTTGCATGGAATGTTGCAGGTATATACGAGGAGTACCAGCTGCCATACTTTGACCTGGTGCCCTCTGACCCTTCACCTGAGGAGATGAAGAAGGTTGTGTGCGTGGAGCGATGTCGCCCGGAGGTCCCCAACAGGTGGCAGGGCAATGAGGTGAGGCGAATATTCGTTTACTCACAACGATCATAAACATGTTTTATATTTGAAGAGTCCACAAGCAAAATGATCCAAGTTACATTTTCATATGCAATACATATACTATATCTTGATTTTTTTTTTTTTAAGTACTAAATCATTTTTATTGTAAATAATAAATATTACAGTAATAGTATGTTAATTTTGGATCATTGTAACTGCATCTCCAAGGCACTGAGTTCCACTCACCTCTTTCTATGTTCTTTGTGCCATAGGCCTCACATCTACCAACTGGCGATGTATTTAAACACACACAAGTCACTCCTTTCTTTGTGCCATAGGCCTCACATCTACCAACTGGCGATGTATTTGAACATGCACAAGTCACTCCTTTCTTTGTGCCATTGGCCTCACATCTACCAACTGGCGATGTATTTCAACACACACAAGTCACTCCTTTCTTTGTGCCATAGGCCTCACATCTACCAACTGGCGATGTATTTGAACATGCACAAGTCACTCCTTTCTTTGTGCCATTGGCCTCACATCTACCAACTGGCGATGTATTTCAACACACACAAGTCACTCCTTTCTTTGTGCCATTGGCCTCTCATCTACCAACTGGCGATGTATTTCAACACACACAAGTCACTCCTTTCTTTGTGCCATTGGCCTCACATCTACCAACTGGCGATGTATTTCAACACACACAAGTCACTCCTTTCTTTGTGCCATTGGCCTCTCATCTACCAACTGGCGATGTATTTCAACACACACAAGTCACTCCTTTCTTTGTGCCATTGGCCTAACATCTACCAACTGTGAAATCGTCTCTTGTGTTCTCTGCTCTCACGGCACTGGCAACATGTGAATACCAGCCATGGAACAGCCGCCAAATTGACCTTCCTCCTGTCTAGAAACGTTACAGTTTTCTGGTTCAGTCTGAAGCACTGCACTCAGATAACAACAATGAAATGTCATAACATGGACTAAATTATCGAGAGAAAAAAATGAAAATGTAGTAACAGAATATAGAAGTTTACAGACAGGCCAGTCGGAAGATAACAGGCTCCCACATTGGCCGTTTGGAAACAGATTTGTAAAGTTACTGCTGCTGTAGTAATAAGCCACATTTGAATACCATAACAATAGATTTTCATCAGCCGTGTTTTAAGGCCAGACACGGCAGGTAGATAGGATTATTTTTTAATTTGTGCAAACAGTTTAATTTTTTTCTGCCCAATGCATGAAATGGGTCTTACTGAGTAAAATATATATTGAACTTTTTTCAGCCAGACCCACCATTTCTATGGTAACAAACAAAATGGCTGCAATTTTGAGCAAATATTGGCAAATTTTTAAAAACTGCAAATTTTGTAATCTTTATAATAGTTATCATTCTTGCAAATCCATGTTCTCTATAGAGTCTATTGTGAAATGATCAGAGCATTTTGTAAATGTTGTGTTTTTATTTGTGAAATAATTTTTTTTTCAAATACAAAAAAATATTGTTTCTTTGGCAACAAATATGGCTATATCTTGCAAACTATTCATGATTAAAAAAGTGTCTGGTCATTGCACACAGTAGAATATGCTGAATGTAACACTGAAAACATTATTTATATAGCTTAATTATTCCAAGAGATATCCCGTTTCAAAATGCAGAAATTTGAAGAAATTTTTTTTGGAGAAAATGGCTGTCAAAGATTGCATAATGGATTTCATTACATGATATCGACTTGCTTGATCCATGATTAAAACTCACTTAGAGGTACATAATTGTCATGGAAGTGAACTGTATTGATAGTATGCATACAAAGTTATAATAATCTGGCAGAAAACCATTTTCAGTATTTTTTGTCAAAAAACACCATTTCACCTGGGTGTCTGACCTTAAGCTGCCAGTGAATAACATTGAGTCAGATACATGACTTGGCGAGCTTTCCAATGCTACCATGTATTCGTGCGTCAGTCTCTAGGAGCGAAGTAGCCGGGTCGTTGTTTTCCATTGATCATTCCACTCACAGGTCATTAAATGTATCTCATCCTATCTTGTATTTCTGTTGGATAAAAACAATGCTTTGAGCACAAAAAAGGTAGGAAATTGTCATTAAGTGAGAAGTAACAATAGACTCACTGGTTAACTGGGACAGGAAACAAGTATCATCAGAATGAAAACTGGATCTGTGCAGTGGGTATTATTACATCACTGTGCAGTGGGTATTATTACACCACTGGGCAGTGGGTATTATTACATCACTGTGCAGTGGGTATTATTACATCACTGTGCAGTGGGTATTATTACATCACTGTGCAGTGGGTATTATTACATCACTGTGCAGTGGGTATTATTACATCACTGTGCAGTGGGTATTATTACACCACTGTGGATATTACATGATTATTTTGAATAACGTTCAACTAACAATAGCAACGAAAGACTTTATTACACAAGTGCGCAATATGTCGTGTGCAATACAACGGTGCTGTTCAGATTTCATAATCACACTTTGAATTACGTCAATGTCAAAGACACGGTCATTTCACAAATTTGTCATGATCAGGGAATTGATATTCGTGAAGAAGATGAAACATTTGTAACCACGGTGTTTTCTCATAATGGACTGATCCATCATGATGATATTGTTTAGAGTTGAGAATTGCTCAGGCTAATCCTTCTAAAGGGTGTGTAGGAAGTCTTCCACAAATCTTAAATAGGATGTCACATTTTTAAGGTCCTATAATTTGTAAAGGTCTTGAAAATGAAAATGTTTAAAGAAAGAACTTGAAAAGTTCAAACTTGACTTCACCAAACTAGCCTATAATTCAACAAAGGTAGTATGGACTTTGCATTACTGGGCAATGTTTCATCAATGAAATGATAATAAATAAATGGTTCCTAGATTAACTATAGCTACGTCAACAGAACACTCCCTAACAACAGAAAACAAACTAGCACATCTTGGTTGAGCGATAAGTAAATAGAACTGTCAGCTGCATCAACATTGTTCTCAGAAACGGAGGGATGAAATCTAGGGCACCATGTCACAGTGTTTAGAACATCAATTGACATGATTCAGAACCCTCTGGCTGCTTTTTCAAATCTTCACCAATTTCATTCACCTCACGTTGCCTCAGGTTACTCAGCTCTTTGCAAAGTAACTGATGTGTGTGTGTGTGTATGTGGCTGAATGCTTTCTAGAGAAGTTGAGATGGTGTTTGAATTAACAGATTTGTCAGAAAGTGATATGTAAAGTGCTTAAACATTCCTGAGGACTAGAAACTATTGTATATGAGATCATTCCTTTTATTATACATTACAGTTTTAAAGAAACTGATTATCACATCTAGTTATTCTAGTAACAACCGAGGTGTAGTTGCTAATGCGAGGTGTTATTTCAGTAACAACCGAGGTGTAGTTGCTAATGCAAGGTGTTGTTTCAGTAACAACCAAGGTGTAGTTGCTAATGCGAGGTGTTGTTTCAGTAACAACCGAGGTGTAGTTGCTAATGCGAGGTGTTATTTCAGTAACAACCGATGTGTAGTTGCTAATGCAAGGTGTTGTTTCAGTAACAACCAAGGTGTAGTTGCTAATGCAAGGTGTTGTTTCAGTAACAACCAAGTTGTAGTTGCTAATGCGAGGTGTTGTTTCAGTAACAACTGAGGTGTAGTTGCTAATGCGAGTTGTTGTTTCAGTAACAACCGAGGTGTAGTTACTAATGCAATGTGTTGTTTCAGTAACAACTGAGGTGTAGTTACTAATGCAATGTGTTGTTTCAGTAAAAACCGAGGTGTAGTTGCTAATGCGAGGTGTTGTTTCATTAACAACCAAGTGTAGTTGCTAATGCAAGGTGTTGTTTCAGTAACAACTGAGGTGTAGTTACTAATGCAATGTGTTGTTTCAGTAACAACCAAGGTGTAGTTGCTAATGCGAGGTGTTGTTTCAGTAACAACTCGGGTGTAGTTGCTAATGCGAGGTGTTATTTCAGTAACAACTCGGGTGTAGTTGCAAATGCAAGGTGTTGTTTCAGTAACAACTGAGGTGTAGTTACTAATGCAGTGTGTTGTTTCAGTAACAACCAAGGTGTAGTTGCTAATGCAAGGTGTTGTTTCAGTAACAACCAAGGTGTAGTTGCTAATATGAGGTGTTGTTTCAGTAACAACTGAGGTGTAGTTGCTAATGCGAGGTGTTGTTTCAGTAACAACCAAGGTGTAGTTGCTAATGCAAGGTGTTGTTTCAGTAACAACCGAGGTGTAGTTGCTAATGCGAGGTGTTGTTTCAGTAACAACTGAGGTGTAGTTGCTAATGCAAGGTGTTGTTTCAGTAACAACCGAGGTGTAGTTGCTAATATGAGGTGTTGTTTCAGGCGCTGCGAGTCATGTCAAAGCTGATGAAGGAATGCTGGTATGACAATGGCGCGGCGCGACTCACGGCCTTGAGGATCAAGAAGACACTTGCAGGCATGGTTGGCTTGGAAGACATCAAGATCTGACGCTTGTGACACTTGACAGATGTCACTGATATGGTGATGACGTCACTAGTGTGGTTAGGAGAACTGTGATGGGAGATGACTTGTTGATGAAAGTTTGTGACGATATGAGACATCATCAGGCATCTCCAGCCAGTTCTGTCGTGTTCCGTCCCTTTGATGTAAACTGTCATTACACTAACGTGTGCGTCATACAACGTGACAGAACTCTGTCACTACAGCAGGAGGCTGTCTTTCTTATCAGACAGAGTCTTCTGTTTGACACTTTGAACGAATTCTGCAAGGAATTTGAAGGCAACGTAGCTGATTATAAACATAGCGTTGTCAAGAGTTGACATCAACTAGTGTGATTCTGTAGTGGGGACTGTACAGAAGAGAGCGATTCGGACATTCACAAAGTCGTATCAGAATAACACACGTGTTAGATTCCATATTTGTCAGAGACAGATGTCGTAATACTGGCTTCAGAAGACATGACATCTGAACTGTTAATTTCAACTGTGACATGTGACACATAAATGACATGTGTGGTGTGACATGTGCATGACGTAATGACGTGTGTGATGTGATGGAAAAAGAAATGATGACTTTTGTTTCATTGGTGGTGTTTGTACAGTTGGTGTACAGTGCCTCTCTGTGATGACAGTGTTCTAGACTAGGGGGAAGGTGGGGTGGTAGTCATAGCAAGCCCCTGACAGGCAGGGGATTCGTTGGCTGGGCATCAAGGGCATTATTGGGTGAGATGTTGGGGTGAGAAGCAGCAGTATTGAGACAGTAGGGATTGGTGACATGTTGGTATTGTGTTGTTTCCATTGTGCTGTGGTAGAAGCCGTTCCAGCAGCAGCTGTAGCCTTGTATTACGTGCACCTTGTATCCTGTGCACAGTATTTATCACTCAGTGTAGCGTATTCGTCAGTCAATGTGCATTATTGATCATTCAGTGTACAGTATTGATCAGTTAGTGTACAATATGGATCTGTTGTTTACATTATTGATCAGGCAGTGTATATTATTGATCAAACAATGTACATAACCAGTCAGTTTGCCTTATTCAAGTGTGTATGTCTTTGATTAGTGGTGTACACTGATGATCACTTGTGTACATTACTGATCAGGCAGTGTCCTATTGATCAGTCAGTGTACACTATTGATCACATGTTTCAGTCGCGCACATTGTGTACCTGGTAGTGTACATATGTTATTGATCAGTCCATGTTACGAACGAAGCGTGTACAATGGGTAAACACATGTTCATAGGACTGTGTGAACATGTTCACATGACTGTGTGTGAACATGTTCACAGGACTCTGTGTGAACATGTTTACAAACATGCTAAATGCACAGTGCAGTGTTGTTACATATCTGTTGATTTGTCTTTCACTAAACCTTGTTGAGATGATAGCGTTGGTCGAGACGCCAGAACGAGACAATGAATGTTGACGTCACGTCTCTCGCTGTCTACTTTTATATAAAACCATCGTCAGTCAGTTTTGTTTAATGGTGAATGTTGAATTATTTGGGTATACTATTTACAAGTGACACTGTCACTAGCGCTTGCGTGAAGTAGCAAGCAAACATTGTGTTGAGCTGTCAAGAATAGATGTGCTTCCTAAAACTAATTACTGCTATATGTGTGTGTTTGTACATATAATTATATATGTATTTGTACATATATATATATATATATAAATAATAATATGTATATATATATATATATGTATACAGTGTATATTGCAGGCATACAGAACTCTCCAGGATTTGTGGTAGTATCAAACTTTGTTAGCCTGGTGGACTTTTTGGTATTTACTGGACTTCTTCGAAACCTGGTATATTATAAATATATATATCTGTACAAACTTACATACAAACCCCTACCTTTGAGTTCAATCATGATGGATGTATTACAATTATAAGGGGGTATTTATGATTACAGATTGCTGTCGGTTCAAATGGCAGTGTGCTTGTAGTCATTCATCGAATTGTCTTCTGTTGTTTCATGTGTTTGTTTGTCGTTTCTTTTATGTTAGTTTTGTTTCGGTTTGTTATAGCTTGGTGGGTTTTGATCATCTATCACTCTTTAGTGTAATGTTAATAATCATTTTCTTTATTGAAAATACTGAACTGCTTATAAAATGTTTAAAAAATTTGGTTATAGAAACTTTTGACATAGTTTTTAAGAAAGGCCAAGACACATTCTGGTGGTTGGCAGCTTACTGGAAACTTTCAGGATTCAAAATTGTTCAGAACTATTTCTTGGAGACAGTACTGCATTGATGCGCTTCAAATGCCTGATTTAATCTTTTTTGCAGATTTTTTAGAGGACTTTGTCTAAAGAAATGCTGGAATGAGTGCAAAATGGTAGCATCAGTTGATGTAGAATAATAGTAATCATGTATTATAGACACTTTAGAAATGTTGATCATGTATGACGTGTAATTGTGACCAAATGCCATAGAGTTGGTGCTAAAAAATATTTTGTTAAAAGTATTTGGTCCTCTAGCTGATAATTGCACCCATGATAGAAATGAAAATAGAATGATTATTTACGTCGCAATACAAGTGTGTAATGTAAATGTATTAATTGTGAAGACGTGTGGAAGACGTGTGGAAGACGTGTGGAAGACGTGTGGAAGACGTGTGGAAGACGTGTGCATTGTGTATGATTTATCCTGTTAATGGGAGACTTGTTTGTCGTCAGGTTATTTGCGCCAGTCTCCTGGCACTTTATATGGCTAATGTCAGAAACTACATTTCATGCACATGCAGTGTTGCCTTTGACTGATCATCAACTGATGCCAGATACACCGGATCTGTTGTTTACATTAATGATGAACTGATGCCGGATACATCGCTGTATCATTAATGATGAACTGATGCCGGATACACCGCTGTATCATTAATGATGAACTGATAACAAATACACCGCTGTATCATTAATGTTGTGATGATCAGGACATGTAGTTATTGATTCTTAACGACAACCAAAATAAATATTTATTTATAATTAACATCTGTGTCAAGTTGACATGTCTATTCTTTGTGCCTTGTTCTTTGCGTTTGGTGAATTGGGGGTGCGTCTCTTGGCAGCAACAACGTGCTTCCATTGCCTCTGGACTTGTCCTGTGTCCCTCAGGTTCATCTCCCTCGTCCTTGCTACATAGCAACGACTATAAATGAAAGGAACAAATGAACTGTTGCTTATGTAACTTAGCTGTGTGAATGTGTCAAATACAATTAACAAATATGTCAGAAGAGTGGGTTACATACAGCGACGACAGATGCAGCTCTAGATAAGCCAGACTTTGTTGTCCACATACCAAGTGGGATTTCTTCTCTGGATGCTGTCTTGTTATAAATCACTTCATCTAATGATCTGTTCCTCAATATCTTTGCCATGAATCCTATTCCAGTTCCCATCTGTCATCTTTTGTAGATACTCTATTGTCTTCCGTCCTTCATGCTGCCTTCATCATGACTTGTTTCTGCATGTTCTCCTGCCAAAGGCATCCAGGGGCCACTCTCCAAAATAGTCTGACACTTCGTTTTTAACTTTCCACGTAATATTTCCTATTATTTCCTCATTTGTGATCTCACATATAAGTTAGACACATCATTGGATTCGTTTTGACGAGATCTTTCAAGATATGTATAATTTCATATAGCAAAATGCATGCAAAGGAGCTTAATTCCTGTTAGAATGGCGAAAATGGGCTTTCCATTTTTAAACATTTCAGATACCTCCGAAAAAATACTAAATATTGGAAATTCAAAATTTTAAGTATCTGATGGCAAGGTAAACTATCTTATCGACATAACGCACTATAATATAGTTCCATGAGATACATAATTCTACTCATTTTGTTAATTGCTAATTGGTCTTTTTTACGGTTACGCCCGATACCAAGCTTCCTCACCAATGTGCCACTATTACAACTTGTTTATTTTAAAAAGTTAACGTTGGTAGTAAACCGATACATTTTCAGTATTTTTATGTAGACATTATTTTATAACAGTTACTGTTATATTGTTTGTAAATTTGGTGTTTGTGCAAATAAAAAACAGCCAAACTTTAACTGGTTATGCCCAATATCAAGCTAAAACGTGGATCGACACAAAAATAATTAACTACATTATTTCAAAATGTATACTTTGACAATATAACAGTAACTGTTATAAAATAATGTCTACATGAAAAATATGGAATATATATCGGTTTACTACCAACATTAACTTTTTTAAATAAACAATTTCTAATTGTGGCACATTGATGAGGAAGCTTGATATCGGGCGTAGTACACTTAGCAATAGAAAAAAATTGGTAGAATTATGTATCTCATGGAAGTATAGTGCATTACGTCGATAAGATAGTTTACCTTGCCATCAGATACTTAAAATTTTGAATTTTCAATATTTAGTATTTTTTCAGAGGTATCTGAAATTAATGTTTAAAAATGGAAAGCTCATTTTGACAATTTTTTGGCTATTCTAACAGGAATTAAGCTCCTTTGCTTGCATTTTGCTATATGGAATTATACATATCCTGAAAGATCTCATCGAAACGAACCAAAGATGTGTATATCTTACATGTGAGATCACAAATGAGGAAATAATAGGAAATAATACGTGGAAAGTTAAAAATGAACCATCAGACTTGTTTGGAGGGTGACCCCTGGAGTTTGTTTCTTTGATCTTGTCCAACATTCTGAATGAAGCAACTCAGACTTAATATACAGCTCTAATTAACACACAACATTCAAAGAAGGCATCTTTAAATTATGTAAAATGGATATTTATTCTTTACTTGTTAAAAAAATATATAAAAGGAACTGATATTTACACAGCATGCATACCACACTTCTGGAATGCCACCTAGACTGTTGCCTTTTAAACTGTATACAGGGTATGACCCTGTGTTTAGTTTCAAAATGACTAATTACAGTATAAAATCACACCAACTTGTATACAATGCGTACACATGTTGCATGTGTAAACCTTCACAGACTTGGTGAAATTGGGAAACAAAAAACCTTACATATTCTTAATATACTCATTCTGTAATCAGTACCTTTACCTGCTCATAATAACCCAATCAAATACGTATACCGACATAATTTGACCAGATATGAATAAATGAATGGTTATTCGATGAGCTTCCTATTACAAGTAGAACAGTCAGAAATCAAATCATTAAAACACACTAGTTGATACTGCTCAACCATTTTGTTGGGATGAGTTTAAGCCCATGGTTTCTGATGATCTTGGTGCAATAGTCTTCATGTTGTGTACAATATGCACACACAATGTATATTATGTGTATATTATACACACACAGCAGATAACAACATTTTTTATCTAACATTTTGAGAGTATCAAGATTTAGCAAAGAACTCCCTGGCAAGTTAATATCACAACTATGCACTGTGGTAACATTTCAGAGGTTCCCAAATACATGTTCTCTGATGGAATGGTGTATCAGGAATATATTGAAGTGGACTTCTCCATATGTACATAAATCAGTTGCTAAATATTAACGTGGTTTTTGCCAAGACTTGTATTTACAGTCTAACCTACTGGCCATTCATCGTGGCTAGGCCTTGACTGCAGACAATGCTGGGTCAACTTAACAATAACAGCTCACACCTGTCATAGACTGAGAGCTTCAACCATCTAGTTCTCATCTACTTTCTGTTCCCTCAGTTGAACCAAACATTACAACTGTGAATCTCTTGTTTGCCACTGTTTAGATGCTCTCCGTGTCAGCGTCAGGTCACATAATCAAATGTTGCTGGCAGCTGAAGACATGTATTAGTTGTGCTCTCTGTCATATTTACCCACCTACTCACTACTTTACCTGTGGACTTACTTCAAGATTGCCCAACATTTTGTGATGATTTTGAGTGTCGTATCATTAGATTACACTGTACCTGTAAGTGATTCACGGTTCAAAAGTATGCTGTGATTATATTCAATTTGATTCTGTGTGACTTGACCCAGACCTAGATGTGTGGAGAATCTGAGAATAGTCAGACAGGAATACCATAGATAACGTCATCAAGTGTTTCCACATCTGAGCACATTGGCCATTGTAACACGTGTTCTTAACCTTTCTATGCCTAACAGGCTTTAGTCACTGCCTTTGTTACCAGTGACAGTTCTTGGAAGACTCGTGACAACTGGTGTGCTACTGGCATTGTCAGCACAGTTCATACAAATGGTTTCAGGGCAAAGCAAATCCATTTTTTTTAATTAATCGCGTGCTTTGTCCTTGAGTGAAAATGAACACTTTTGCATGATATCATCAGTATATCTTAACACTCCAATGTCAAAAAGACTGGCAGCAACAGATGAAATCTTTAATGTTGATTTCAAATCTTAAATGTTGCCCCATCAAAAATGTCACCAGGATTGGCATTTATTGCATTTTGCCATGAAACTCTTCATATCTTCGTACACCCCCAGCAGCAGTAGAGGGTGAAGGTTGTATCAATCACCCCCTAGAGAGCAGTAGATGGACCAGGATGAGGGTAGCAGAGATGATGACTCCACTAGACTGTGTTTGTACTCCAAGCTGCCACAAATAGAGAACAGTGTGAGTCAAAGATACGACATCTGGTTATCATGTTTTAGTTTCAGTCTCTGTCAATGATGATGACTGCTGGTTCTCAACCGACACCATTGGTCCTGTTTTGAATGCAAGCAACTTAGTTGGATTTGAATTGTGTTTTTTATTATTTTATTGTTATATTAATATGTTTGAGGGTTTGTCGCTAGGTGGCGTGAGGTGGTACTTGTTTATTTTGTCACTGCGTGATTCAAAATCATTTTTGCTATTTAACGTTTAATTTTGTCTGTGACACTAGTGTAGAATTAGTGTCAATGTATTGCACTGTTTGCTTAAACAAACATTTTATAAACTCTCACCGCCAACGCTGTTAAATATTGTACTTAAATTATTTGGCGATAATACAGGTCGATTTGATTTTCGCGCTAGCAGGCTTACGTACACAACATACTAAGGCAGGGGCAGTCCCCTTATAAACTACCGGGTATATACTAACAGGCCTTTTCAACAAGACGTTCTTTCATACTCAGAATCACCCTGGGGGTGAAGACCTCTGACTTTTCTTTGCACGGGCACTAAACGTCTTGTTACTTTGCACAGGCCTGCTGAGCGCAAACAATCATACGACCTGTAATATTGCCATTGACTATCGCCAACCCACTCTTTAATAACCTAGAAATTTACATTATTTTTAGTACAATTTTACAGTTTTAGAATATTTTATTATTTTCAATTATTTATTATTTTTATAAGACACTATCATTTTATTTTAAGAATAACATCACATCTCGGCATCCCAAAAAGCGCGCCAAAACTATGCATATTCGAAAATGTCCGGATGCACAGCATTAAATGTTGAATTTCTAATTCATTGATTTTTTTTGGCTTGGTGGACATGGAAATAGATAGCAGGATGTAATGTAACATGAATTCAAACCATAGATGTTTTTATTCCCTTTAATAACGATATTAAATTTTGGCAAATCAAATATGAAGTTAATAACATTAAATACTCACAGAGATTTCGTCCCCATTGAGTGTAACGAAGTAGTTGCAGAGATCTTCGTAGCAACACTGGGTGCAGGCCCAGTCGTTGAACCAGCTGCGGCGACAGGTGGTTCTCTGCGCTGCTTGGCGCCGCTCACAGCCTTGCTTAGTGTCGCAGTCCTTCGATATGTAGTAGATGCGTCTGCCACGAGATGTGATCTTAGGAGGGCCTGAGGCACAGGAACATGTATAAGTAATTACAGTCCTTTGGTATGAAGTAGATGAGTTTGCCACGAGATGTGATGTTAGGAGGGCCTGAGGCACAGGAACATGTATAAGCAATTACAGTCCTTTGATATGTAGTAGATTCGTCTGCCACGAGACGTGATCTTAGGAGGGCCTGAGGCACAGGAACATGTATAAGCAATTAAAGTCCTTCGATATGTAGTAGATGTGTCTTAATTATAATTTAAATTATTAAAATCAAGGAGCATAAGTCATGGTCAAAACTGAATGAAATGTTGCACCTAGAAGAGGTTCTATGAAACAACACTTGCACATATTTTTTTCTAGTAGTTTTCCATGCTAAAATATAGTGGTGCTACAGACAAAAAAGTATAATTAGAGACAAAATTGCTAGGTAACACGCTGTTGCTAAGTAATCCAAATGCAATGCTACAATGTGCATGGTGGTTTCTGCGAGACTGGTTCTTACGTACTTCCATATCTGATGTAGGTGGTGCACGCATCCTGGAACTGGTCACATGAGTGAGTCTCACTGGTGCATACTCCGTGGTTGTGCTCCTCTTCAGAGCACTGGTAACACTCCAGTGACACCACTACAACAAACAGTCCCACTAACACTCCAGTGACACCATTGCAATACACAGTTCTACTAACACTCCAGTGATACCATTACAACACAGTCCCACTAACAATCCAGTGACACCATTGCAATACACAGTCCTACTAACACTACAGTGACACCATTGCAACACATAGTCCTACTAACACTCCAGTGACACCATTACAACACACAGTCCCACTAACACTCCAGTGACACCATTACAACACACAGTCCCACTAACACTCCAGTGACACCATTACAACACACAGTCCCACTAACACTCCAGTGACACCATTGCAACACATAGTCCTACTAACACTCCAGTGACACCATTGCAACAAACAGTCCCACTAACACTCCAGTGACACCATTGCAACAAACAGTCCCACTAACAATCCAGTGACACCATTGCAATACACAGTCCTACTAACACTCCAGTCACACCACTACAACACACAGTCCTACTAACACTCCAGTGACACCATTACAACACAGTCCTACTAACACTCCAGTGACACCATTGCAACACACAGTCCCACTAAGACTCCAGTGACACCATTGCAACAAACATTCCCACTAACACTCAAGTGACACCATTACAACACACAGTCCTACTAACACTCCAGTGACACCATTGCAACAAACAGTCCCACTAAGACTCCAGTGACACCATTGCAACACACAGTCCCACTAAGACTCCAGTGATGCCATTGCAACAAACAGTCCAACTAACACTCCAGTGACACCATTACAACACACAGTCCTACTAAAACTCTAGTGACACCATTGCAACAAACAGTCCCACTAACACTCCAGTGACACCATTGCAACACACAGTCCCACTAACACTCCAGTGACACCATTGCAACAAACAGTCCCACTAACACTCCATGACACCACTGCAACAAACAGTCCCACTAACACTCCAGAAACACCATTGCAATACACAGTCCTACTAACACTCCAGTGACACCACTACAACACAGTCCTACTAACACTCCAGTGACAACATTGCAATACACAGTCCTACTAACACTCCAGTGACACCACTACAACACAGTCCTACTAACACTCCAGTGACACCATTACAACACACAGTCCTACTAACATTCCAATGACACCATTGCAACACACAGTCCCACTAACACTCCAGTGACACCATTGCAACACACAGTCCCACTAACACTCCAGTGACACCATTGCAATACACAGTCCTACTAACACTCCAGTGACACCATTACAACACACAGTCCTACTAACACTCCAGTGACACCATTGCAACAAACAGTCCCACTAACACTCCAGTGACACCATTGCAACACACAGTCCCACTAAGACTCCAGTGACACCATTGCAACAAACAGTCCCACTAACACTCCAGTGACACCATTACAACACACAGTCCTACTAACACTCCAGTGACACCATTGCAACAAACAGTCCCACTAACACTCCAGTGACACCATTGCAACACATAGTCCTACTAACTCTCCAGTGACACCATTGCAACAAACAGTCCCACTAACACTCCATTGACACCATTGCAACACACAGTCTCACTAACACTCCAGTGACACCATTACAACACACAGTCCTACTAACACTCCAGTGACACCACTACAACAAACAGTCCCACTAACACTCCAATGACACCATTGCAACACACAGTCCCACTATCACTCCAGTTACACCATTGCAACACACAGTCCTACTAACACTCCAGTGACACCATTACAACACACAGTCCTACTAACACTCCAGTGACACCATTGCAACACACAGTCTCACTAACACTCCATTGCAACACACAGTCTCACTAACACTCCATTGACACCATTACAACACACAGTCCTACTAACATTCCAATGAAACCATTGCAACACACAGTCCCACTAACACTCCAGTGACACCATTGCAACACACAGTCTCACTAACACTCCATTGCAACACACAGTCTCACTAACACTCCATTGACACCATTGCAACAAACAGTCCCACTAACACTCCAGTGACACCATTGCAACAAACAGTCCCACTAACAATCCAGAAACACCATTGCAATACACAGTCCTACTAACACTCCAGTGACACCACTACAAGACACAGTCCTACTAACACTCCAGCGACAACATTGCAATACACAGTCCTACTAACACTCCAGTGACACCACCACAAGACACAGTCCTACTAACAATCCAGTGACACCATTGCAACACACGGTCCTACTAACACTCCAGTGACACCATTGCAACAAACAGTCCTACTAACACTCCAGTGACACCATTGCAACACACAGTCCCACTAACACTCCAATTACACCATTACAACACACATTCCCACTAACACTCCAGTGACACCATTACAACACACAGTCCTACTAACACTCCAGTGAAACCATTGCAACACAGTCCCACTAACACTCCAATGACACCATTGCAACACAGTCCCACTAACACTCCAGTGACACCATTGCAACAAACAATTCTACTAACACTCCAGTGACACCATTACAACACACAGTCCTACTAACACTCCAGTGACACCATTGCAACAAACAGTCCCACTAACACTCCAGTGACACCATTACAACACACAGTCCCACTAACACTCCAGTTACACCATTACAACACACATTCCTACTAACACTCCAGTGACATCATTGCAACAAACAGTCCCATTACACTGCAGTGACACCACTACAACAAACAGTCCCACTAAGACTCCAGTGACACCATTATAACACAGTCCCACTAACACTCCAGTGACATCATTACAACAAACAGTCCCACTAACACTCCAGTGACACCATTGCAACAACAAGTCCCACTAACAATCTAGTGACACCATTACAACAAACAGTCCTACTAACACTCCAGTGACACCATTACATCTACTAACGACACTCTCTATGGATAGAACATTGTTTCCATTTTATATTTCAGTATTATTATGGAATGAAAGACAAAAACACTTAAGGTGGATTATAGTCAGTGTAATTAAACCAATGTGCTCTACTGTTGCTTGGTGGACAGTTAAGTAGAAGGTCAAGTACAAAGACATCAGGATGTTTTCCACAGTTGCCGTTTTTCACACCTCTGGTAGCTTAGGCTCAGTAGCTAGCAGCCAGCCATTAAACCCATAGGCTTGTGTGGAGAGGATAGTTGCCACAAAAGCAAGCTTAGGTCCTAGGTTGTGTCAGGGCTGGGTCCAATTATGTAATTGTAATTGATTACAGTCAAATTATGTAATTGATTTAGATTTTTAAAATATTTTGTAATTATTTTGTGTAATTGAAACAATTACATAAATTATGCAGGTTTTCTGACATTGCACGCTTTATTTAAAAAAGTCCCACAACCGGGTCACAGATGTGTTTCAATCTACAAAATACTAAACCTGACAAAATACCTATTGCCTAAGTTGTGATCCCAATGTGTCATTCACCTAACACTGCTACCAGGTAATTAATGAAGAAGCCATGTAGTCATGCACTGTATCTGGTAGTGTCTACTGTTTGATCAGTGGGTGGATTCCCACCTGTCACTGTCTAAGTGTCAATAACCCATTTGTTCTTTAATCAGGCTGCAAGGTGCTAACCAAACTGGCTAAACTAGTCTAGAGGCAGTCTGAGTCAGTGTACTTCTTCAGAAGAGGATCTAGTAGTTCTTAGCAGTTAGAATTGTCTCTTATGAGAGCAACAAAGGCATTTTATTATGAATTTCATTCGAGCCTACATACCAGTCAGTGCATCTACTAATGACACTCTCGTGCATGCCATATCATTGATAAACTTTTTGGTATGTCAAATGCATGCTTCTGTCAATGTCTGTCAATGAAAACTTAATGGTGTAAGTGTAATTGATCTGAAAATTGCAGAAGTGTAATTGTAACTGATTTTGTGTAATTGGCCCCACCCTTGGATTGTGTACCCCAAACAGCCCAGTCTTGGGGTAATGCAGGAGTTAGTCTCACTTCAGAGCACCACTGAATCCTTTTAGCCACTTAGCAAGCAGTAGTAATACAAAAGCAACAAGTCAGTTGGCTAGTACATTGCTTCCAATTACTGTAACAATTACTATTACTTGAATATGTGTAATTGTTACTACTACTCCAGACCTAGCTGATAGAAATAAGATTTAATTAAGTGGCGATGAGTAAATAACGACTGTCCTGAGTGTGCATATTTAACATTTTCTTAATCTTATGCTTACATTTCTGTAATTGTTTGCCCTCTACACCAGATGTATTGTTTACCCTCTACACCAGATGTATTGTTTACCATCTACACCAGATGTATTGTTTACCCTCTACACCAGATGTATTGCTTCTGTTTATTATAAACATAATTTGTTTGGTTATTTTGCAGCTGGGGTTGAACGGTAGTGTTGTTTGTAATATTTTACTCAGCTGGCCTAATTATTAACCCTAACAATTTAATCCAGTTAACTAAAACATTGCTTAATGTTCGATTGCTATTATTCTTGATAAATGCAGTCTACAGGGGACAGGTACACTTTACCCAAAGTTTAGGTGAACAAAGTTTAATATGAGAAGACGACAATTGACAGGCGCCATGACAATAAATGTCCTTTCACCACTGTGTGTCTATGTCTATGTCTATATAATAATTGGCAAAAACCATACAGTCATTACGCCAATATAGGGGACGGCATAGCCCTACAGGGGATTTTTAGAGTCGTCTGCCCAGCCTAGATTTAAAAGTATCCACCGTGGCTGCAGACACAACTGTTTCGGTTAGTCCGTTCCAGTTCCTTACTGTTCTATTAAAAAAGCTGTTAGCATAAACCTGAGTCCTTGCCGGCACCTGAATAAATCGTTCACTGTGGCCACGAGTGTTGTTGATTGAGTGCACGAGGTGGCTCGGCAGAGGAAGGGCTATTTCTCCATGTACAGATTTATAGAACATTGCTAGGCGGCTGTGTGACGTCTACAATATTGCACACCTGTCTAATGTCACAGGTGTGTTAAAATATATTAACGGAACAACTTTATTTAACTTACCCGCTGGAATTAGTAAAACGACGGACACTAACAACAAACAAATCGAAGCCATTTTTGGTAGAACGTTGACTGGTGTGACCTAGATATTTAAACACAGAGAAGTCAATACACTTATGAAGGGGAGAATGCCATGGTTATGCGTGTTCTTTCATAGTTACACCGGTTTTTATTAGACCCAATCCACATGTTTTATCATTGACATTCGATTAACTAGTACATGTGCAGATCATCGAAATAAATCAGTAACGATCAGTTTGCATCATTGATACGCACATGTAATCTGGACTTACCTTCCACCCCTTGTTACCTGTACATGTATAGTTGCGCCCAGGTGCAAAACGATCTGCAATTTGATCGCCAGGTGGTGGCCAGATCTTAATATTCAATTCAACATTATCCATCAGGTGGCAATACAATCGTCGCGCATTCCTGTAAACGCGTATATGCGTGCTTGCGTGCGCACGCGAACGCCGACAGACAGGTATCAAGACAGTTAGATAAAGAAAATAAATGGGCATTGTGGATTTTTTAGAAGTCTGGCTTTTAATATCGATTCTCTATGCTTCCATCAAACTATTTTTATCATAACCTCAGATAGCAGGTAATCTGGTGTAATTTTAAATGCTTCGAAATGAACATTTATGTCCTACATGCACGTTGTCCTTTGGCTGGACTGTGTCGTAATAATAAATGCGAATCCTATTTACTTGACCTCCTAAGATGCTATATTTTCTTGTTCGTAGCCTATGTTTTTTGATATTGACTCACATCTGGCGATTTTGTAATTATGATGTATAAAAAACCGATCCCCTTGTGGGTACGTCCTGCCAACTAATTGATTATTGAGGAAACTGGACGTTCACACGCATGCACGAACACATGTACGCATGTATACGCACGCACACACGAACACACACAGGCATGCGTTAGTGATAAAGAAACACTTCCTTGGGAGGGGGAATTACAAATGGAAAAACAGTATTTGACACGTGGTCAGATAGGCTAGTCTTGCACTGGATGCCACCTCTACAGTATTTGACGCGTGGTAAGGTAGGCTAGTCTTGCACTGGATGCCACCTCTACAGTATTTGACGCGTGGTAAGGTAGGCTAGTCTTGCACTGGATGCCACTTCTACAGTATTTGACGCGTGGTAAGGTAGGCTAGTCTTGCACTGGATGCCACCTCTACAGTATTTGACGCATGGTAAGGTAGGCTAGTCTTGCACTGGATGCCACATCTATATACAGTATTTGACGCGTGGTAGGGTAGGCTAGTCTTGCACTGGATGCCACTTCTACAGTATTTGACGCGTGGTAAGGTAGGCTAGTCTTGCACTGGATGCCACCTCTACAGTATTTGACGCATGGTAAGGTAGGCTAGTCTTGCACTGGATGCCACATCTATATACAGTATTTGACGCGTGGTAGGGTAGGCTAGTCTTGCACTGGATGCCACCTCTACAGTATTTGACGCGTGGTAAGGTAGGCTAGTCTTGCACTGGATGCCACCTCTACAGTATTTGACGCGTGGTAAGGTAGGCTAGTATTGCACTGGATGCCACCTCTACAGTATTTCTACATACACAATAGATCATATATGCATCAATATTATTTTGTTGAACTGTTGGTACCACGACCTAGTCGATTGACAATTAAACCAAATTCAAGTTTTATCTCGTGTAATGGTGTCATGTCCAATTTGCCACAACACAGCGGTGCTAACACATCCCATGCATGTGTCGCACCGATGAACATCCGAACAATGTCAACCACTTCGTGCGACTGGCATCGGTCAACTCTCAATATGTAGGTTTAGCCACCAAAATCAAAAGCAGCTAAGATATTGAGAAATACAGGTTTCCAGTGTCCACCATTTAAAAAATCCAAGATGGCCGTCATATATACTTTAAACATATGTAAACATTGGTTTTCAGAATCACTATATCATAACGTTTCCAAAAATTTATAGGTTTGCAAGACTCAACAAACGTGAACGAAAATACAAATGTTAACATTGCGAACCTGACTATGCCGCCAAATAAAATGTCCTCATATCTTATTAAAAGCTTTAAAAGGACAACAATATTTGTGTCTAGGTCTTAGGGGTCACGCATTTCATACTGAAACATCGCATCTTAAAAAAATACATTTTTGACTTTACCTTTGTGACTTTATGTTATGTAGTTCTTGAGATATGGGAATAATATGCTTTGACGGGCGCCATCTTGTAAACTGGCTGATATAGGCATGCATATGAAGGTACAAAGTTACATTGCTTGCAATCGCTATCCTCCACATTAATTAAAAACGTAAACTATATGGCTCTACGTAACATAGTTATTAAGATATCGTTACGTTTGTATTGACGACCGCCATCTATAAAAATGGCGGATGCCCATGTCTCAGAAGTCCAAAAGTAACAAATATGAAATCTTTGACGTCTGTGACCTACACTTCGACACAAATATTATTGTTCTATTTAATGCAGTGATATTATTATGACGTGATAACAAATTCTGCCAATAAAAGGATGCTGCTCTGGTAGAAACATTATCATGTGCATTCCATACAATGTCATTGTGTATTTTAAGAAGAGCCGTCTCAATTGAATGAAATCGCTTATATGCAGATTGTAGATCATTTGATAAATGCTGTGAATAAATGTGTTCATGGAGTCGATTTGCAACAACCTTCTCCAATACTTTCGTATATACACTAATGCGTGTGTCCTTTGATCGGCTGAAAAACAGTTCAGTTTTGACAAAAACTGCGTTTTCTGTGGCCAAGAAGCCAAGTGTGGTAAGAAGAGAACAAATCTGAAATGATGTATGATCCGACTCTGTGCAAGCAAGGTTGTTGCATGTGCATGAGTTGCCTGCTGCTGATGTCATGGACCATCAAGCATGCAGCATAACTTTCCGGACAACGAAAGACTTCCCAAAGAAGTATGAAAACGACATACAAAGAAGAAGAAAATCGGACGACCAACTGACGAAGAAAAAACAAATGCATTCATCAAGGTTGTCAAATTTCTGGAAGAAAATGATGAGGAGGACATTACTACCAATGATCTAGCTAGAAAAATGCTGATGTTTATGACCGTACCCATTCATACAGCGGGGTTAATTGGAGGAACGCGGAGTGAATGAACTTGCGAAAGATTTGAGACGGCAGCGAGAGAAACGATCTGCAAACATAATATCTTGAGTGTGAAGCTGTAAACACTACGCCACCGCGCTCTACATCAACAGTTTGAGGTCGAAGTGTACAGTAGGAAAGGTTTAACTGGACGAGGTAGATACTACAGCCACAGAGGCGAGACCAGCCAGAACTACTATTGCGATACATCGACAATTCGATGTATTGTTACACATGTAATCGTCGTACACTTGGTTGTGCACCTTTGTAACGATGCAGTCTAACACCGGCGCCATTAATACATGGGCTAGAACAACGATTCTTACGCCCTGTGTCTCGACCCAAAATTAGACCGCCAAGCCATTTTGAATGGTCGTCAAGAGTCTCGAGTGACTGTCCGAACCTATATCTTCGTTGTTAATTTTCCAGTACCAGAAGTATGCGAGACGAAAAATTACAAGCTTATACCAACTATTGCATGCATTTAAAACGCTGGGTGATATAGTGTAACATGACATTTCAAACTATGGCGTTAACAAAGTGTTCGTCTCGCGTGGATCTGGTGAGCCACAAGTCATTCAGTTTGATGCCGCTGACACTGAGTGAAAAGCGCAATGAGCGAACATCGATTACATTTTAGAGTCACTCCATCACAAAAGCCTTCAAAATAGGCCTACATGTTCAGGGACGTACCCAGGTTTGACATGTTGAGAGATTTCTAAATGGGTATTACCAGTGGCGCGGGAACGAAATTCATATTGGGGGACTTCAGCACCACTAAAAAAATTGCCGCCGCTCCGTTGAGGGGGGGGGGGGCAGTGCTGTTCAAAACCAAGTTATAACCCTAACCCTAGCTGTTTCCGCGCCTATGGGCATTACCGTCATCCTTCCGTATACTCACGTACATTGCCATAATTGTGATCATTCGTACAGCTGTGCAGACATTTGGAGGGGTTTCCGGCCAACCAAAAACCCCTCTGGGTACGCCCCTGCTGTACGTTACCATATGGGTCATACAATAGTGAGAATTTTTTGGGTGTTTCCTGATGTCCATAGACAAATATCATAGCCACATGTTTATTTTTCTGATGGCCGGCCTTGGGGAAAGGGTAATTTTGTAAAAGCAAAATATATTGAGTTATATATAAACTGCCAAAAAAATTGACCCCAGTCCCTACTCGGACATGCCAGATATATAAATGTGTTAGCAAGCTCCTCCAGAAACTCACCATCTGCACGGATTTCAATAGCGACGATTATGCGAAAAATGAAGCTGGTCTTAGCTGTGGACGACCAGGCTGCTGAATTCGATAGCGTAGGTCAGACGTATATTACTTTGATAAAAGTGCCCCACCATGCAGCGTCTCCTCCCCGACCTTCACCACAATGACGTCTGTGGTACATTCCTTCTGTAATACACTTCCTCCTTCGGCGAACTGAACAACCTGTAGTGGGGGAAGCAGTCCTCCACGTGCCGAGTGACCTTCGGGGTCCGACAATGATCTGTCCTTGGTCCGACGTTGTTCCTCACATGAATCTGGGCCATAACATCAAATCATGAGTGAGATTATTTACGGGCAATATCGTCCTCTACAAGAAGATCACCACACCAGCAGACTCCCAGCAGCTCCAAGAAGACCTGAACGCATGGGAGATGAAATTTAGTGTTGACAAGTGCCACGCCCAGCAGTACGAAATACATAGGTGAGGACATCACAAAGGACATCCACTGCGGCAAACCAGACGGTAATTTAAATGGACAAGGAAACCTTTGACTTATCGAGATACCAACATATTGTGTTGATGTGAAACCCGTCTTTCCGAGATATTTGTCGATTTTTTTATCAAAGAGCAGCTGGACAACTAACACAAATTAGACGAAATACCAATTATAACCACCTGGACAATTAAACAAATGTGTTTTATCCACATGTTTTGTTCAGCGTAATGCAAATGTTTTTTATTCAAATGTTAATGTGTATGAGTCAAACATTCAACAACAATTTTTTATTCAGGTGTTTAATTCAAACATTCAAATGCGACATGAAATGTAATTGCATTTACATTTGAACGTTCATTGACTGACGGTTTCAGCGCTGCGGTCGATCTGTAGACAGTGGCGCCACACCGTGGACAATGTCCCAACCAACCAGTGAATCTCTGTATACTTCCCAGCTGTTGAGAATAATGCTTTATCAGGGGTGAAGTTGGGCTGCTTTTGAAGTTTTTAGTTAACCAAATGATGTTTACTATATAAACGAGCCCACTGGAACGCACGTACATAATGCTGCGTTACAGTCAGCTTGTGTATATCGTGAATATTTGAGAGTGAGTGAACTCGACAGTTCAGTCCGACTTCACCACTGCCGGTAAACTTATGCACGTGGTTTAAGTAAACATTACGAAGTTGAATTTATGATATAAATCGAAAGAGCATGCTATTATTATTCAATTATTCAACTTGTCCGATTTGAGTGAAGTGATTATCGGTCTCACTGTGGACATATTGATATATCTACATTAGTGCGATCTAAAAGGTGAAAGATAATAATAGCTTGTTATAATGAGTAATCAGCAACTGCAGTCAATGGCTGTGCACTACCTAGGCTAAGGCTAACTGAACCGAACTGCGCCATGTCGACACTTGTGAAGACTGGTCTCAAGGCATTGGAAAAGTCTCTGACGGGGGATAGTCCAGTGAATCTATGATTGAAACTCAAACAAATTGCTATTGAAAGTTTTGTAGGATTTTTAGATTCGATAGTATGTTTATGTTAACAGAAAAAAGTCCACAAAATGCACTTGGTGGAAGATTGGCATTTTGTCAAGTGGTCGTAGGTCTCACTGAAATTTAGGGGATACATGTCATTCGTATGGTATAACTTATTTTCCGTGAGAATATTATAACGATGATGTATATTATTGGAAAGGTAATGCATTTAGCTGTGTAATGTTACATAACGCGTGTCATTGCAATTACTATTAAGGTCAGACTCGTATTCTAAACACATTTACAAATTATTACAATTTACATGTACCCCGATTGTCGACCTAGTCCAATGAATCAATGGTTTAGCCTCAAACAAAGTGTAATCATTGTGGCGTTCTTAGTTAGCACTATATGTCTGCTTTATTATGTTCTTAGTTAGCACTATATGTCTGCTTTATTATGTTCTTAGTTAGCACTATATGTCTGCTTTATTATGTTCTTAGTTAGCACTATATGTCTGCTTTATTATGTTCTTAGTTAGCACTATATGTCGGCGTTATTATGTTCTTAGTTAGCACTATATGTCTGCTTTATTATGTTCTTATTTAGCACTATATGTCTGCATTATTAGATCAAAAAGTCCACAGAAATTCACGTGGTGGAACATTTTATTTTCTGACGATAATGACAAGTGTTCGAAAGTCGCTGCCGGTCATTTTTGTCATAGTAAAATCTAGGGAAAGGTGTAATTTAAGCTGAGTATTCTATATTCTTTGCGCAATTCTTACACCTGATGTACACCATTGGAAGGAGTATGGATAGATTAATACAAAGATATACATCAAGTTTAATTCAATTTAGTAATAACATGAAATGTTAGTATGTTTTTTATTTGGTTGATATTTTAACTCATGTACTTATTTCAATATCAGTTATCTTCACCCAAACCATACGCTATAAAAATTGCATTGAAATGTGTGCGTAGATCCTTATTATTGCTTAACATGTAGTTTTATTTACTGGTACATGGCACGTTCAAACACTGCTATCGTTGAGAGCTTCCACGGAGTTGTTAGTTGTAATTTGACACAGCACGCACACACAGTACACTAGGAAATAATGAACACTCCCGCTTACTACTTACAGATCTACAATAGACGCTCCCCGTAACAAGAAGCCTCCGGGCCGCGATTGACTGTATTTCACCATACCAGTATTGCAGTAACAGCTTGTTTGATTATTGTATCATTAGACCGGATTTACTATTAAATACGTGATTAAATGCAAGAGAACTTCGTTCTTCTTTATAATCAAACACTGCCGAGACGGCGCAGATAAGTACGGGACGGCTATTCGATGGAGAAACTGGTAAATAGACAAATTTACTGAATACCGTTGGCAGCCATCTGCAGCCGCTAGAATCAGTCGGCAGCCGTCGACAGCCGTTGACAGCCGTCGGAAACTGTTGGCAACGACAGCAAGCTGCGCAACTATTGATAACATTTAAGCCCTACGGACTCTGCCATTCAACTGTCTAGAGCCAGATAACACTGCAAACATGGTGATTGAGGTTGCGTGCCCATTCCCAGGATGTGACCACGTATCACGGAACGACGACGCTGCAATAGTAGTCGAGCTCCTAAAGATTCATGGGTTGACACACTCGATTCATGCCGCTGCGACACCTGGTGGGAAAATGGAAAAGCTCAGACGCCCTACCGTATCGTTAGCTGGTACGTCAGAAACCTGGGCATACTTTGAAACCAGGTGGGGCGAATATCGAGATGGCACACGCCTCCGGGGAGACGACATCGTTGTTCAGCTATTGTAGTGTTGTGATGACGAACTGAGACGGGACCTCACTCGTTCAAACGGAGGTTCCATGGTCGGAGGCACCGAGGTAAACGTGTTAGCGGCGATGAAGGCACTCGCGGTACGCAGTGAGAACATCATGGTGGCACGGTACGCATTACATGACATGCGCCAGGGACGCGAGGAACAAATTCGATCATTCTACGCCCGAATCAAGGGTCAAGCTGACACCTGTGATTACCGAATCAAGTGCACCAAAGCAGAGTCCGACGAGATGGTCGACTTCGCCGGCGAGATATTGCGCGACGTACTCGCTTGCGGTATCGTGGACGACGAGATTCAGTTGGATTTTATAAGCGACCAGAACCAAAAGATGAAGATCGAGGAGATGATTAAGTTCGTCGAGGCGCGTGAGTCAGGCAAGCGATCGGCATCGCGCCTGCTGGATACCCCGAGTGTGAACGCGGCGAGTAGTACATACCGCCGCAATAAGCAACATGAAATGCGAACCAGGGACGCGGCGACAACTAAGCCGATACCTGGTCCGAAGCCCAAACATACGTTCGACCCCACGGCATTGTGTTGGTTCTGCGCGGAGAAGGGCCATGGTAAGAACCCGCCGTGGAGCATAAGGAGAAGCCAATGCCCAGCGTACGGCAAGCGATGTGGTAAATGCAAGAACATGAACCACATAGAACGCGCTTGCCTCGGCAAGGCGTACGCCCGCCGGCCGACTGAGACCGCCGAGACAAGTGACGAACAGTCCGCGGCCTTCGAACTGTGCACGATGGTAAACGGACCGGTTGCCGACGTCAAGGCAATCGCACTAGACCACCATCTGTACGATAACCTTTGTGACAGGTGGCATAAACGCGCATCTGACCCGCAGCCGTACGTCCGGGTCTACGTCGGAGCATTCGAGGAGGATTACCGTGCCCTCGGTTTCGCGCTCAGGAAGCGTGTAAGCGCCGCCGAACTCCCCGCGATGGCAGATACCGGATGCCAGAGCTGCCTAATGGGCATACAAGTGGCCGAGAGGCTGGGGCTCAATGCAGACGACTTCATACCGGTCACCATGACGATGAGAGCGGCGAACGAGGGAGGGATACCTATCCTCGGAGCGATGGTGGTGCGATTCTCGGGTACCGACAGCCGGGCCACAACGCACGAGACACGACAAATCGCCTACATCACCAACGCATCAGATCGTATCTTCCTGTCACGGGCCGCGTGCATCGACCTGGGGATGATTAGCGAGACATTCCCTACCATTGGCGATGGTGACGATGATGACGCAACCACTCCAACTCCATGCCCATGCACACCGCGCACAGCACCGCCGCCACTCCCCGAGGGCCTACCGATGCCCGCGACCGAGGAGAACCGAGCAGCGATCGAGTCGTGGCTGAAGAGGCGGTACGCGGCGAGCACATGCAACACATGTACCCACCAAACACTGCCCATGATGTCGGGCCCACCCTTGCGACTGATGATAGACAAGGATGCGACACCTGTCGCACGACACAGTCCAATACCGGTGGCCGTGCACTGGCAGGACGAGGTCAAGGCCGGCTTGGACGAGGATGTACGTCTCGGTGTGCTCGAGAAGGTACCAGTCGGCGATCGGGTCACATGGTGCCACCGTATGGTGATTTGTGCCAAAAAGAAAGGCAAGCCAAGACGCACGGTGGACTTTCAGGCATTAAATATACATGCGGCACGTGAAACCCACCACACCCCATCCCCGTTCCATCAGGCGCGAGGTGTCCCCGAGAACAAGCGTAAGACGGTATTCGACACTTGGAATGGGTATCACAGCGTGCGTCTGCACGAGGACGATAAACACCTGACGACGTTCATCACGCCGTGGGGACGTTACCGCTACTGTGTCGCTCCACAGGGGTATCGCGCGTCGGGCGACGGCTACACTCGCCGATACGACGAGATTATCTCGGGGATAGACGACCACACGAAATGCATCGACGACGCCCTGCTCTGGTCGGATAGTATCGCCGACAGCTTCCACCAGGCCGTGCAATGGCTTGACGTGTGCGGTCGGAATGGCATAACCCTGAACCCGGGGAAATTCGTCTTTAGCAGCCCCGTCGTGGATTTCGCGGGATTCACCATCACAATGGACAGCGTACTACCCTGCCCGAAATATTCTGATGCAATCCTGAACTTCCCCGTGCCACATAACATTCACGACATCCGCTCATGGTTCGGTCTCGCGAACCAGGTCTCATACGCCTTCAGCATGGCGGAACGAATGCTACCATTCCGCGCACTCCTGAAGGCGGGCCAACAATTTCGATGGGACACGGAGCTTCAGGAGGTATTCGATGAGTCGAAGGAACACATCGTCTAGGAAATCGAGACCGGCGTCAGGATATTCGACAAGAGCAAGCCGACCTGCATCGCCACCGATTTGTCGAAAACCGGAATCGGCTTCTGGCTACTGCAGAAGCACTGTGGTTACACGCCGGTGAAACCGTTCTGCTGCAACGGCGGCTAGAAAGTGACCCTGGTCGGTAGCCGATTTACACACGCGGCGGAATCGCGCTACGCCCCGATTGAAGGCGAGGCACTGGCAGTCGCCGACGCACTGGATAAAGCACGCTACTTCCACCACGAGATTCAATGTCGGCGCACCACCACGAGATTCAAGTCGGCGCACCACCACGAGATTCAATGTAGGCGCACCACCACGAGATTCAATGTCGGCGCACCACCACGAGATTCAATGTAGGCGCACCACCACGAGATTCAATGTAGGCGCACCACCACGAGATTCAATGTCGGCGCACCACCACGAGATTCAATGTCGGCGCACCACCACGAGATTCAATGTCGGCGCACCACCACGAGATTCAATGTGTTTTCTCTTGTTGATTGGACTATTATTATTATAGGGGCATAGACAATACATACAAATCAAAGCCGTTGGAGATATTATGCATAAAAATTGCATTGGAAATAAGCATGTAATAAGATCCAACATGACCGATATTGGAAAGATTTATGAAATGACAAACATGCAGCCGTTATATCTGGTGATGTGTTTATCTTAACCGTTGACCATGAAAATATCGATCTTGACACCACTTTTGTGACATTATCATGCATAGTTGCAAATCTATTGAATAAAATAAGTATTTCACTACTGAAGTTCATAATTTGCTTATTATAAACAATGCACTAGGTTGCCCCGAGAACAATCAAGCTGAATTGCTTCAGGGACTCCATGTCAAATACTTTATTAGACCGACAAACTTTACAATGTTGTTACTAAATCATTGTTTGAATTGCTCTAATTACCATCCAGAGTTGTGATAATCATCTAAATATATACATTAGTACCTTCTCTTTGGAAAGGTACCTTCTGTTTGGAAAGATCAATTGTGAAAGCATATTGCCGACAAACCAGTTAACCTAATACTGCCTACACAGCCAACAGTGTTTAGATGTTGCCAGAAAAAATCGAAAATCTCTTGGCTGCACAAATTGGCATCTTTGAACCGGAGTAAAAACCTCACCTCAGTAAAAATAACATAATTATGTAACAAAGAAAACACTTTGGAACAATTTATTACCATCTCGGCTGACCAACATTTAAGAACTGCTACCAACTGATTCAATATCAGAATGAATTTAATAACTAGTCTAATTCCCTTTGTACATCATATCACCATTGCTCAGTTGTGGCTGTCAAAGCACCCACAACGATCCACAGCGTATTGTCAAATTGTTGGATACTACATTTAATAAATCTGAACTATCAGTGGTTAGCAAACATGCAATAGATAAATAACACATAATTGTATGTAAACAGAGGCACACCTTCATCGAAGGCTACAACATGCATTCTCAAAATTGACTGGTCTGATTTACAAATTAATCGTTAAGTGGCACAGCAGTTATACTGATGCAAGAAAATGCCAGATATTTCCTTCATGGGACAATGGCACCAGCCCAGACCTTCCAAGTTAATCGACGCACTCTTAGAAAATAAATGTACATTACCTTGAGTCATTAAACATTAGTTTTGGCAGACGTATCAGTCATATAAACTAGGCATTATCAAAATAGCTCTAGATTAGAAACATCTATGTCACACATGTTAAGTTTCAGAAACGCCAATCCAGGAGATTTATACGTAAATCAGAGGGTCTAGAAAAATCGGGCATTTATACATAAATCAGAGGGTCTCAGAAAATCGGGCATTTATACGTAAATCGGAGGATCTTGGAAAATCAGACATTTATACATAAATCGGATTAAAATATAACAAAAAAGGATACTTTCCATAGACATTAATAATCACGTTAAGTTTCAGAAATGCCAATGCATGGGATTTATGTGTAAATTGGAGGGTCTTGTAATATCAGGAAATTTTGTGTAAATTGGGGGTCTCGGGGTATTATCGAATTGTATGTAAATCTGAGTATTTCATGTTATGAAAATGGTCACAGATCAGCTTTATTTCCAAATGCATTGCACATGTGCTCTTAAATCAATGGCACACAACAGCATGTTAATATGTATTTAATGTGTTACATTAAATAAATTATATGTGAACATAAAATAATTGAATTATTTGTAAACTAAAATGTACGTGGTTTTATAAGTATGGTAGAAAGAAGAAAAAGTTTACTAATTTGATGTTCTAGGCATATGTGTTCATACATTAAATATATATTTTTATGGTGCAAAGAACCTTGCATATAGGCAGGAAACATATCTTCTTTTATTACAAATATGTTATTACATTATTACAAACAGATACTATATTCACAAGTATAAGAACCAGAACATAGCATTGTATTTTCTTCAAAGTTTGTTACCATGGCCTGGGTGACGGAGGTATGCGTGATATATTTACTATTTGTGACCTTTGGCTTTGCTGGTGGAGCATTTGATGTTATAAAATATATATTTTCATTTATAATGTGTTCCAGTTCTAACGGTTACATATATACATGGATTAAATAAAACGTGCACATAGTGTAGATGGATCGACTGACATTATCTAAGCATAGATTGAAACGGATTACATTTCGTTCTACAAGATCGGCAACCTGATGGAGGGCGTTAATATGGAACCCGCGGCCGCAAGCGCGGTTCACTGTGCTCGTCTAAAGCTTATATGGGATATCAACCACAGGCAAGACCCAAGAAGATTATAGTTAAACAGGTGTTGTTGTCTAGTCAACGCAAGGCATGATTTAAACAACCCCTTTTCGCTTTGTTGTCCGAGCGGCCTTGGTCCAACGTCCCTGTTCATGAGATTTGGCTCGGTGTCTGACCGATTGCAATTAATTCACTGACATTGGCACTGGCATTGACGGGTATTGACCACTTTCTGTTGACCCAGAAAAACATACTCGAGTCAGCCGGAAATAAAACCTGATTAGGCCATGCCGAGTTCGGAAAATATTGTTTTGGTTTCACTGAAAATCCAGGAGATTGGTTCTCCTTTCCAGGAGATCGGGGGATTTGATGGATTTCCAGGAGTTCCCCAGCGAATGCAGGAGACTTAACATGTATGCTATGTAAGGAGTAATATCCCCCTTTGTTTTATCATCTAATGAACTTATTAACAGGCCCTCCTTTGGGTGTACAACTGTCACCCCTGTGTTTTTAAAGTCCTGAGTCAGCCCAGGACATAAACTTACTAATATTCATTTACTACCATCTACCTGTCTGTGTTTGCACCAGCCCAAACCTTGCACTTGCACTGTTTTAAAACAATTTAGTTTTAATTTACTTAAATGCAATTTTAGGTAATCCAAAGGCATTATATTTAGCAATCCACTCCACAGCCTCAACCTGAAGTTCACACAGCTCACAGCCCTGTGCTTTGTTGCTACAAACATACATAGATACCTCCATCAAAAGTCCACAAGTGACGATGACCTCCCAACATTTTCAGCAATGCTGACAAGAAAGCCGCCATCCTTTCCCAAATTCACTGTTACAAAGAAAAACAAGATGGTGCCAACTAAACTTCACAACCTGTCCTTAATGTATATTTGTGGACTACAGGGGACCTTCATCCAAACCCTGGCCCCATGTCAACCTCTACTCCAGACTTCCCATGTGGCACCTGCAGTCATGAGGTACATGAACACCACCAGGCCTTCCAATGTAATGGATGTGACTGCTGGTACCACACCTCGTGTGTCCAAATAAATTATACCACATATGACCAATTAAAGCACAACAGTGTCCTATGGTTTTGCTCTTGCTGTGGGCTCCCAAACTATTCCAGATGTATATTCTCAAGCAACATAACCACATCAAACCAATACTCAGTTCTGCAGTCTCTTCCAGACAGCAGTAACTACACAAATAGCATGGATGACCAAATCCCTACATTTGCACCAAATCCAGCAAATACATCTATCCCCGACCAAAGCAAACGCTAAAACAAAATATCACCTAAAAGCCATGCTGATCAATTGCAACAGTGTCAAGAGCACATCCAAAGTATCCCAACTTCAGGCAACAATAAATTCGACAAACCCTGATATACTCTTCCTAGTGGAAACCAAACTTGATTCAAGCATCCCCACATATTCTTTTCTCCCCACAAACTACGAAGCAATCAGATAGAACCGCAACACTCATGGGGTGGTGTTCTAATAGCACTGAGAAATGACATAATTGCAGACTCCCGAGATGAACTGAATAATGCATGTGAAATAGTCTGGACTAAACTACACTTCTTTCATAATAAAACCATCTATTTGGCATCCTACTACATACCTCCAAATGATTATACAATATCCCTGGAAGCCCTACATGAATCCCTGGCTACCCTCTACCGTGGCTGCAAACTTCCTCCATCAGTTATAATCGCCGGGGACCTAAACCTACCAGACATCAACTGGGAAAAGCTCTGTACAATAAACCAGCATACAGCAACAAAACACAACAAACTACTTGAAATAGTCAGTGAATATGGTTTAACAAATATGGTAAATGAACCGACCCGACTAGACACCGGACATATCCTTGACCTTGTACTTACATCAAACCCCGCCCTTATCTCCAGCGTAAACACAGTGACAGGCATGAGCGATCACGAAGCTGTTCTTTTTCACATTAATATGAACCCCATGAAGAAAACCACACCTCCACATAAAGTGTACAACTATAAGTCTGCTAACTGGGAAACCCTCAAATCAAACTGTACCTTCTTGCTAAAAAGTACTTTGCCCGAAATCCTGATAATACAAATTGGTTTCACCAAAACTACACTCAACTGATAGAACAGTCCATTCCTAGCCGCATGACAAAATCAAAACCGCCTTTACTCTGGATCACAAAAACATAATCAGACTACAAAGAAAACGGGACAAAACTCATGCTAATGCTAAGAAAACAAAAAACACTGGGAACACTTCAAGAACCTAAGAAAAGAAGGCAACAAAGAAATAACCAAATCCTACAACAGTTATATCAATAAAATCAGAGGCAAAAGCCTCACTGCATACCCTAAACGATTTTGGTCCTTCATTAACAAAAAAACGACAAGATGCAAACAACTGATCACGACAAAGCAAACACACTAAATGACCACTTCAAATAAGTTTTCACCAAAGAACAAATTCCTATCCCAACTAAAGGCCCATCACCATTCCCTTAAATCCAAACACTTACTATCGTAAAATTACGTTACATCATAAAACAGCTTGAAGCTAAAACCAAACAAGGCATCAGGATCAGATGAAATCCCAGCAAAAATTTTAAAGGAGACTGCCAGAGAAATATCAGCAATAATACAACACATATTCCAGCAATCATACAAACTCCCACAAGCCTGGACCACAGCTCTTGTCACTCCAGTATAAAGAAAGGCAGCAAAAGCGATCCCGTAAATTATAGACCAATTTCCCTGACATGCATTCTGTGCAAGGAGATGGAGCATATCGTTCTTAGTCACCTCAGTGCTAACAACGTTATCCTCCATCACCAGCATGGATTCCGAAATGGAGTTTTCTGCCAAACACAGCTCGTGGAAGCACTCCATGATTGGGCTTCCTCCAAGAACGATCAGAAACAAATAGACGTCATCCTCCTCGATTTTTCCAAAGCTTTCGACAAGGTTCCCCACAAACGACTTCTCAATAAATTAAACCACTATGGTATCACAGGTAACACACTACAATTGATAAAGTCATTTCTATCAAACCGCACCCAGATTGTATCAATAAATGGTTCCCACTCAGCTCCTGCAAATGTCATCTCCAGCGTACCCCAAGGCTCAGTCCTTGACCCTGTCCTTTTCCTACTGCATATAAATTATATCACAAATTCGGTCAACTCAAATATCAGACTCTTCGCTGATGACTCGATTCTATATAGAGAAATCCAAACACCTGCAGACCATAACATCCTTCAAACAGACCTAAACAAACTAGCCGACTGGACAGACAAGTGGCAAATGAACTTCAACATCCCAAAGTGTCAACTTCTCAGAATTACCCGTAAACCAGTTTTCCAAGTCAATTCACACCCCTATCTTGGCATCACAATAGATCCAAACTGTCGTGGACAAAGCATGTTAACACCACTGCTTCTCAATCCACTAGAACACTTGACCTCCTTAAACGCTCTCTCCACCCTGCAACATCTAAAGTTAAGGAAACAGCCTACACTATGTTAGTAAGGCCAAAACTAGAGTACGGAGCTGTAGCCTGGAATCCCTATACACAACATAACATTGATACCCTAAAAAAATCCAAAGAAGCGCAGCTAGATTTACTTTAAATGACCACCGCCGCATAACAGGCGTAACCAGCCTCATAAATAAACTTGGTTGGCAGACTCTAGTAAGAAGACGATTACAACACCAACTTACCTTCTTCTACAAAATAAAACACAACCTCCTGAACATTACCCTACCACAACATCTTATAGTCCCATGCTCCCGTACACGAAACATTACCCTACCACAACATCTTATAGTCCCATGCTCCCGTACACGAAACATTACCCTACCACAACATCTTATAGTCCCATGCTCCCGTACACGAAACATTACCCTACCACAACATCTTATAGTCCCATGCTCCCGTACACGAAACAGCGATCCCAACAAATACATACAGATACATGCACGCATTAATACATATGCATACTCATTATATCCTAGAGTTCTAAGAGCTTGGAATCTACTCCCCCCAGAAACAATAAGCCTACCCACACTACACCCATTCCAACAAGCTCTGAGTACCATCCACCTTGTTGCTCCAGCCCACCTTACCAGACTATAGATAAAGACAGAGACTGTGTTTGAATCTGCACAAATTATTGCACTTGTTTTACATAATTATTTGTTTTCTTTTTCTTTTAAAATTATTTATCAAATTCAGTTTCATACACCCATTGCAATGCGCACTGCACAACACCTAGGTTACCCCAGAAGGGGTTGTATGGAGAAACGACACCTAAGACTTAACAGTGGTTGGCTCCATCCTTATAGTACTGTAAGTTATGCAAGATTTGGATTCTGAGACCCCCACCCATAAGTAATTGCTTCATAACACTGACCTACTTACCCCCTAAAAGGACATTATTTTTGAAAAAAGACCCTAGGGCTATCTATCATGGTACATAAAAACTAGAATAAAGTACAAGAACAAATTATAAATTACTAGAATAAAGTACATGTATAACTAACAATAATATATCGGTTGTTCATGTTTAGATCTACTGTTAATAGGCGTAAATACTGATAGGGGGAGGGGTGCAGGCGACAGCTGCGCGAGTGGCGCAGACTGTCAAACGGAGCTCGAGTCATTCTAGGCCTACTTCGGTTTCTAAAATTGGGCAATCTCGTTCACCCTACTTTGCCTGTTTGTTTAGAAACCATATCTGTGCAATGACACGATAAGCAACTAGCGCCCAGTTAGCCATCTATCGCAACTCTCAAAGATAATTGAAAAGGTGGTGGCCACCAGACTGAACACTCACTTGGTCAATCAAGCACTGACTGATCCTCTTCAGTCCGCATGCAAACGACACCATTCAACAGAGACTGCCCTACTTTGTGTGGTAAACGAAATTAGGATGGCCCTTGACCGTAGACAAGGCACTGTGGTCATGCTCATTTACCTAAGCGCTACCACACAATACTTCTCAATCGTCTACAACGGCGCTATGGCCTCGCCGGAGTTGTAATACGCTGGGTTGAGTTGTACCTTTGCGATCGCAGGCAAAGTGTTGTTGTCGGTAGCGTAACTTAAAGCGAAACGACTCTGCACACTGGTGTACCGCAAGGATCTGTGTTAGGTCCACTGCTGTTTTCTTTATATGTGCAGCCGATCTGTGACATCAGTCGTAACCATAATTTGATGTATCACCATTATGCCGATGAATTGTTATGTCATTTCTCTTACTACCGCAGTGCATCGTGTTGAGCAGTGCATCGACGTCGTCAAATCCTGGATGACGTTCAACTACTTGCTGATGAATGATGCAAAAACCGAGGTTCTACCGGTTGTTCCCAGGTTGGCATCTGATTTGGTTGCTGGACTGCATGTGCGCGTTGGATCTGACGTCATCTATGCCGCCGAATGTGTGAGAGATCTTGGTGTCTACTTAAATAAACATCTTGACATGACGGTGCAGGTTTCTCGTACCATTAGTACCTGTTCACTGCATTTACGTAACATCGGCCAAATGCACCGTTACCGCCACAGTCGACAGCAGAACGTGTTGTCAATGCAATTATTACACCACGCTTAGACTATTGCAATTCGCTTCTGTTTGGCATTTCTGCCAAGAACATCGGCAGGCTGCAGCGACTGTAGAATGCTGCTGTTCGTCTAATAATTCGGCGTGTTACCACTACTGCGCCAACTCCACTGGCTGCCTGTCCAGCAACGGATTACCTACAAAATAGTAGAACTTACATATAAGGCGTTAAATGCTAAACTTTCGCCACCATATATGCAGTCACTTGTGTCAGCTTATAAACCAGCCAGACATCTTCGTTCTGCTGAGGGTAACAATCTTGTCGTTGCGAGAGCCCAAACCAAAGTTGGTGAATGCGCATTCGTCCACGACTCCACGGTGCCGCTACAATATGGAATGATCTACCAACAACTGTTACTTCCAAAACCTCCCTGCAATCCTTTTCATTACGGTGTACACTGCCTGAAAGACCACAGAAACATTTTTATTCTAAGTTATTCATATTTTTAACAGCCAAAATAACATTTTAAGTACTTACTTTACCATGAGATTTGTTTTCTTTTTAATCTAGTGATGTGTATACAGCATTGCTATCTTAATTTGTTTATTTTTATATTTAAATTTGTTTAATTTTTACTATTTATATTTTAGTTTTATATAAAGCGCTATGAACATTATGGATTTGGCGCTATATAAAATAAAGATTATTATTATTATTATTGTAAGCGTGAGCTGTAATTGTAAATTCCTAATTAGATCAGCATTCAGAAAATGTCCTTCCTTAGAAAGTTAGATAAATACTTATCTACAGAAACACCAAAGAAAAGTTCCACCATGAATTTCAATCTGTACTGATTTTTGTACATATGACTACGTGTAATTTGGGTAATATAATTGTTATTATTACTACATTTTCTAGAACTCATACTCACTCATGATAACGCAGGAATACGTCGGACATTACGATGGGCACTCTAGGGCACGTCTCCTTGGTTTTTTAATCAGTCGGTGATGTTGATCTAACTTACGATGGAGATAATGGATGTTGTTCCATATAGCCACCAGATTATTCATTGCCACATGCAAAAGTACTGCATCAAAAAGTGTTGGCCCAAGCAAAATATAGTTTCTAAAATTCTCAAAAATATAATGCATTTCTGTCATTATTCCATGCAAACAAAATGAGTAGGGGTAGGCCTAGCTAATATGTGAAACAACCAGTTAATGTTTTGAGTATGAAAACATCAGCAGGAATCGAACCTGCTTCACAAATGTATGCGTGCATTGTGGGTAGTTTGTTTGTTTATTTCATAGGCAATTTAGGTGATTGGGTGTGGTGAAAGGGAGGTTCATGATTGCTGTTTGAACTGCTATGGGGTTTTCTAGTTCAGTAATTTGTGGTGGGATCATACTACAGATTCGAACAGCTCGGGGGTAGAACACTGCTGCATTGATGCGGCACCTAGGGGCTACGTAGTGGCCACGGATATGATGTTGATTATGTTATTTAATATTTTGTAAAATGCCATGGTTTGTTTGATAATGTGTCGTCATTCAAGAGTTGGCCATCCAAGGGCGGATATTAGGTCTGCTGAGTTTGTTTGCTGCCTATTATCATTTTTTACAAATCTGGCAGCACAGTGTTGTACTCTTTTAAGATGTTTAATTTGGGTGGCAGTGTGTGGATTCCATATTGGAGAGGCATACTCGAGTTTTGGTCAGATTAGCATGTTATAGGCTGTTTCTTTTACCTCGGGTTTGCATGTTCGGAGGGATCATTTGATCAAGCCTAGGACTTTTGAGGATTTGGAAGCTATGTCAGTTATATGGTTTGTCCAAGTTAGTGTAGACTCTAATTGTACTCCAAGATATTGGTGGCTAGAGACGGTAGAGAGTGGCACGCCAAAGAGTGAATATGAATGTAGTCTGGGTTTGGTTTTGTTTGTTATAGGGAGATGCACACATTTAGATATGTTAAATTCCATTTGCCATTTGTCAGACCATGTTTGGAGTTTGATCAGGTCAGACTGGAAAATTTTGTGGTCGGTTTCAGATGTGATTTTGTGATATATAATGCTGTCATCTGCATCTGCTGTTTTAAGAGCTGTTTTTAAAGCCTAACATGTCAGAGTTAATAATTCATATACAAATTTGAATAGAAACTTACCTCTAGCCAAAGCCAATATTATTGCCCAGGTTTGCCTTTTGGGTAAACCACAGTATTTGACATAACTCATAAGATAACGATAAGGAAAGAGGGGAAGGTGGTGCTGTGTTTTAATATGTTCCTGGCACAACATCCCGAAGGATGACTTACTTATTTACGTTTACTTAGGTTGTAGGTGGTGGCCACGGTGGTCAGATCTACATCTGCCTCTGTAAATGCCCTACGACTTCCCAGGAAGGCAGCTCACCTAAATAGTTCCATAACTTTGTAACTCTGATTGAAAAGCGCTCTTCGGTCGGTACCTACCGGCAATGACTATATCGCTGTTGGTGCATAACAATTATTGTACGATTTCCAAGAATTATACGGCCCCAAGGGCCTTGAAGTTGAGGGGAACTCAAGTAACATGTACTTCACAGATATTCAGAACATTAGGACAGGTTGTAGCCAAGTATGTCGTAACAGTCAACGAAAGCGACTAGGACAAGTTTACTGACCAAATCAATATGTACATGCCCGCTGATCTGCTAGTCTAGCTAGCCTAGGGGTGTAGTAGCCTAGTAGGGCTAGGACTCGAGTAGGACTAGGACTGAGCAGTGACTGAGTAGAAGGGGCCTAACCATGGACCGGGTCACAGCTGCCAGCCCACAATAATTGAATAAGTAATCTTGTCTTTATTGTTACTTTGAGGGTAAATAAAAAATGACTTTGATTCAGTATGAGAAATGCTGCATAATGTCATTCACTAACAAAAAGAAACGTATATCCTATGACTACGATTTTAAGCCAGTCTCTGCCCAAGGTCACCGCTGTCAAAGATATCGGTATCACATTGACCGACAGTTTGACTTTTAAAAATCATATTAATCGTTGTGTTTGTAAAGCTTTTAAGATGAGTGGTTTTATTAAGCGCATTTGCACACCATTTACCGATGTACAGGCTTTGCAATCCTTGTATATATCTCTAGTTAGAAGCCAGTTGGATTATTGCAGTTGTTACAGTGTTGCCGTCGGCCGTCGCAGGTGTTGGTTTTCGAGTGTGTTTGTGTGTTCCGAGTTCGTGTTTTCGTTTTACACTTGTGAGTGCCGGAAAAGATGGCGACCGTTGTATTTACACAAATTGAATAAACACTTATAATTTATTCATTGTGTTTAATTACCGTATATTCCGTAACATCTTATTCAATTTGTACTTTGTACATTCGCCGCTTGAAGGTCTGTTACGCTGGCCTGTCATTGTGAGTGGAAATTCACCGCTAGCCTTCGTTTTCCACTCTCAAGCTTATCGACGCCGAGCGTTCAGCGATTTCCGATGTATGGTGCGCCGTTACCGCCATAATTACCGACACCGAAATTCACCGCAATTATGTCGAATCACGGTGAAATAGAGACTGTTCCTAAGACTTTGAATAAAGCTAAGAGCGACCGTGCCAGTACCAAACGCAAAATTACGAATTTCATCAAGGAAGGTGATTCGTTATTGAAAGCTGATGAGGGACTTCCAAGTACTGAATTTCGACATCTCGCTGAACGTATTCGAAAAGAGTTGGATGTTCTACACGTCGACAACGAACATTTTATCACCTTGAAATGCAGTGCGTTAGTTCTAGTTCTAGTTGTTTCCAGCACTCGGCAACGTTCTATTAACTGACTAGTCTGTATATATTGTGGTTACAATGTTATGATCTTATGAGGTCTCATTCAACTAGTCAGCCTTTTTCAGAACATTATCGCCAAGCCGACCTTTCTATGCTGGCACTGAGGGTGGTCACTGCCAGGGTGCTTGTCGTCCTCAGTGGTTCTTTTACGTCCCAAATTGAGACGGGACCGACATTAACGTGATCTCCGAGTCACGAGGGATACACAGTCCCCAATGTTGAGAGCCAGGTTTTTACACCAAATATAGCATACCTGCCCGGTCCGGGTTTCGAACTCGGGGTGCCGGCATGTCAAGCGGATGTGCTAACCACTACACTATCGCGCGCCCCCTAGTTAGTGTTAGATGATGAAGCTACTGATGAGAAAAGGGACTTTGAAGAACAAATAATTGCAGAAATTGAAAGCAACTATCTTGATGAAGTTAGAGACAGAGCCATACCTATGGTCCATAAACTCATCAAGAAAGCTGAAAGTGTTCTACGCCGAGACTTACCACCGATACCATTTTTACCAGCGCCGCTCGCCCCAGCTCCGGCAGCCCAAATGCAAAAGCTCAAGTTTCCAACATTTTCTGGAGACATCCGAGACTACAAGCGGTTCAAAGAACTCTTCATTCATTTCACTAAACACCTAGACCAAACCGAATGTCTGTATCAGCTAGTCGAATCCATGCAACGTCCCGCTCCAGAGGACACCTGGATCAAGCCGTGTACCAACATCAACAGAGCTTGGGAAATTCTTGATGAAACCTATGGGGATGACGACCGCCTCGTCGATACTCTTCTACATGATCTCGAGGACTTGAACTCGTACGCTACAAAAGGAAAAGTCAATCTCGCTGAAATGGAAAAGTTCACTGAAGCCATCCAGAACTTTATCACTCAAGTAGAGGGCATTCATATGACGCAAGACTTAAACGGTCGACTATTGGTCACACAAATCCGCCGAAAGTTATCGGAGGAACACTGCCTGTTATTTCTACAAAGAGTTGCTGATGGAAAGTCGGAAGACTCAGTCTATGGTTTAGCCAAATGGTTGAACTCCCACCTCATTCTTCTCAAGAAGACAAAGTCGCAAATCGAATGTGTTAACCAATCTCCGGTTCTACCGAAATCGAAAAGTGCAGGACAGTCTACGGTGTCCTCTGGAGCTAGAGGAAGAAAAGGTTATGGCGTGAAATCTGACTTTGTGAATACTCGGAAGGAATATAACACCATGTCTACACCGAAGTGCCCGATTCATCCTCAAATCTCGAATCACTTCTTGAAAGGCTGCTACAAGTTTCGCAATCTCCCACAAGCCGAGAAAATTGACTTGATGAACACTCATGGAATATGTCACCGATGTGGACATAACAACTGTGTCGCTGGAAAACATCCATTCAACTATGAAGACTGTCAATTCATTGCGAACTGTCAGATTCCGACTTGTGGTATGAACACTCACTTTTCATCGATTTGCCCACGTGTGTATGGTCTAGACGGTTACAACCACTTCGATAGGAAATCTATCAGTGCCAATGCCTTGAATGCCAATGCTGAAAATTTCCATCCTTCGAAATCTCAGCCGATCTACAGAAACTCAAATCCTATGGTTGAATCCAGCAGTTCAGTCAAGGAACGTGTCACATGTGCTCTTCCAACCGTCATGGGATATATACGTTTTGGTGCAAAGAAGACCAAAGTCCGGATACTCCTCGACACCGGAAGTCAGATATCGTTGATACGTGAAGGAATCATCCCTCAGTCAGACACTTGTCACATGCAAGATTTCAACCTTACAACGGTTGGAGGTGTTACTGTGAACCACAAACTTCGTGTCGTTGAATGTACCCTCGAAAGTCTAGATGGAACATTTAACAGAGAAGTCCGACTTACCGAGATGAAGAGACCATGTGGTGATGCTCAGATTGTCACCAATTCACAACTCCGCCGCTATCCTCATCTTGAGGACATCGATATCGTTGAAGCGCACGATGAGAAAATTGATGTCTTGCTTGGTGTGGAGAATGGTGACATACTCACATCAGAAGAACGTGTCATGGGTACAGACTTCGAAGATCCAGTTGCTGTTAGATGCCCATTAGGATGGTACATTCAAGGAGGTCGTGGTACAGAGGACATTCTTGCTAACGCAATAGTCAACTTCACACAAGTGTCCGCTATCGGTGATGTAGAAGATTTCTTAGGCATCGAACGTGTGGGCATGGAACCGAGACACTGCAAATGTGTAACTGAAGAACAAGATCACCTAGCGACGCAAACTATGAAGGAAAGCGTAGTCCAACTAACCGATGGTACCTACCAGATTCGCCTCCCATGGAAGAAGTCACCGCAAGGTTTGCCGAACAACTACGATTACGCTGTCAAACGCTTCATGAACCTGGAGAAGCAGTTCCGGAACAAACCTCGCGAATGGGAAGTTTACTCGAAAGTGATGGACGATCAACTCAACCGTGGAGTTGCTCGTCTTGTGCCGACTTCAGAATTCGAAGCAGACATCAGCCAGGGCCAAAAAATGTGGTTCTTGCCTCATTTCGCAGTGATGAAAGACTCCGTTACTACTCCAGTACGTGTTGTCTACGACGGCAAGGCTAGGTACCAAGGACACTGTCTGAATGACTACTTTGCCAAAGGTGACAATCTCAATGTAAACCTCTTTGATGTTGCACTTCGCTTCAGAGAGTACGAAGTGGGTGTGATCGCTGACATTAGTAAGATGTTCCAAGCTGTCAAAGTCACTACAGAAGATGCCCGCTTCCATCGTTATGTGTTTCGCAAACATCCAAATGACCCGATTCAGGTTTATGAACTGCTCACTGTTACCTTTGGTGACAAACCTTCTCCTACAGCGGCAATTGTCGTTCTCCGTCATGTTGCTGCAAATAATGCTACCGACGACTCCGAGATCCAGCGTATTGTCGCCAACCAGTTCTACGTGGATGATCTGAACGACTCCCAGAGATCGATCGAGGGCACTCTCCGCCTGAAACATAATCTTACCGTCGCTCTTGATAGAGGGAACTTCAAGATCCGGAAATGGTTGTCGAACAAGTCAGATGTTTGTGACACCGAGTACTATCCTAAGGATGACATCGCTGTGGCACTCGGTACACGTTGGAACCTAGTAGAGGACACACTTAGTGTCAAAGAAGTAACCCTCAACGAATGTACTCCGACGAAACGCAACATTCTCAAGACGACTGCATCCTACTACGATGTCTACGGAATGCTGTCAGGAATCCTCGTCCGACCAAAGATGTTGCTTCAGAAGCTCTGGATTTTTGGTCTTGATTGGGACACTCCAATTAGTCCAGACAGTGACTTGTTTCAGATGTGGGAAAGTGTGAAGCAGGACCTGAAAGATGTTGGCACCGTCAAGATTGAACGCTGTCTGATCCCAGAAAAGTTCCGCGGAATGTCGCCATTGCCAGAAGTATCCCTCCATGGAGCCAGCGATGCTTCCGAAGATGCCATGGGGATTGGAGTCTGGCTGAGATGGTCTGCGAAAGAAGATGATGATGTTGAGCTATCGTTCGTTTGCGCCCGAGCAAGATTGACTCCGTTGAAGCAGACAAGTATGCCGCGTAAAGAGCTTCAGGCAATTCTTCTCCTGAGTCGCATGATGCTCACTGTGGAAAATTCTCTTCGGATTGAGATCGCCTACAAAAGGATATGGACAGACAGCATGACAGCCATTAGCTGGCTTCGGGGACAATCGAAATCCTTCCGTTCGTACGTGGCCAGTCGAGTCGGGGAAATAACGTATGACTTTGATCCCTTCACTGACATTGCTTACGTACCGAGTGGTCAGAATGTCATTGATCTCGTCTCCCGTGGTGTTGATGTCAGTCAATTGCAGAAAGTCATTGATGGACCTGGCTTCCTGAAATTACCTCCCGTCTACTGGCCTACAACTCCAAAGAACGTCCCAGTTGACAAGGACGATGCTGAGCAAAAGAAGTTTCACATCCGCAATGCCAAAGTGCTGACGTTGAATGTGACTCGGCTTGATCCCATCGTCGATCCGACAAAGTTCTCCAGTTGGCCTCGTTTGGTAATGATGACAGCCCGGGTGATGTCTCTGAAAGACTTACCCAGGACCCAGTGGTTGAAGCAATTCGTATCAAAGATCTGTCAACTTCCGTCACGCCGAAGAATTAAAGAAGCTGAACTGTACTGGATTCGATATGCTCAGAAGGACCTTGACCTGGAAGATAAGCACAAATCCAAGCTGAATCCATTCGCCGATGACAAACAAGTCGTCAGAGTAGGAGGTCGTATTCGCAACGCTCCGCTGTCCTTCGACATCCGTCATCCATGTCTCCTGCCGCGGAAAACTCACATCAGTTTGCTCATCGCCCGTGACAGACACAGGCATGCTCTTCACAGAGGACATCTCAGTACTGCCGCTGAAATCAGGAAGATGTACTGGATTGTTGGCGATACGAACCTCTGCAAACGAGTGGTTCGTGATTGCAAGGTTTGCAACCGTCATCGAGGAAAACCTTTACAGCAAAAGATGGCCGATTTGCCCAACTTCCGCATCAAGCCTTTTTCACCTCCCTCCCAGACGACAATATTGGATTACCTGGGACCGATCCAAGTGAAACTTACCCGAAACACCGTTGCCAAGGGATGGTGTGCAGTCTTCGTCTGTGCTGTTGTCCAAGCAGTACATCTGACGTGTGTTCAAGATTTGTCGACATCCGCGTTCCTGCAAGCCCTTGAACGTTTCATCAGTATCCGAGGAGCTCCGGCTCTTATCATCAGTGACAATGCAACGTGCTTCCGTGGTGCTGACAACGAGATCCGTGATCTTCATCTTCGCTTGAATCACGACGAACTCTACAACCATGGTCTGAAGTTCGAGATCGATTGGAAGTTTGGACCTCCTGGTGGTCCGCATCATCAAGGTCTAGTGGAGCGCATGGTACAAGAAGTGAAGAAATCCATGAAGCACTTAGTACAAACCAACAAACTAACCTTCATTGAGTGGGAGACTGTTTTTTCGCAAATCGCCGGTCACCTAAACAGTCGTCCTATCACTGCCTCGTCGTCGTCGCCTCTCGATGAACCGCCTATCACGCCCAACCACTTTCTCATTGGTAGGGGTGATCTTCCAAGTCCTCAAGTGCCATGTGAGGAATATGTCGGCAACTCACGAAAACGACGCGAACTTTGCACCTCAATGGTTGAAGGATTCTGGCGCCGTTGGATGATGAACATTCACAGGCTCTCCCCTCGGAAGAAATGGTCCAATACTTGCGACAGCCTTACTGAGAGAGACGTCGTTCTTGTCGTGGATGAGAACGCCAAGCGTGGTCTGTGGAAGATGGCCGAAGTCGTCAAGACGTACGTCGGGAATGATGACCTCGTGAGGGTCGTCGAGGTCAAGTTTGCAGATGGCCATCTATTGAAGCGTCCGGTGACCAAGCTGGTTCTCCTGATGAAGAGGAATGAGAGACTTGACATTCAGTGACATTTGTGATATTTGTGACATTAATGATATTCAGTGACTTTTGTTTGTTCGACATCCCTGTCGAGTTGGTGTCCCCTGGGATGTTACAGTGTTGCCGTCGGCCGTCGCAGGTGTTGGTTTTCGAGTGTGTTTGTGTGTTCCGAGTTCGTGTTTTCGTTTTACACTTGTGAGTGCCGGAAAAGATGGCGACCGTTGTATTTACACAAATTGAATAAACACTTATAATTTATTCATTGTGTTTAATTACCGTAGATTCCGTAACAGCAGTGTTATCTGGAATCCCTGGCAACGTACGTTTATTGACAAAATTGAACGAGTTCAAAAGAAGTTAATTAAATATCTATGTTACAAACCAAAAATACAGTACTCCTCTGACAGTTATCCTGAGCTTTGCCATCATTTTAGACTACCTTCCCTTCAACATCGTAGGCAAGTTGCAGATCTTTTGTTTTTACACAAGTGTGTGCAATCCCTACTAGACTCGTCATATCTGGTAGGGGCTATCCAATTTCACTGTCCTTCACGATCTCTACGAAACTACATCCCTTTTAGAGTTTCCAATAGCAGAATCAACATTAGAAAACCCTGTGTTTTGAATAGATGTATGACTACTTTCAACACATTGTATTTACGAGATCCAACTTATGATATATATTCTGAACCATTTAGATCCTCAATTTAAAAACATTTCTATGTATAACAGATGTTTGCCTGGTAAAAATGGTATATTTGATGTTGATATTGTGGGGCTTTTATGTCCTTATTGTTCTTATTGTTTTTATTATTCTATTATTGTTTTATTACTTATATGTATTGTTTCAGTTATCAGTCCTGTTACTGGGTCCACTGGACCTGTTGGAATCTGAATAAATACAATACAATACCATTACAAAACCCATGCGCTTCATTAGAACGGCTACAGCTTTAGTGGCGTGTGGTGGTTGTTGCAGTGGCTGGAGCATTGAACTCTCATCAATTGAGAGAACCCAAGTTCAAATCCTGCAGTGCTGTTTCGAACCTTGGGCAAGGTTGTTCACTCTACATTGCTCCAGTTCACTTATGTATGAGCGAGTTCCTGGCTATAGACATTGGTGGATATTTGCGTACGAACAATCTGCACAACAATTTCAGCATGGCTGAATGCTTCCCAAAGAAGTAGAGATGGTGTTTGATTGAACAGGTCTGGCAGGGAGTAAAGTGTAAAATGTTTTGAGTAGTTCTAAGGCTGGATACTGCACTATTGTGGAGTACCTTTACCTTGCCAATTCACCTAATCTGGTAGTCTCATCTCTAACCCGCCAATGGTGTGAACTCATGCACCCAATATTCAAGGAATATATATATACACCTGTAAAGGCTGTATATACACTGTATATGTTACTGGAAATTAAATTAATAACAGATTGAGCAATATATAAAGTTCTGTATTATTATTACACCATGTCCTTTTGAAATGACAATCAATATTTTAAAACGTCCTTTGTTGAAATTGACTGTTCATTAGTCTTAACAAATATCTAAAATGAATCGAAATATATCCAAAAGGCAAAGCCAAAGGAAAACAAGTAGTCTGGGGCCGTAGCTATGTTCTGCGTGTGAAATATTTCGTTTTAGGTTGGATCACAATTGAATGAATGAATTATTTATACTGGAAACACGCAGCACTTGTGTATGTTTGTATACGTTCTTGAAAACACGCGTGTTAATGACAACAATCGCTCTATTTAAATTAAACACTAGCGTGTACTTCTAAATTATCATCATCATGGAAGCTTACACTAGCGGCTTATATAGTTTTATCGCCCAACGGTCATTTACTAAAAACACATGCATTCTGAAACGCGACGTGCAAATTAAACCACACCATTTACCATCTAATCTTGAAAGTAATCTGAAGAATCTGACATTCCGTTAAGTATTCTGAGGCGGCCATTCCTACTAACTGACCAACATCTCGACCCAACTGCCCCAACAACCTCAAACTGTAGGCCATCTGGACAGTTACGATATCGTTAACACAGTTTGCAATCTATAGTATGTTGAATCGTCACACAACAGATTATTTCGTCATTGCCGGAAGATCGCACCGCGAAATTTGAAAAGCTGTGCATGTTTACTTAGACAATAATACTGATTATAGCATGTTATGCTATTCAGAACATTAGGACAGGTTGTAGCCAAGTATGTCCTAATAGTCAGTGAAAGCGACTAGGACAAGTTTACTGACCAAATCAATATGTACATGCCCGCTGATCTGCTTGTCTAGCTAGCCTAGCCCTAGGCCTAACCGGTAGTAACCCTAGGCTAGGGGGTAGTAGTGTAGTAGTACTACTACTACTAGTAGTAGTAGGGCTAGGACTCGAGTAGAACTAGGAGTAGGACTGAGTAGAAGGGGCCTAACCAGGGACCGGGTCACCGCGGCCAGCCCACAATAATTGAATAAGTAATCTTGTCTTGATAGTTACTTTGTCAGGGTAAATAAAAAAATGACAACATTACCTAAGAATGTTGAGTACTTCGACCGTCATGGCTTTGCCGTCTTCAAAGCAAGAGGTGGGCCAGATTCTGAACGCAACCACTCGTACAACAGGTGATTTACTCAAGTTACTGTGAGACGACAATATAGGCTATAGTCTACATGATAGTCAGTGGACCCCAGCCAAGTTTATTTGTTATAAATTTCTATGTAGCTTGGGACAGACGAAGGTGATATATATGCGTTACGAAACACAGGCGCTTCATTAGAACAGGTACAGGTTTAGTGGCGTGTGGTGGTCGTTGCAGTGGCTGGAGCATTGAACTCTCAATTGAGAGAGCACAGGTTCAAATCCTGCAGTGCTGTTTCGAATCTTGGGCAAGTTTGTTCACTCTACGCCGCTCCAGTTCACTTATGTATGAATCAATTCCTGGCTATAGCATTGGTGGATATTTGTGTACGAACAGTCTGCACAAAAATTTCAGCATGGCTGAATGCTTCCCAAAGAAGTAGAGATGGTATTTGATTGAACAGGTCTGCAGGGAGTAAAGTCTATAGTGTTTTGAGCAGTTCTAAGGCTGAATACTGCACTACTGTGGAGTACCTTTACCTTGCCAATTCGCAAGTGGTGTGAACTCATGCACCCAATATTCAAGTCACATACAGCGGCATGTTGATGAGCTGTACATAATGAAAGAAGACATATATCTGCTCTATTCAAAACCTTGTAGTAATTCACAGTTTTAAGTCGCATTTTGTAATAAAATTTTGCCTAGATAATGTTCATGATACCAAACAAATATAGATTATTTTTGTATTTACCCAGGTGACTACATTTAAAGATAACTGTCCGTTCTGCATATAATTGTGTATGTAGTGTTTAGTGGAACTGAAGTTATATACTAGGAATCTAACTGGGATAATCATATTTGTTGTCTACTTACGGTGAATGGAATTAGAATGTAGTCTTGATTGAGATAAGAGGGTGCGTTGATAATGGGACAGGTTTGAGAATCCTCAGTCAATCATCATTGCTACAACAGCATTCTATTTCTAGGTCTGAGACCCATGACATTGCATACATAGCAGCCTGGCAAAGGCTGCTGGACAGTTGGGATGAACAGAAGGGTACAGGGTCTACAAAGGTCAGTTCTACTGGTATTTCTCAGCAGCCTGAAACTGCAATCTGTCATCGTTTGTCAGCAGTCTGTATCCACAATTTGTCAGCAGGTTGTATTTGCAGTGCATCAGCATTTTGTCAGCAGCTTGTATCCACAGTCTCTCATCAGGTTGTATCTGCACTTTGTTGTCATTTGTTAGCAGCCTGTATACATCTGCAGTCTGTCATCATTTGTCTTAGTGTTGTAAGCAGTTATTGACAAAATGTACAAGTCATCTTAAATTCATATATAAAACATGGTTAGCTGTGAGTGTGTGTGATCTGCTTGCACTATTTGTTACTTTGTGTTGACTGTTGTTAGTTGTGAGTGTGTGTGATCTGCTTGCACTATGTGTTACTCTGTGTTGACTGTTGTTAGTTGTGAGTGTGTGTGATCTGCTTGCACTATGTTTTACTCTATGTTGACTGTTGTTAGTTGTGAGTGTGTGTGATCTGCTTGCACTATTTGTTACTCTGTGTTGACTGTTGTTAGTTGTGAGTGTGTGTGATCTGTTTGCACTATTTGTTACTCTGTGTTGACTGTTGTTAGTTGTGAGTGTGTGTGATCTGCTTGCACTATGTGTTACTCTGTATTGACTGTTGTTAGTTGTGAGTCTGTGTGATCTGCTTGCACTATGTGTTACTCTGTGTTGACTGTTGTTAGTTGTGAGTGTGTGTCATCTGCTTGCACTATTTGTTACTCTGTGTTGACTGTTGTTAGTTGTGAGTGTGTGTGATCTGCTTGCACTATGTGTTACTCTGTGTTGACTGTTGTTAGTTGTGAGTGTGTGTCATCTGCTTGCACTATGTGTTACTCTGTGTTGACTGTTGTTACTTGTGAGTGTGTGTCATCTGCTTGCACTATGTGTTACTCTGTGTTGACTGTTGTTAGTTGTGAGTGTGTGTGATCTGCTTGCACTATGCGTTACTCTGTGTTGACTGTTGTTAGTTGTGAGTGTGTGTGATCTGCTTGCACTATGCGTTACTCTGTGTTGACTGTTGTTAGTTGTGAGTGTGTGTGATCTGCTTGCACTATGTGTTACTCTGTGTTGACTGTTGTTAGTTGTGAGTGTGTGTCATCTGCTTGCACTATGCATTACTCTGTGTTGACTGTTGTTAGTTGTGAGTGTGTGTCATCTGCTTGCACTGTGTGTTACTCTGTGTTGACTGTTGTTAGTTGTGAGTGTGTGTCATCTGCTTGCACTATGTGTTACTCTGTGTTGACTGTTGTTACTTGTGAGTGTGTGTCATCTGCTTGCACTATGCGTTACTCTGTGTTGACTGTTGTTAGTTGTGAGTGTGTGTCATCTGCTTGCACTATGCGTTACTCTGTGTTGACTGTTGTTAGTTGTGAGTGTGTGTCATCTGCTTGCACTATGTGTTACTCTGTGTTGACTGTTGTTAGTTGTGAGTGTGTGTCATCTGCTTGCACTATGTGTTACTCTGTGTTGACTGTTGTTAGTTGTGAGTGTGTGTCATCTGCTTGCACTATGTGTTACTCTGTGTTGACTGTTGTTAGTTGTGAGTGTGTCATCTGCTTGCACTATGTGTTACTGTGTGTTGACTGTTGTTAGTTGTGAGTGTGTGTCATCTGCTTGCACTATGTGTTACTCTGTGTTGACTGTTGTTAGTTGTGAGTGTGTGTCATCTGCTTGCACTATGTGTTACTCTGTGTTGACTGTTGTTAGTTGTGAGTGTGTGTCATCTGCTTGCACTATGTGTTACTCTGTGTTGACTGTTGTTAGTTGTGAGTGTGTGTCATCTGCTTACACTATGCGTTACTCTGTGTTGACTGTTGTTAGTTGTGAGTGTGTGTGATCTGCTTGCACTATGCGTTACTCTGTGTTGACTGTTGTTAGTTGTGAGTGTGTGTGATCTGCTTGCACTATGCGTTACTCTGTGTTGACTGCTGTTAGTTGTGAGTGTGTGTGATCTGCTTGCACTATGCGTTACTCTGTGTTGACTGTTGTTAGTTGTGAGTGTGTGTCATCTGCTTGCACTATGCGTTACTCTGTGTTGACTGTTGTTAGTTGTGAGTGTGTGTCATCTGCTTGCACTATGCGTTACTCTGTGTTGACTGTTGTTAGTTGTGAGTGTGTGTCATCTGCTTGCACTATGCGTTACTCTGTGTTGACTGTTGTTAGTTGTGAGTGTGTGTCATCTGCTTGCACTATGTGTTACTCTGTGTTGACTGTTGTTAGTTGTGAGTGTGTGTCATCTGCTTGCACTATGTGTTACTCTGTGTTGACTGTTGTTAGTTGTGAGTGTGTGTCATCTGCTTGCACTATGTGTTACTCTGTGTTGACTGTTGTTAGTTGTGAGTGTGTGTCATCTGCTTGCACTATGTGTTACTCTGTGTTGACTATTGTTAGTTGTGAGTGTGTGTCATCTGCTTGCACTATGTGTTACTCTGTGTTGACTGTTGTTAGTTGTGAGTCTGTGTGACCTGCTTGCACTATGTGTTACTCTGTGTTGACTGTTGTTAGTTGTGAGTGTGTGTGATCTGCTTGCACTATGTGTTACTCTGTGTTGACTGTTGTTAGTTGTGAGTGTGTGTGATCTGCTTGCACTATGCATTACTCTGTGTTGACTGTTGTTAGTTGTGTGTGATCTGCTTGCACTATGTATGACTCTGACTGTTGCTAGGTGGAGATGTTTGTGAGACGGGGCATTCCGTCAGAGCTGAGACCCGCCGTCTGGAAGTGTCTTCTGGAAGTCAAGTCTCTCAAGGCAACGTCCAAGTTTGATTATCAGGTGAGTTGCTCTCACAGACAACACATTGTTGTCAGATTGTTTCTTAACAAAGCAGAGTTGTTTGTAAATGTTGTCATCACTTGGCCAAAAAAACATTTCCCGATATTATTAATCATGCCAACTTGACATCTGACATCCTCTCTCAGTTGACCAGCATTCTTCTTAATCAACCACATTTACATCACCGTGTATGTTAAAATGTGCATTTTTGTTTAGGTTGAAATACATGCTGTGAGGGAGCAGCTCATTGACCTGGGGATCAGCGAGTACTCTGATGTTAAAGCGGTGAATGGTCTGTCAGACGCTGAGATGGGCACATACGAAGTCAAGTTTGGTCAGATCAGTATGGACTCTCTCCGACACATCTTACTGGACCTCGGTCAGTTCAAAGGTTTATCAAGGATGAGTTATGTAGAATTTAAAGACATTTTTTTTTAAAGAATGTTATCTATATGAGAGCACTGTGGAGCGTGTGGAGCTCGGTCGCTAGAACATCGGACTCTCAATTGAGAGAACATGGGTTCGAATCCTGTGTTGTTGTGTCAAATCTAAGTTACCTTGAGCAAGTTCACTCACTCTACGTTGCTCCAGTTCACTCAGTTGTATGAATTCGTGATGATGTGTTAACTCAGATGTATGAATGGGTGATGATGTATGAACTCAGATGTATGAATGGGTGATGATGTATGAACTCAGATGTATGAATGGGTGATGATGTGTGAACTCAGATGTATGAATGGGTGATGATGTGTGAACTCAGATGTATGAATGGGTGATGATGTATGAACTCAGATGTATGAATGGATGATGATGTATGAACTCAGATGTATGAATGGGTGATGATGTGTGAACTCAGATGTATGAATGGATGATGATGTGTGAACTCAGATGTATGAATGGGTGATGATGTGTGAACTCAGATGTATGAATGGATGATGATGTATGAACTCAGATGTATGAATGGATGATGATGTATGAACTCAGATGTATGAATGGGTGATGATGTGTGAACTCAGATGTATGAATGGATGATGATGTGTGAACTCAGATGTATGAATGGGTGATGATGTATGAACTCAGATGTATGAATGGGTGATGATGTATGAACTCAGATGTATGAATGGGTGATGATGTATGAACTCAGATGTATGAATGGGTGATGATGTATGAACTCAGATGTATGAATAGTCTTCACGCATTAACTGCAACATAGCTAAATGCGTCCCAGAGAAGTTGAGATGGTGTTCAATTGAGCAGGTCTGCCAGGGAGTAAAGTGTAAAGTGCTGTGAGCAGTCCTGATGAATGGATACTGCGCTATATAAGAACTTACCTTTTTATTGTGGCATTTGCACTCTGTCTACACACTCACCGTCTGACTGACAGATGTCTAACATTTTAAGTCCCTCTCCACAGCCAACTAAGACAGATGATATTTCCGCTCTCATCTAAGTAAAATGCATTGATCAGTTGAACCTGAAACAGATTTGTTGCAGTTGTTACTGGCCATACACATTCACACTTTCTACTACCGAGGCTGCATTTCTGTTGTTTTCTCTTCGATATAGTTTAACACAATTTTGGTAACCATGTACTTACAGACCGGACGTATCCGACCCACCGGATGTTGATGGGAGGGACTGTGGAGGGGAAGGAAGGCAAGGCCGCCCTCTTCCGAGTCCTTGCTGCCTACGCTCGATACAACCCCTCCATCGGCTACTGTCAAGGTGGGTTGGCTACTATCAAGGTGGATGGGTACTATCAATGTAGGTGGGATACAGTCAAGGTGGATGGGCTACTGTCAAGGTGGATGGGCTACTGTCAAGGTGGATGGGTACTATCAATGTAGGTGGGATATAGTCAAGGTGGATGGGATACTGTCAAGATGGATGGGATACTGTCAAGGTGGATGGGCTACAGTGTAGGTGGGTGGGCTACAGTCAAGGTGGATGGGCTACAGTCAAGGTGGGTGGGCTACTATCAATGTAGGTGGGTTACTGTCAAGGTGGGATACAGTCAAGGTGGGTGGGCTACTATCAAGGTGGATGGGCTACTGCCAAGGTGGGTGGGCTACTGTCAAGATGGGTGGGCTACTGTCAAGGTGGGTGGGCTACTGTTAAGGTGGGTGGGCTACTGTCAAGGAGGGTGGACTATTTGTCAAGGTGGTTGGGCTTTACAAATATAATACAACATGATTTGTTCACATTCTTCCAGGCAAAAAAATATTTACTTCCTAGGCAAGAAACTTATTAAACAAAATGTCTCTCAGTAGAATGTTTTGACGATAGTCTCAACTTTGGTCTGTGTTTGGTTTAGTGTTTAGTTATACAAAGGGGTGTTCTTAATACTAATTATTTAACCTAAATTTATAATTGAAGGGTTTCAAGGCAAAATGCGATAAACGCCATTTTAGAAATTTTGCCCAAACCAGGACTAAACATTTGTTTAAGCACATGTTGAGCTAGAATACTATCTAGTTTATACAAGAACACAATAAATCCCCATGAAACAACGTGCACAAAAGAACGTTTGTTTTTAAAAAGCGATAACCGCCATCAGTGTTTTTGATCAAAACGCGATATATCCATGTTCAGCCAATCAGCACTGCCGTCCACTCATGCAGCTGCGCGGATTGACGGCACACGTGTGAATATACAGCGTTTTGAAGAATTTTTTTTTTTTATCACATTTTGCGTAACAAATGTGCAATAAATATTTCAGTTTTCACCATTATCTACGATTTTGGATGTTAAATATATATCAACTTAATTTACAAATTGTTACTTAAACATTAAGGATGAAGCACAAAAGTGACTTTTTCTTAAAACGAAGAAAATGGATATATCGCTTTTTGACCTGAAACTCTTCAATTGTACTCACACATTCAAGGTACCATGAATACAATTTCAGTAGGTCTGGTTTTATAATTTAAAATTAATACACACTTGATGATGCGCTACTGATGATGTTTATAATGTTCCTGTAGGTATGTCGTCGATCGCAGGTGTCTTCCTCATGTACCTTCCTGAGGAGGACGCCTTCTGGTGTTTGCTGTCACTACTGGAGCGACACAAGTATCTGCTTGGCTACTTCGACCACCACATGCTCAGGTAGTCACAAATATCTACTTGGCTACTTTCAGCCACCACATGCTCGGGTAGACACAAGTATCTACTTGGCTACTTCGACCACTACATGCTCGGGTAGATACAAGTATCTACTTGGCTACTTTAACCACCACATGCTCGGGTAGACACAAGTATCTACTTGGCTACTTTAACCACCACATGCTTGGGTAGACACAAGTATCTACTTAGCTACTTCGACCACCACATGCTCAGGTAGATGCAAGTATCTACTTGGCTGCTTTGACCACCACATGCTCGGGTAGACACAAGTATCTACTTGGCTACTTCGACCACCACATGCTCGGGTAGACAGAAGTATCTACTTGGCTACTTTGACCACCACATGCTCGGGTAGACACAAGTATCTACTTGGCTACTTCGACCACCACATGCTCGGGTAGACACAAGTATCTACTTGGCTACTTTGAACACCACAAGCTCAGGTAGACACAAGTATCTACTTGGCTACTTCGACTACCAGATGGTCAGGTAGACACAAGTATCTACTTGGCTACTTCTACCTCCACATGCTCAGGTAGACACAAGTATCTATTTGGCTACTTCTACCACCACATGCTCAGGTAGACACAAGTAGCAACTTGGCTACTTCGACCACCACATGCTCAGGTAGACAGCACAACTTGTGGCATTTAGTTTAGGTGTTATATCAATATAATGGTCGAACCGTGCTAATCCTTGCCCGGATAATCCGGAAACGATATGAATGATTCATATATTCAGAAAACTCTAATCTACACATATACACACCAGGCTTATAGACTGTGGGTGTGAAATTGTTGAGGCAAAAAATCAACTATGCCATGGCCATTCACACAGAACCAAAATCCTGAATTAATGAGGTTCTTTGTATATCTAGTTATATTTATTGATAAATAGTTATCCAGTATTTTGCCTCTTCAGTGAACACGGACTTTGTTATCATGTAACAAGGTTAGCTGATACACTTGTCACTTTCTTCATTCCTTATAAAGTCCAATATCAAATGTAAAATATAATTTTTTTTACAATGTGTATTGCTGCAAGTTTTGTGTTTAATTGTTAGCATTACTTGTGGTAAGTTGGTTTATTTTGATTGGTTTTAAAATACTTGTGTGGTCATCTGTATGTATTGATGAGTTGGCCCCACGGAGAGTCACTGGAGTGATCATCTGTATTAGTTGATTAGTTGGTCCCCAGGAAGAGCCACTAGAGTGGTCATCTGTATTATTTAATTAGTTGGTCCCCAGGTAGAGTCACTTTTCATAAATATAAACACCTTATAGGAACAGTTTGATTTATTTGGTTTCAGAATTCAGAAACATGCAAAGGTGTTTGAGCAACTTTTGACGCAACGTTATCCCAGACTACAGAGCCACCTGGTGAGTGCAGATGAATAGGTTTGTCCGCTGTCATTGCGTATTGTTTTTCACAGTTTGTAAGCCTCAGAGCCTCACATACAAATGTTCATCTATGTCTGCAGTTTGTAAGACTACGAAACAAATGTTCATCTCTATCTATAGTTTGTATGACTCGCATACAAATGTTCATCTCTGTCTACAGTTTGTATGACACAGATACAAATGTTCATCTCTATCTACAGTTTGTATGACGCAGATACAAATATTCATCTCTATCTACAGTTTGTGACTCACATACATATGTTCATCTCTACTTACAGTTTGTATAGCCGAGATACAGATGTTCATCTGTGTCTACAGTTTGTATGACTCAGATACAAATGTTCTTCTCTGGCTACAATTTGTATGGTGCAGAGAGAAATGTTCTTTTTTCCCCAGGAAAGTCTAGGGGTGTGTGCCCTTATGTTCATCCCACCCTGGTTCATCAGTCTCTACACGGGTCTTCCCTGCTGGGACTCTGTCCTCGCTGTCTGGGACCTGCTCATTCTGCAGGGTGAGTGGCCTCAGGTTAGACATAACCTCAGGCATGCATGTGTGCACATGCATGCTTGCACATGCTCACACTCATTCATTGGCATTTTCTTTTTACTCAGACAAGAAATACACCAGACATTCTACTCCTATTAATTGTGTGCATATTTTGCTGGTTCACAACTATATTTTGTGTTGATCAATATACAAGTGAGGTTGTCTGTTCGCCATCCATTCCAAAAGATCTCTACACTGACATGCACAACAGCAAAACACAATGTCGTTGCCATATCAGTTAAGTGTTTCTCATTGGAGTATTATCCATTTCACCCGTATATTTAGTTTATATGTTGCAAATGCTGATAATGCATACTAAATAAATCTCTAGTATTTGTTGAGTACCTGTGATGTTTACCTCTGTTCATCCTACACCCTGCATTAGTTGCTGGGGTCAGGATTCAGTAATGATGTGTTTACACTTGCAGGTAACAAGACGATGTTTCGCGTTGCTTTGGCCGTTATGTCCCTCATTGAGTCCGACTTACTCCAATCTGACGAACTTGGCACCCTTCTACCACAGATTCTACACCCTGCACCAGCCAGGTAGGGTAATCTTCTACACCCCTACCAAACTGATAGGATAATCTTCTACACCCCTACCAAACTGATAGGGTAATCTTCTACACCCCTACCAAACTGATAGGGTACTCTTCTACACCCCTACCAAACTGATAGGGTAATCTAATAGTGGAACGCAATGGTGCAGTGGCTAGAGTTAATCACTGTATTGTGTGTTGTCTGTTGTCAGCATCAGCTTCAGCCGTCTCATTCCCACGGTCTGGTCCTTGTCGATGGAGGACTGGGAGATCTCCTCCCTCACGGCCGTACTGGAGGAGGATAGCGAGAGGGAGGGGGGAAGGAAGAGAGGCAGGGAGGAAGGGAAGGACTCGGACAGCTTGAGGAGAAGCAGCAAGCGGAAGAGGGTTGATGCGAGTGAGTGACCCTAATAAAGTTGTGTTTGTTGTTTGAAGACCTCCTGTTGGAGACACTTGTCAATGTGACATAGTTGCTAATGTGTCTCAAAGTGTATCTGACAATTTAAAGAGGTTATTACCATTTTGTCTGGTGCTAGACTTGTTTGTTTCAAGCAGTCTTTACATAAGATCTCTTTTTTAGGCTCATTCATCTGTCATGTGTCACTTCTGGTGACAGTCACACCTCCAGGTGGCTGACAGACGTCACTGGTGACAAACTGGTGACATTTTCTCCACTCAGTGCAATAGATCTTGTTTCTTGCAGACGAGGCTCAGCCAGTGAAGTCGTGGTTCTCGAAGGTGTTGGGTGCATTCTCGGGTCCACCGTCTACAGTCAACACAAAACCCTTTCACAGGGGGGCCAAGAGACAGACATCTCCATTCGTAGAACCTAAACTGACCACAGCTGTAGACCCTAAGTTGACCTCTCAATCTCCCGCCATGACCAGACGCTCCAGATGCATTGTGGGTGACTCTAGAGGCCGCAGTCCCTTAAATAGCCGGCAGTTGAAGTCCCTGCACCTGAACCCTCATTCGCCCTCTCCCAAGGGGTCCAAGTCGTCAACTGCGACCTGTGATCAGAGGTCAACCAGGGTCACGCAGCGGTCAACGCAACTAACTGCTGACTATCTGAAGCAACGACTGGAGAGGAAGGCGGGGGGTAGAGCACGATTGACCGGTCGCCATCGAGGGTTCCATGTGTCACCCTGTGAGGAGGTGAACGAAAACAGGTGAGTGAGATGTAGTCCACAAGACATGGCCCTGTGAGATGTAGTCCACAGGACATGGCCCCTTATGAGATGTTATCCACAAGACATGGCCCTGTGAGATGTAGTCCACAGGACATCGCCCCTTATGAGATGTAGTCCACAAGACGGCTTTGTGAGATGTAGTCCACAGGGCATGGCCTCTTATGAGGTGTAGTCCACAAGATACGGTCCTGTGTAAAATAAATTTATTTCATCATGCACATGATATACAACATGTTTCAAGACAAAAGCAACTCAGATGAGGTGGCTACCAGGGAAGTTACACTTATCGAGCTGGTTGTCTATTAAATCAAACTAAATATAGTTCACTCCTGTATATAAATAACATTACATATATAAATGTTAGACAGTTGAGTCAATGTAATATCTTCAGGTTGATTCATTTAAATAAAGCTACATATAATGTAAGGGAAACTGATGATTAAAAGTCTCGCCTAAGTCGGATCTTCGCTCAACTCGGACAGAATTCCGAGGAATGGTTGATTTGTAATGTATTTCCAATAAAAATCTTCGTTTAATTCGGATTACATAAGTCGGATCTTCGCCTAACTCAGAATAACTGAGTCGGTCCATTGATCCGAGATAATGTGTTTTTCTTCACCTAAGTCGGATCGCAGTATTCAACAAAATCACTTGGTTGCATGGAGTATATGTACCAGATGAACTAAAAGTGAAACGGTTATTCCAAAAAATAATCAATCATGTCTTTACTTGTCTAATACAACTAGCATCACCTAGCCAATGGACGCTGGTATAACCAAGAACAGGACGTTCCACTACCGGTACATCCTAACCACCAGCTAGGAGACTAGAGGCATCAGAAGGAATCACACCATTTTCTCGAAAATTGTTGGGCGTCGTCATTGCCCTGAAACCAGTGTGAAACAAACTGAAACTGGAAACATTTCTAAACTCCTACAAACACGGGATTCGTCTAAGGTGTTGAGCGTCAAGATATGATGATGAAGACGAAGTGGCTCCTTCATTCAGAAACGTACGGAATAAGCTCCACGAGATGTATGGAGATTGCCCGATGGACGACTGTGTTGGCATGGACGAGACAGCAGAAACACGTTGGCTACTCCAAATAACGAGCAGATCATTGAAACTGACACCCCGACGCAGACGGTTGGTTTACTGAGCGATGATGAGGGCGACGAAGTCTTGGTGTCTGAAGACAAGATAACAAAACTCAGTGGCACACATGCTGCTTTATGGACGCTAATTAAAACATTCTACTTTGACGCCCGTGAAATTGAAGAGTTGACTGAAAAATAGAGGCCATTATCAAGAGATAGAAGATGACTAACTTTTACAATCAATAATAATTACTAAGCTATAACCTTAGTGATTCGTGCCAAAATGAAGCTCAAACCTGTTCTAATACTGCATAATGTTGTATGTTGCTTGTGGACAGCAACATATGTAGAATTACCGCAGTATCCAGTCAATTTCAATCGTTATTCACAGTTACCTTTTAGAGAGTAGCCTTTGGCGCTGGGATATGTCTTCTTCGGCTAAGTCAGATTTTTGCGTAACTCAGATTAAATCACTCGGTCCAATTGAATCCGACTTAGGCGAGGTTTACTGTAGTTCAATTAGTTTAATTAATGCCAATGATAAATTGCCTGGTTTTATGTTTAAACATATTCAACGATGTTGCATTTTGAATATCTTCAGGTAGGGTGTTCCAGAGTCGTGCCCCTATTATTTTCAAATAATTCTCTCCAATTCTATTTTTAGAACAGGGATGTAATGGCATCTGCCATCCTGCTGCCTAGAAGTAGGCAAAGCAAGAAAGTAACAGGGCTGTAATGGCATCTGCCACCCTGTTGTCTAGAGGTAGGCAAAGTTAGAACATACCAGGGCTGTAATGACATCTGCCACCCTGCTGCTTAGAGGTAGGCAGAGTAAGAAAGTAACAGGGCTGTAATGGCATCTGCCACCCTGCTGCCTAGAGGTAGTCAAAGTGAGAAAGTAACAGGGCTGTAATGGCATCTGCCACCCTGCTACTTAGAGGTAGGCAGAGTAAGAAAGTAACAGGGCTGTAATGGCATCTGCCACCCTGCTGCCTAGAGGTAGGCAGAGTAAGAAAGTAACAGGGCTGTATTGGCATCTGCCACCCTGCTGCCTAGAGGTAGGCAAAGTGAGAAAGTAACAGGGCTGTAATGGCATCTGCCACCCTGCTACTTAGAGGTAGGCAGAGTAAGAAAGTAACAGGGCTGTAATGACATATACCACCCTGCTACTTAGAGGTAGGCAGAGTAAGAAAGTAACATGGCTGTAATGGCATCTGCCACCCTGCTACTTAGAGGTAGGGAGAGTGAGAAAGTAACAGGGCTGTAACGGCATCTGCCACCCTGCTGCCTAGAGGTAGGCAAAGTGAGAACATACCAGGGCTGTAATGACATCTGCCACCCTGCTGCTAAGAGGTAGGCAGAGTAAGAAAGTAACATGGCTGTAATGGCATCTGCCACCCTGCTACTTAGAGGTAGGCAGAGTAAGAAAGTAACAGGGCTCTAATGGCATCTGCCACCCTGCTACTTAGAGGTAGGCAGAGTGAGAAAGTAACAGGGCTGTAATGGCATCTGCCACCCTGCTGCCTAGAGGTAGGCAAAGTGAGAACATACCAGGGTTGTAATGGCATCTGCCACCCTGCTGCTTAGAGGTAGGCAGAGTAAGAAAGTAACATGGCTGTAATGGCATCTGCCACCCTGCTACTTAGAGGTAGGGAGACTGAGAAAGTAACAGGGCTGTAATGGCATCTGCCACCCTGCTGCCTAGAGGTAGGCAAAGTGAGAACATACCAGGGTTGTAATGGCATCTGCCACCCTGCTGCCTAGAGGTAGTCAAAGTGAGAATGTAACAGGGCTGTAATGGCATCTGCCACCCTGCTACTTAGAGGTAGGCAGAGTAAGAAAGTAACAGGGCTGTAATGACATCTGCCACCCTGCTGCCTAGAGGTACGCAAAGTGAGAAAGTAACAGGGCTCTAATGGCATATGCCACCCTGCTGCTTAGAGGTAGGGAGAGTAAGAAAGTAACATGGCTGTAATGACATCTACCACCCTGCTACTTAGAGGTAGGGAGAGTAAGAAAGTAACAGGGCTGTAATGACATCTGCCACCCTGCTACTTAGAGGTAGGCAGAGTAAGAAAGTAACATGGCTGTAATGGCATCTGCCACCCTGCTACTTAGAGGTAGGGAGAGTGAGAAAGTAACAGGGCTGTAATGGAATCTGCCACCCTGCTACTTAGAGGTAGGGAGAGTGAGAAAGTAACAGGGCTGTAATGGCATCTGCCACCCTGCTACTTAGAGGTAGGGAGAGTGAGAAAGTAACAGGGCTGTAATGGAATCTGCCACCCTGCTACTTAGAGGTAGGGAGAGTGAGAAAGTAACAGGGCTGTAATGGCATCTGCCACCCTGCTGCCTAGAGGTAGAAAGAGTGGGAAAGTAACAGAGCTGTAATGGCATCTGCCACCCTGCTGCCCAGAGGTAGGCAGAGTGGGAAAGTTGTGTGGGAAGCAATAACAAGGTTATGTTCCCAGTATAAGTTGTTGTGCTGAAAAACACCTCTAGAACAGTGTACAGGTAATCGTCCATGACGCGAGTTAACTATATCCACGCTCCACTGAGTGCACCTGAAGTCATATATAAATGATTACGTAACGCAACCTGCTCTGTCTACGACTGGTGGTGTACCAGCCTGACCTTTCTACTTTAACAAAATGACAAGGAAATAAGATTCTGAAAATATCTAAATAGCAGAAATGCTAGACCCATACAGTTCGATCCCATAATTAATAATGGGGAAATACATAGGCATTATAATTGTCTGATCATATCAGCGTTAATGAACAAGGCTATATTATGGAATACACCTGACAGCTTAGACTTCTTTATACAAAGTTCATTAATATGTTCAGACCATGATAGTTTACAGTCCAAATAGATGCCCAGATATTTGGCTGAATGAACCAGTTCAATTTGTTTACACTGCAGCAACTATGTTATAACTGAGCGACCCACATGTCTACTGAATGTTGTGTTGCAAGTTTTACTTGTGAGATGTAGTCCACAAGATATGGCCCTTTGTGAGATACAGTCCACAAGACATAGTCCCTTGTTAGATGTAGTCCACAAAACGTAGTCCCTTGTGAGATGAAGTCCACATGGTATGGCCCCTTGTGAGATGTAGTCCACAAGAAATGGCCCTTTATGAGATGTAGTCCACAAGACATGACCTCTTGTGAGATGTAGTCCCCAAGACATGGCCCGTATGTGATGTAGTCCATAAGACATGGCCCTGTGAGATGTAGTCCACAAGATATGGCCCATACGTGATGAGGTCCATAAGACATGGCCCTGTGAGATGTAGTCCACAAGACATGGCCCATACGTGATGAGGTCCATAAGACATGGCCCTGTGAGATGTAGTCCACAAGACATGGCCCATACGTGATGAGGTCCATAAGACATGGCCCTGTGAGATGTAGTCCACAAGATATGGCCCATACGTGATGAGGTCCACAAGACATGGCCCTGTGAGATGTAGTCCACAAGACATGGCCCGTATGAGATATAGACCTCAAGACATGGCCTCTTTTTAACAAGACAAAATTTAACAAGATTGCCACCCAGAGAATTAACTCTAGGTGGCAGGTGGACAAGGAAGCCTTTGGCTTATCGAGAGTCCAACCTTTTATTTATGTGTATCCCGCCCGTCTGAGGTATGTGTCGATTTTATTTTTAAACATATTCACGCTACTAGCACCCACACAATCAGCAGGTAATCTGTTCCATTCATTCACAGTCCTTTGTGAAAATGAGAACTCTTGTGAGACGTAGTCCACAAAACATGGCCCGTATGAGATGTAGTCCACAAGACATGGCCCGTATGAGATGTAGTCCACAAGACATGGCCCATATGAGATGTAGTCCTCAAGACATGGCCCGTATGAGATGTAGTCCTCAAGACATGGCCCGTATGAGATGTAGTCCACAAGACATGGCCCGTATGAGATGTAGTCCACAAGACATGGCCCGTATGAGATGTAGTCCTCAAGACATGGCCCGTACGAGATGTAGTCCACAAGACATGGCCCGTATGAGATGTAGTCCTCAAGGCATGGCCCGTATGAGATGTAGTCCTCAAGGCACGGCCCGTATGAGATGTAGTCCTCAAGACACGGCCCGTATGAGATGTAGTCCACCAGGCATGGCCCGTATGAGATGTAGTCTACAAGACATGGCCCGTATGAGATGTAGTCCACAAGACATGGCCCGTATGAGATGTAGTCCTCAAGACATGACCCGTATGAGATGTAGTCCACAAGACATGGCCCGTATGAGATGTAGTCCTCAAGACATGACCTGTATGAGATGTAGTCCACAAGACATGGCCCGTATGAGATGTAGTCCTCAAGACATGACCTGTATGTATTATATACAATCATGTAAAGATTATTGTGATATAGCAAACTGTCGTATTTGCAAAAATAATGGCGTGTAAGTGTATTTTTAGTAGATGCATATTTGTAATTACATATAATAACATAATATGATGGATGCTACTTTTTTTTCTTTTGTTTGTTTAATTTTTAGTAATGATTCATTTATTTTCAATTAAGGAAGTTTTTAAATAAGATTTTTGGTGGCCCCTGCCTGAGCGACCAAAATTAGTCTTAGTAGGGGTCTCCAGACCCTTAGCTGACACTACTTTTTCATTCACACTAATGTATTGTTTTGAATAGTTTATTTTGTGATTGTTTTTCTGTTGTATTGAGAAATGTTTATTTATTTATTATCGATCAATGTTGTGTCATTGGAACAAATTAAAATTTCTTTCCTTCCTTCCTTCCTTCCTTCCTTCCTTCCTTCCGTATAAGATGTAATCCACGAGGCATTGCTCGTATGAGATGTGGTCCACAAGACATGGCCCGTATGAGATGTAGTCCACAAGACATGGCCCTATGAGATGTAGTCCACAAGACATGGCCCATATGAGATGTAGTCCACAAGACATGGCCCTATGAGATGTTGTCCACAAGACATGGCCCTGTGAGATGTAGTCCACAAGACATGGCCCTATGAGATGTAGTCCACAAGACATCGCCTTGTGAGATGTAGTCCACAAGACATGGCCCAGTGAGATGTAGTCTGTGGCCTTGTATGAGACATGACTGTGACAGGTGGCATGTGTGTTTCCAGTTTGATGTGGCCGTCGCTGTGGCCCAGGCTGCTTGGGGCATCTCGAGCCAGACGACACAACAAGCTGCTTAATGGCGCCAGGTCAGTGTCTGTCATCACAACTATACTTGTTAGCAAAAATAAACAGTAAATCCTAAAATGTAATTCTTAAATTGCTCATTTTGATTGGCTCGTACGTATTGGTAATTACTGTTACTAGAAGAAGTACATTTAGTACATTTAAATACATGAGCTGAGTGAGTGGGTGTGAGGTGAGTGAGTAGGTGGGTGGTGGGTGAGTGAGTGAGTGAGTGGGTGGGTGAGTGGGTGGGTGGATGTGTAAGTGAGTGAGTTGGTGAGTGAGTAGGTGGGTAGGTGGGTGAATGAGTAAGTGAGTAGGTGGGTGGGTGGGTGAATGAGTGAGTAGGTGGGTGGGTGGGTGAGTGAGTGAGTGAGTGAGTGAGTGAGTGAGTGAGTGAGTGAGTGAGTGAGTGAGTGAGTGAGTGAGTGGATGGGTGAGAGAGTAGGTGGGTGGTGGGTGGGTGGGTGAGTGAGTGAGTGAGTGGGTGGATGGTGGGTGGGTGGGTGAGTGAGTAGGTGGGTGAGTGAGTGAGTGAGTGGATGGGTGAGAGAGTAGGTGGGTGGTGGGTAGGTGGGTGGATGGGTGGTGGGTGGGTGGGTGGGTTGGTGAGTGAGTGAGTGAGTGAGTGAGTGAGTGAGTGAGTGAGTGAGTGAGTGAGTGAGTGAGTGAGTGAGTGAGTGAGTGAGTGAGTGAGTGAGTGGGTGGGTGTGAGTGAGTGAGAATACTAGAGACTACAGTTACATGAGATGTCAGCACCACTGCCTGGTCTCAGCTGACAATATAAAATGAGAACATTAAAAACATAATTTAAGACAACTCCAGCCTACTGCTATGTTGTGTGTTTCAGTTTCCGTCCAGCTACTGCTATGTTGTGTGTTTCAGTTTCCGTCCAGCTACTGCTATGTTGTGTGTTTCAGTTTCCGTCCAGCTACTGCTATGTTGTGTGTTTCAGTTTCCGTCCAGCTACTGCTATGTTGTGTGTTTCAGTTTCCGTCCAGCTACTGCTATGTTGTGTGTTTCAGTTTCCGTCCAGCTACTGCTATGTTGTGTGTTTCAGTTTCCGTCCAGCTACTGCTATGTTGTGTGTTTCAGTTTCCGTCCAGCTACTGCTATGTTGTGTGTTTCAGTTTCCGTCAAGCTACTGCTATGTTGTGTGTTTCAGTTTCCGTCCAGCTACTGCTATGTTGTGTGTTTCAGTTTCCGTCCAGCTACTGCTATGTTGTGTGTTTCAGTTTCCGTCAAGCTACTGCTATGTTGTGTGTTTCAGTTTCCGTCCAGCTACTGCTATATTGTGTGTTTCAGTTTCCGTCAAGCAAGTGTTCAACAGTCATTTAAAGCCTTCCACACACCCAAGCCCCTGCGTCTGACCCAATGTCCATCCAGTCAATCTATGCCACTCGTTCTACCGATCAGTCCTGATGTAGAACTTCAGTCAGTCCTTGCCACTCGCTCTACCGATCAGTCGTGATGTGGGACTTCAGTCAGTCCGTGCCACTCGCTCTACCGATCAGTCCTGATGTGGAACTTCAATAAATCCGTGCCACTCGCTCTACCGATCAGTCCTGATGTGGGACTTCAGTCAGTCCGTGCCACTCGCTCTACCGATCAGTCCTGATGTGGGACTTCAGTCAGTCCGTGCCACTCGCTCTACCGATCAGTCCTGATGTGGGACTTCAGTCTGTCCATGCCATTCGCTCTATCGATCAGTCCTGATGTGGAACTTCAGTCAATCCGTGCCACTCGCTCTACTGATCAGTCCTGATGTGGAACTTCAGTCTGTCCATGCCATTCGCTCTATCGATCAGTCCTGATGTGGGACTTCAGTCAGTCCGTGCCACTCGCTCTACCGATCAGTCCTGATGTGGGACTTCAGTCTGTCCATGCCATTCGCTCTATCGATCAGTCCTGATGTGGAACTTCAATCAGTCCGTGCCACTCGCTCTACTGATCAGTCTTAATGTGGAATTTCACTCGGTCCATGCTATGCGCTCTACTGATCAGTCCTGACGTGGAACTTTGGCTGATCCATGTCAGTGATGATCAGCTCACTGAAGAGACACCAGTTATGAGGACAATAATTCTATTCGAGCCAGGATGTTGTTGGGGTGCAACCTTCGTTATGGAATGTGATAGTGCTACACGATGTGTAGTTTTTTGCCAGAATTTTATTAATTATAACTTGTCATCTGAAACATGTTTCCGATTTCCATGTTACGTATTAAATGGAATCTTATACACTGGATCCAGTTTTTGTATAGAAACCCATACCTGCATGCCACATAGGATGTACTCAACCTCAAGTTCTCATAGACGACAAGCTGTAGCTGCATCATCTCGTGGCTGATCCCAAAAATATCCAACACTACCCCCCCCGTGCCCACCGTCTTCCGATGTCATGTCCGGTAGCAAGGTAGTCAGGCCCGTTCACGTGAACCCCCTTTTTGTGAACCCCCTTTCTCCAAAATGTGAACCCCCTCAAAATTGCATCTTTACAATGTGAACCACTAATTGTATTCCATGTTTCTCAAAAGCGTTAACCCCCCCTCCTAAAAGGTGAGTGATGTTCAAGCATTACAAGGAATGCCAAGGAAGGCTGATTTGTACAGATGATAAAGGGAAAACCGTTATCTATTAAGTGACCATCACTGAATGTATGGGAGCCTGGCTGAGGGGTCTGTCCCCAATGCCATGTGTGAAAAGGGCAGTCACTAGAGGAATGTGTGTCAAAGTACCATTGCATCCAATTAGCCATGCAGAAGGACTTCACACTATCCCAGGGTCTCCTGTTATGTAAGCGCAAGTGGTAACACATATATAAGAAGCCTGTTTTACCCCAAACGTAAAATTATTATGAGTAAATGTAGTCACTCATAGGTAACAGATGCAGACAAAATACTGGTGAATGAACGGGGTGACGATGATTTAACAATTATGAGCACAAAAGCCATATAAAATAATTCATGATTTCTCATCAGAAATATGTTAAAAGTAAATTAGAAGTGCAGCTTTTTATTTTTAGTATGCTGATTAGGGTAACTCCCGGCAAGAATGTGTGAAGGGCTTTTATTATCAGTTATGTTTATTTTGTGTTTCATATAGTTATAAATACAGTTAGTGTTTCGTGGAGTCAGTGTGGTGTAGAGGATATGGTACAGTGTACTTGACTTTATTTAATTCAAATTCCACAAGAGGACAATAATTGTTCTAATCTTCTCTTTACAGGGCATGTTTTATAAAGGTTTGTTAATTTACTAACTTAATTATGTTTAGGATAAATTATGGAACTTTTGCACATCAGATCAGATCAATAAAATGTATTAATTGAGTGAAAACCAGATTGTAAATGTCACACTTTAACTGTTTATTCTGAAAAATAACTTGGACACACCCACACTCCTCGGTGCCTCGTTTAAAACAACTGCACACACGACGGGTTTCGTGTAAACAATTCAGTTATATTAACAATATACTATAATTTCGTGTTGGTTTTATGAATACAATTGGGTGTCAATTAGGCTTAATCAGGCAACAAAATGGGACTAATCTCTACAGACCACATATGAGTCCCACTTTGTCTGAAAACGATTGTGAAAAAATATAACCCCACATTAACTTGTGGCGCGCCCTGGAGTCTGAATTGGTAAAATGTGAACCTCCATTGTGTGACTGTAAAGCTGGCTACGGGCCTAGTAGTACTAACGTAAACACCACTGAGAAACTATTCGCCAAGTCGATAAACCTAATTGAACCCAAATTAACATGTTAGCGCTGTATAACAATGAAAATACGCCATTACCAGCAATTACTGCCCTGTTAGTCCAACAAGTATCGGGTGTAAATACCCGGAAAGGGTAATTGGGTATTGCATTACGACGCCTTGTTTGCGTTGTATGGGTGACAAGAGAACGGACGGTGCAGTGTTTTCGTTGTGTTGTATGGGGAACGGACAGTACAGTGTGTCCGTTGTGTTGTATGGGGAACGGACAGTGCAGTACACGTGAGTCCGTTGTGTTGTACAGAGAACGGACAGTGCAGTGTGTTCGAAATGGAAACACGTCTACGTACTTATTTAACTGGAAGAAAACAATACGTTGAATTTGAAGGCACTGGATCTGATATGCTTCCCATTACCACTGGAGTGCCTCAGGGATCCATTCTAGGCCCTCTCTTATTTCTGATTTACGTGAATGACATTACAAACGCTAGTACAGTTTTAAAAACTATCTCGACTCAATTACTGTATACTTGTATGGGGATCTCAACTCAATTACTGTATACTGGTATGGGGATCTCAACTCAATTACTGTATACTGGTATGGGGATTTCAACTCAATTACTGTATACTTGTATGGGGATCTCAACTCAATTAGTGTATACTTGTATGGGGATCTCAACTCAATTACTGTATACTGGTATGGGGATTTCAACTCAATTACTGTATACTTGTATGGGGATCTCAACTCAATTACTGTATACTTGTATGGGGATCTCAACTCAATTACTGTATACTTGTATGGGGATTTCAACTCAATTACTGTATACTTGTATGGGGATCTCAACTCAATTAGTGTATACTTGTATGGGGATCTCAACTCAATTACTGTATACTTGTATGGGGATCTCAACTCAATTACTGTATACTTGTATAGGGATCTCAACTCAATTAGTGTATACTTGTATGGGGATCTCAACTCAATTACTGTATACTGGTATGGTGATCTCAACTCAATTACTGTATACTGGTATGGGGATCACAACTCAATTACTGTATACTGGTATGGGGATCTCAACTCAATTACTGTATACTGGTATGGGGATCTCAACTCAATTACTGTATACGTGTATGGGGATCTCAACTTAGTTACTGTATACTTGTATGGGGATCTCAACTCAATTACTGTATACTTGTATGGGGATCTCAACTCAATTACTCTATACTTTTATGGGGATCTCAACTCAATTACTGTATACTTGTATGGTGATCTCAACTCAATTACTGTATACTTGTATAGGGATCTCAACTCAATTACTGTATACTTGTATGGTGATCTCAACTCAATTACTGTATACTTGTATAGGGATCTCAACTCAATTACTGTATACTTGTATAGGGATCTCAACTCAATTACTGTATACTTGTATGGGGATCTCAACTCAATAAAGTACCAAAATTACAAAAGAGAGCAATACGAATGATTACAAACAGTAAATGTAACGCACATACTGATCACTTGTTCAACAGTCTAAAACTCTTAAAAGTTGAAGACATCTTTAAATTACAACAATTAAAATGTTACCACAAATATGTAGATAGAAACTTTCCTGTGTATCTACAAGATATAACACTAACTCTGACGTACACACATATAGTACCAGTAGTCAGGAACGTATCCATACCGAAAGTATTAACAGTGACCTTGCAGACAAAAGCATCAGACATAGTATCGCTCTTGTATATAATGATACACCCCCAAACAAATCGGACAAAATCCAAACCCACTCTCTCAAAGGCTTCAATGAATATACAAAAATATTTAATTTCAAACTACAGCTCAACTTGCCGAATTAGGCACTGTTGTTGTACATTTGTGCATTCGCGCTAAATAAAATTACACTTAAAATGTACTTCATTTTTATTTAAAAAAAACCTGTCTGATTTGTTTCCCTCTCTCCTCACGTGTACGGTGCATTCGATGTGTACAAAACTCCAAAAAATGTATGTGAAATTGTGAATATATGAATAACTGCGATATATATATATATTGCATATATATGAATGAATTTGTTAGACTATATATTATTATAGTGTTGCACCAGTTGCCATACGTACACACATACACACTCGTACGTACGTACAAACCCTCCTTCTGTTCTTCGCTTCGTTTCTTTCTCTTAGTTTGTCATAAGAACGATGAATATGAATATTAACTTTGAATTGAACTCTTATTAATTAATCAATTAATTATTGATCAATCCAACGTTGTAATATTTAAGGGTGGCTCTCGCGATTGCGACCTTGCGGTTTTAGTGAGAGTCTCCCTGGTCAGCACAGTAACATCATATCAAGTAATTTTCTTTTCTATAAAATGTAAATATAGACTATTATGTTATTTAGTAGTTTTCATTTGTTAACAAATTACACCATAAATGTCTTCACGTTGATGTACATATGTTATGTCTCAATATATACTTTACGATGTAAATTATTTTACTATTGGTTGTTGTGCGTATTGACCAAAATAAATTACATTAATTGTCATTGTCATTCATTGTCGTTGGGTTGTACATAGAACGGACAGAGCAGCGGGTCCCGTGTGTTGTACGGTGAACGGACAGGGCAGCGGGTTCTTCTTCAGGTTTATTGTGGAAACCCCGGCATTCGAGGAATAACTTAACAGTTGTGGGGTACGCATGAGTTTTAAAAAGTTAAAATTTACACATCGTAACGACTGGGGCTATTGCTGGGGTCAACCAGTTCTTCTTGAAGGGCGTGGAGACTGGACCGTTGTGTTGTACAGGGTTGGCCTGTGTTGTACAGGGTTGGTCTGTGTTGTACAGGGTTGGCCTGTGTTGTACAGGGTTGCCCTGTGTTGTACAGGATTGCCCTGTGTTGTACACGGTTGGCCTGTGTTGTACAGGGTTGGCCTGTGTGGGACGAGAGGAGCAACATTGTGAGAGTTGGGAACGGAAACAAGGAGAGGGGATTCCAAGCAATTCATGATTATTCGTTTCCTTCTTTTTGTGCGATATTGATATTATTAAAATGACGGAAACAGTTTCTTTTTTGGCCTATTATTATTATTTATAATGACTGCGAAATCGTCACTTAAACTGGAATTGCGAGAGCAAAGACTACTCTAATATAAATTAGTCTTCTACACACATTCACCCAGTAACACGATCTCTAAGTTGGTTCATGGTATTAGGCCGAAATGTTTTGATAATCGCGAGTTTCCAGGATGGTTTGCTGCCGTATTAGTGACAATGGTAGCACCCAATGGGCTCTTTCAGCAGTCAACGCCCGTTATTATTAAACTAAACTGTTTATTGTATCTGTGCACGCGACCCGGTCTCGGTCTATATTTAATTATCGGTTATTAGTTTTGATTATGTCAAAGTGGGGAGGAGTGCTAAGGCTTGTGAGGACATATGTATTTCTGGCTAGTGTAGTTTAAAAAGTGGATGCACGTGATTGTCTCTCTCCTCTGTCCGCCCGCCCGAGCGCCCGCCCGCCCGAGCGACCGCCCGCCCTCCCTTCGCACCCCCTTCTCCCTTCCTCCCCTCTCTCCCTCCCCCTCTCTCTCTCTCTCTCTCTCTCTCTCCATTCCTCCTTTCTCTCCCTCCCTCCCTCCCTCGCGCTCTCTCCCTCTCACTCTCTATTTTTCTCTCTCTCACTCCCTCCCTCCCCCCTCTCGCTCTATCTCTCCCCTCACTTTCTCTCTCTCTCCCTCCCTCCCTCTCTCCATCTCCACTCCCTCCCTCCCTCAATCTCTCTCTCCCTCGCACTCCCTTTTCATCCTCTCCATCATTCCCTCCCTCCCTCCCTCTCCCTCC
>OZ023212.1:48672927-48697927 GCA_963995525.1 Escarpia spicata
GTGTCCAGCAATTCCACGTACGCGTTGCTGTGTCTAGTCGGAACTTGTGGTATCGTTTAATCGGGCGACATAGTTCGCGCCTTTGCACTCCGTGTGCCCAAATATGGAAGGCGCCGACGTCCGCTACCAAAGGCCGCGTTAAAACTGTTGCACAGAACGCACGTACAAAGAACCGACTCATGCAGAGCGTTCAGTAACATATCTTGTATGTCCCATTGTGTTCGTTCGTCCTGAAGAGGAAAAATAACTGTTCTGTTACGTAATCATTGCTTAATGAAAACCCATGACCAAGTGTGACTGACAGCGAATGTCTACGCCGTGATGTCACGCGCGACATTCCTTGTCGTGACCTACTTCCGGCGGTGTTTGTGCGACGCGGTGACGCTGATAAAGGCGGCGAGTGTGCGCGACTGGGGGGCCAGTCTAGTCAACGCGCGCTCCGAGTAGGACACGTATAACGTCGTATCGCCGCCGGATTTTATTGACAGGTAGGTGGTTGTCGCCGGGCCGTGCTTAGCTGCGTCCTGGCGTTCGATGCTTCGTCGGTCGTCGTCGCGTGTTGAACGTAGGCTAGTGATCGGGGTTGTGTTTACTCATGTCCTTGTATGCGTCGTCTTAGCTCGTATGTCACTGCAGAGCCCTGACCGTCGTCGGATCGATGCTAGTTCTGTTGCGTGGATACAAATATAGACTATAGACAGTATAGTCGGAAAGGCCTAGCCACAGCAATTGTGGTCCAATACGGATATTGTATTCTACAGTATGTCATCGTCACTCGAATTGTGTTATATAATTGTGTTGTAAAACACCGTAGGATATTAGCTCCATTTCACTGCATATATAACTACTTTATGGATTGTAACGTGACGATGTAATTTCACTAACAACGGTGGACATATCATCAAGTACACTTTTATGTTCAAAAATCATACAATACCTTTCGCGAGTTGTCTGCCTATAGTATAGAGGTCAGTTTACAGTTAGTTTTCCCAGTTGCCATGTTAGCGTTTTGTATGATTATAAGAAAACGTGACCTATAAAAATCTGAAACTTCTTACCTGCTGTTATCATCATCTCATTCGCATGCTGGTCGAGTTGAGTCAAAACTAGAAATTTCTAGTTGTCGTAAAATGTCTGTATATGTGACACCCGTCAATATTTACGAATGGATGCATGCAGTACTCCGGCTAAAGGGTCAAATAACCCAATTGCTGCCAAATATCCTTCCGCTCAGTAAAATAAGTTAAAAATACACAATTTTACTGTCAACAGCTTCTAAAATCACACCTGCATCTGTCCACTCAAATGCACGTATGTCAAAAGTCTAACCGGGGCATGACCCCTATATCTATACCCATAACGACCCCTGCGTTGTAGATGGGACCGATTGGTCCTGGTGCGCCATACTATGATACTATGTCTATGGTTGTGGCGTTCCAAGGTTGTGACATTAAGTAGCACAGTGCTATCACGGTAGTGGTGTATACAATTGTGACATACTATGGTTGTGACTTGTGACATAGTATTGATGTGGCATGATTGCGACACCCGCGTTCTGCAGAAAAAACCGGTGCTAACTGTTAGACGTTGTATTATGAGGATGTTCTTTTCCATTTGCCTTCCTCGGTGTTAGTTAACTTATCATTCTGGGTTTGTTACACATAACACCAACATACCCACAGACCCTGCTTTGCTGACATAGTTAAGCCGACGTATTGACTGACGCCGTGAAGCTGAAGTCAACAGCGAACTTTGAGACGAGGTGAAAGTGGTCGTGTTGTCTGTTGACAATGGTGGCTGCAAGCTCTGTGTTCACGTCGCCAAGGTTCTCTGTGTTTACGCCGCAAAGGATCTCTGTGTGAACACAGCTGGCCTCCGTCTGTCTCTGTTCTTGCCACTTCGAATGTAACTCATTACTTCAACATAGGGACCTACTTCTATCACTTCGCCCAGTGCAACTTTCCTTCGACGATGATGCAACCACCGGTCGCTGTCCGATCAAGCCATTGACACGTCCCCGGGACAAGTGACGCCAGACGTGTTTATTTTAACACGACTAAACTCTGCAGTAGCCGAGGCACGGTGTTTTACACAACGTAGACTTTGCACGCGGACACATGCCAGTTACAGCGTCATTATGGGATACTTGGGCGGATGTTACGACCGAACACAGAGCAGGACGTCGTTGGTTGTTGACACGGCCCTGTAATGTTTTGTTTATGACTTCTGCTCCACCGAACACGGCACAAACTGTCGCAGCTTGCCAACATAAAAAACAAGCATACAGCTCTTTCCCTTGAAACATAATTATTGTCCATGTCATCCTTTATTACTGGGTACACATAATAGTATGTATTTATTTTACACATGGTTACTGGTTGGACAAACAACTGAAAGATGTCTGGAACTTGTATGGTTCACCTGTGCTTCTTGGTAACACACTCATACGGACGTAAGACCGAGCATAGGTCCATATTCATGTCCGATAGCTACATTGAGGCCAAATCAGTAGATGGATGTAATGCTAGACTACTCGACCCACGGGCTACTCGGCCCGGGCCGACTTGTCTCGAGATAACCCGGCCCCCATCCTGAGACAACTCGGCCCCCCGCTTAGAGACAGGTCGGCTCGATGAAAATTATACGACGGCGGCTAGTGACAGTTGAATTCACTTTGTGTTTGAGGATAATTATATGACGGCAACTAGAGACGAGACAGACGAATTCGGCCCACTGTGAATTAGGCCCGCAACTCTGGTGAAATTCACCCAAACGATTGTACATACGCGACCAACATGTAACTAAAAAGTGGACATTACTCAGTTCAACTGGAATAGCACATTGTTTGTTTTAAGCGAACTTAGACACCGCGGCAAATATTCTTTGATCAGTTTGTGAGAGACAAAGCATTGGACTTCAACAGCGTCTAACTAAACTGGCTACCCTTTGATGACGAGTACATGAATAACATGCGCTCAGAGTCGATGGTTAACGAGCAGATCTTGAGTGTGTTGTAGCATATCCTAAATAGCATCCAGCCAATCTTCATTCGCAACTAAATAGTTATAGGGGCCTCGTATTGTCTCTTAGTGATAGTCAATGCCATTATTCATCACAATATAGTCCTTCGTAAATAAACTTATAACGACGTGATATGTCTTGAATAGAATGTCCAATCAATATTCATTCACAATTAAAATTTAATGTGTACCGCTATTAGTCAATGTCTTCACAACAGTTCTACATAAATAAAATGACAACGATGTGAAAAGTCCAGAAAAAACAAAATGTAATTTCAGTCATTCATGACGTTGATGATTCATAGTAGACATGTGAACTCACATCTATTAAACAGCTGGACATCGTCGTTGTGATTCCATAAGCATGACTAGTCGTCATCAAAGTCGCAGTTGGGACAGATGAAACCTCTCGCCCCCGGCGTGCACACTTCGTGCGCTCACTTTGTGCACTGTTGGCATTGCACCCATTTCTCGCGCGGCCTGCTCGTCACAAAGGTCTAGCCACACACCAAGCAAGGCCATTCTTCGTCATCACTGCTCTCTGATTCTTGTTCAGCTTCGCTTGTCGCTTCCCCCTAGACTTACTCTTCTTAGCCATCGTCGTCCTCTGCTTGTCCAACTGGGTTTGGAGATGTTGTTTGAATGGCGACGATGTGATACACTCAGCTGACTCGGCCGTCCTGGTCCTTGATCTGGGTCTTGCGATCTTCGGAAGTATTCATATTTTACATCAAAGCAACAGAAGACAGAAAAACGTAGCACATTATTACATCACAGTTCTTTTCAAAGCGACTGTCAAGCATACTGTTTTATTCTGCAGTCGATCAGATAGGCTGATTTTCATACATTAATATCGGACGACTTCGTAGATGACACTCTGACTAGATTTAATGTTTGCAGTAGTGAAACTGGGACGAGCGTGTGCAGGTTAGAGGGGAGAGCGACGAAGCGACATAGGGGGTGGTGGTGTATAGGTTGGTAGAATGGGTAGTACCCCACGACGAGTGAAAGTATGTGGGAGGGGTGCGACGTCGCATACAGCGGGGGTACATGGAGGCACGTAGAGGGAGTCACGACGGACACAGCAAACACGTTTAAAGGGGGAGTTCTGATAATATAAGCTATAGGCCTGAATGTTAAACCAGCATGTATGTAGGACACGTGGTTTGATGGGAACGGCGGCACGTACACACAGCGTAGCAACAACGGAGGCTGCAAGTTTGAGAACAACGGCGTCGACGAATTAGCTGCCAGAGAGGGGTGGTAGAAGGAGGGTGAACGACCCGACCGGCGAGGCTAGAATGCAGAGACTAGAACAGTGAGTCGTCGAATGGAGACGGGCCGACAACCAAAGAAAGCAAAGGCGGTGTATCCGTCAGGCCGGACAGGGAAGGTCGGAAAACTGCACAGAGTGCAGTAAGAAAGGTGGAGGAGGACGAGACGGGGAGGGAGAAGGCTGCTAATAGGGAGAAGTGGGAAAGGGGCAACAGTCGGGATGGTAGAGCAATATACGTAAAATTAACCCGTATAAAGGGAGCCATGAAGAATCTTTCACATTTAAGACGATGTCATAATTCGCTTGGACGGCATCAGTGATTTCCTTCTGTAATGTGGGCAGCTGACCATGCATCGCGTGTACCTCCACTTTCATTGTGAGTGGGTCAGAATGAATGGCTCTTGTGTATTGTGCTTCTGTCAGTTAGCAGCAGTGTATTGTGTTCGCATACATCCGCTTCCGAGGCGATACTATCTCCCCGAGTCTCTGAGTGAGTCCAGCCGCCATATCGTCTCCGTGTCAACGCTCAACTGTCGTCATATCTACGTAGACGAGGATCTACGTAGACGAGGGCAGCGGCGAGGGCAGGACGAATGGTATGTGTCTCAGTCACGTGACCACTCCGGATATAATGGGCGTGTCACCGTTCGTCAGACTGGTAACTGTGCGCGCCATCGGTGGAGGGTTGGTCGTGGACTGGTGGATGAGTTGGTTATGGGCTGACGGTTATATATGGTGGAGAATTTGATAACAGATTATGGTAATATAGTGTTGAGTGGTTGGTAGAAAGCTCGTGGTTGTCATGACAACGACCGTCCTTTGAATACGAAAGACAGATCATTCATAAACAATAATTAAAATTGTAGTTATATACTGTATATGAAGGAAGCACATGAATCTACGAGACTTGAGCCGAAGTGTGATTAGTGCACACCCTGTTTCGGTTACCCATTGGCGTGCTACAGACCCAGACTCCGTCAGACGTCTTTATCGGTTACCCATTGGCGTGCTACAGACCCAGACTCCGTCAGACGTCTGTATCCTGTATCGGTTACTCATTGGCGTGCTACAGACCCAGACTCCGTCAGACGTCTGTATCGGTTACCCATTGGCGTGCTACAGACCCAGACTCCGTCAGACGTCTGTATCGGTTACCCATTGGCGTGCTACAGACCCAGACTCCGTCAGACGTCTGTATCGGTTACCCATTAGCGTGCTACAGACCCAGACTCCGTCAGACGTCTGTATCGGTTACCCATTGGCGTGCTACAGACCCAGACTCCGTCAGACGTCCGTTTGTCGCAATTAAAGCGCCATTAAAGTGGGGGTTAAATGTCAACGTTTCTCGTCTCACACCGAGACCCTGAGCGAGGGAGATAACGTCGTTATGCGCCGGGCCGTGGAGATATCGCAGACTCTTGCACGCCCACTTATTAGACCACTGCAATGGATTTTCACATCGGCTCTCGTTACTACTAATGGTACGCCGTTTGGCCGCCAGGAGGCAACACGTTCTCATCTGAAGACTCATGGAAGTCAAAGCAGTAGAAATGTTGTAGACAGTCTACGATCGCGCATGTGTAAAAGGAAATACATTTCAAACCGGATTTCAAGGACTCGCCGTAACAGCGCAAATATTACATCCGGTAAAGCAATAAGTAAACATATTGTATTTGCTTGAATGACTGTGTGTGCGTAGGCCTATATAGTGACTAGACTACGCTATATATTTACACAAAGAACATGAAGGCAGTCCACGTAGCAAAATAGCAAACCAAGGCATGACTTATTTTTATTAAATAAACTGACTCGTTTTATAATAATAGGTGAACTTCCCACATTCAAATGACACAAAATCGCGAAGAGCACTTCTTAGTTTTGACCGAGTAAAATCGGAACGTTTGTATAGGCCCTACATGTACTAAAACGCCGCCCTAAATTATATTACAATCGAAACTAATCGCACATTTGTATGTACAAAAACGTATGTTTAAATCCTACAATAAACGTATCCGCGCTCTGATTAGAGTCGATGACACGACCGATTATGTGGAGCCAACGCCGACTGCGTCGAGTGCACAGGGGTTGAGCTCCTCGTAGACGATAAATCAGCGTCGTGAGACGTCACCTGACCCCGACGTACCGCGCCTTGATCGCTGTCGCTACACGCCAGGTGCTCGCCAAGTCATGACGGCATGGCATCTAGCCCTCCACTCCAAGGTCAGCGCGATAGACAAGATCAGTTTAAAACTTTAAGTCGTCTTAACTCTCGATATTTTGGAGCCACTTGAATGAATATTGTTTTAGCATGTTTATTGACTGGCTAAGCAACGTCTAAACACGTTTATTGCGGATATATTTAAGTCAAAAAGGAAACGCGCAACTGGAGCAACATGATTCATGTATATAGAGTTCTTCTATAAAAAAAACTGACGACGCTTGCTCGGCCTAACAGTTGACACTTGTTATTTGCCTAATACCCCTTTGTTATCTAGAGCTCCTTGCGTGACGGTCTATTAGCATAACCACGTTTGTTGGAGACTGGGCGGGGCTTCCATGGTGACTCTACTATAATCGATGACTAGTGTCGGTGTTAGCGACATCCTGACTCATGAGAGTTCTGTGTTCGCCCATTCTCGTCATCCTGCTATGCTGAGTGGCCGTCAGTGGCTATCTGAGTCAGCCGATGACTCACCACACCAGCGGGCTGTCATTCGCGCCAGTCCGCCGTAATGTATGCCACTGTTCGTGCTATTATCGTAGACGTCTACTGCAAGTTGTATGCACGCCACTGGCCCGAATCAGCAATGCACAACGATCAGAATAGCACCAGTTGATATCTCGTTGGACGAGCCTCATTGATTACACCAGCGGAACACGTTGGTGTGAAGGTTCTCGCATAAAATAAAGGCGAAGTCCGGGTAGCTGTATAGAAAGTCTGGTTATAGCTGTGTCGTTACTGAGAGAGGTATTCACAGCATATAGGCCTATTGCAGCTCTCATGGAATAAAGCCATTCTTTATTTACTTTGCATTAAGCAGCAATGAGCGTTGTCTTGAGACAATAATTGTAATGTGCCGTCTGCGCACGGAACCATACACATCCATCATGAATCTTCTATTTAGTATGACTCTAGTCGTCATGCCACACCGTGACATTGTGACAACCACAGTGATCACACAGTAGTCACACAGTGTCACGGTTAACACTGTCCGCCTTCCTCGCGCGCCAGGGGTCGCTGCTGCTGATTACGTCAGTGCCAGCCAGCAGTACCCCCTGGCTGATCGCTTTGCGAAACTCGCAGCGGGGAGACGTATCACGTGTGGATGTGAGTCGCCTTTCACGGTATAGATTAAAACAGATGATGGCAATACATTTTCTAGTCTTCATTTGCGTTGCTCGCCTTTCTGAAGGCAGTTAGATGGAGGTCTGCTGGCACATGTCAGATTTGGGTGGTTCGGCAATCGGACTGACAGGTTCCGGAATACAATATCTAAAATATGGAGTGATTCACTTGACCCACTGCAGTGAACGCGGGATACTAATCACACATGTGCTGTGGTTCCACTTCATCCCATCAACGCTCTCGAGAGCACTTCGCCAGCCTCGCCTCCTGGTCGCATTTCAGCACATAACTTCTTAGCGGTACTTCAGTCATACTCTGATTTTTCGTGGTACTTCAGATCTACTGTGATCTCTCGTGGTACTTCAGTTATACGTACCTCACATTCGTTGTCGACTGGCTGTGACAGTGGTGTGGAGAAATGTTGACTAAACATTTATTCCGTTCGACATTTGCCGCGAGTCACACTGAGGCACGCCTGGGTTCATTGAGTGCGTGCCTTCGTAACTCATTAATTTACGTTTTCTTTTTTTCGCGACCTTTGTGCATGAACGCTTCCCATCATGAGTCTATCTGATAATACAAACCGGAATGTTCTTGTAGCTCAATTTGTGACGTTCTTAAAACAATACGTCGCTCTGTTTGTGTAGAATACTTTCAGCTAGCAAGTAGAGCTCATATATTGTCTTGGAGAGGCCTGTCGTATTATCAGTGTGTTGAGTGATGCGATGTCCCGGGTCGTTCAGGGCGACGGGTAGTGTCGCTGCAGGGTCGTGTCATATGTCACCGTAGGGTCAACGTGGTGTGGTGTGGTGCTCTGGCGCAGCATGTAGAGGAATTTTAATCATCTCCTTGTTTTACGAATAAGGAGTTACCAACATTATCAATTAAGTCTCTATGTGACTTGTACTCTAGTCATTTTATTAATAAAATCAGTATTATTCGTTCTGCTTTCCCAGGTCATACTTTAAGTAATGTCAGTATTGACGTTCCACAAGTAAATTCTCTACTTGTATTATTTGAACCTGCAACGGTTGATGAAGTTAGGAAAATAATTATGTCCTCCTCAAATAAGTCTTGTGAACTTGATCTATTTCCAACAATACTACTAAAAGCATGTCTCGATACACTAATTGGACCTATAACAAATATTATAAATGCTTCATTTTGCTCTGGGTGTTTTGCTGGTGATTTCAAATACACCCATGTCACTCCACTTCTTAAGAAGTCATATCTACCTAAACAAGACCTAAACAGTTATATACCTATTCCTAAACTCACCACATCATAAAGATTGGGAATTGCTTTTCGGCTGCACTGCCAACTTTATTTGTTGTTCCCCAGGGTTCTGTTCTCGGGCCTTTGCTTTTTTGCTCGTTACACCAAGCCACTAAGCTTTGTTATACAAAGACATTACGTGGATCATCATCTTTATGCTGATGATACTCAAATCTACATTTCATTGGCTACCCCGGATACAAATCGCTCCCTCAACCAACTTAGTGATTGCTTCCAAGATATCTTCCACTGTATGACTGACAGCAAACTGAATTGATCATTATTGGTACTCCATTGCAGCGTAGTAAACTTGGTGGTTTTTTCCCTGCGCGTATTTTGAATCAGCATATCATGGAGTGATCTTTGATAGTAACTTTAATTGACGACAATACATATCTCAAACGTGTCGCTGCTGTTTTTTATCATATTCGTCATCTTCGCCGTATTCGCCGGTACATGTAATTTTCTGTTGCTAAAACTATTGCAACAGCGCTTGTTAGCAGCAGATTTGACTATTGCAATTCCCTCCTTTCTAATATCGCTAGCAAGGATATTACATAACTTCATCGTGTCCAAAATTGTCTGCCAAGGGTAGTTACAAGATCTCCTCGTTTTTCTCGCTTTGTAGGGCCTTCCACTTTTGAAGTCTTGTATTGGCTTCCTGTACGATATCTTATAATATTTAAAATCTGTACCATTACATACCAGATACTGTCCAATAAGCAACCATCTTATTTGCATTCACTGCTTACTCCTGTAAGAAAACCTATCCCGCTTCGATCATCTAGTTCTGACCGACTTTTTCTTCCTAGAGTCAACACTAACATTGGAACTAGAGCTTTTTCTGTTGCTGCACCAACTCTTTGGAATAAGCTCCCTCTTAGTGTTAGATCAGTTGAATAAGCGATTCTCTCACACATGCGCACGCACACACGCACACACGCACAATATTGCAACATAATGTAGCATGTAGTAATGGGATTATTGTTTCTTGTTACAAAAGTAATTACATTCTCGATTGTAACATACTGTTAAGTAGAATGCAGTAACGAGATTATTGTTTCTTGTTACAAAAGTAATCACATTCTCAATTGTAACATACTGTTAAGTAGCATGCAGTAACGAGATTATTGTTTCTTGTTACAAAAGTAATCACATTCTCGATTGTAACATACTGTTAAGTAGCATGCAGTAATTAGATTATTGGTTCTTGTTACAAAAGTAATCACATTCTCAATTGTAACATACTGTTAAGTAGCATGCAGTAACGAGATTATTGTTTCTTGTTACAAAAGTAATCACATTCTCGATTGTAACATACTGTTAAGTAGCATGCAGTAACGAGATTAGTGTTTCTTGTTACAGAAGTAAACACATTCACACACGATGGCAAACAGACCAAAGGGCTATGGACTGACAGCGGAAGTGCGTGGAAAGGTAAGATCGACGGCGCGGCTTGTTGTGTCTGTCTGTCTCTATGTCCGTCCCTCCCTCCCTCCCTCCCTCCCTCCCTCCCTCCCTCCCTCCCTCCCTCCCTCCCTCCCTCCCTCCCTCCCTCCCTCCCTCCCTCCCTCCCTCCCTCCCTCCCTCCCTCCCTCCCTCCCTGTATGTAACGTACTGTTGTTGTCTGTTTCAGCTGGTAGCCAAGTACGACATAGAGAAGGAGCAGGAGGCCCGGGAATGGATTGAGGCGGTCATTGGAGAGCCGATTGATCCCGTAAGTTCTATCTAGGCAGACTTGGTACATGCCGGTGTCGGCTGCCTGCTGGGCACAACACCTAGGATAGACATTGATACAAGGCGCACCTAGAATCACCACCCAGTTTATCACATTGAGTTCGTTATGATTGTCGGCTTCCTGGCTATGTTTGCGAGTCTCTGATCGCGAGAGATTGCGGTGTTATTAAGACCACAATATAATCCACCTGTTCCACTGTACAGTACGATACCAATATAATCACGCACAACTCCTAGTCTATAAAAGTGACTGTGGGCTGTGCCGTAAGTACAGCTTGTTGCCGTCTTCTGCGTCGAGTACAGTCGTCACACGTGGCTGACCAAAGGCTTCGACACGCTCCGGTTATTGCGATGGAGATCGATACGCCAAAATACAGTAAACTGTGCCCTTCGTAAACCCTGGCTAACACGTGGATGTAGACCAGGCGCCAAAACGACGACTCATAACCGTATAGTGTTCAACTGTTCACTGGATTCCATCTTTAATTAGAACACTATTATCATAACGGTAATAGGAAATTAGAGCAGAGCTTGTGCCGATGTTAGAGACGCGTAATCATGAAAGGCAATGTATACTTATCTTACAGTCGTGATTCGTCCGACTCCAGTACATCATTTCTGTGACCGACCTCCATCGATTAGCGCAGGAACGCCTTCAGCAAGTATTGTTAGTGTGCGAGAGCTCCTTCCGTGGTATAGTTGAGCCGCCAACACAATCGTTATCGAGAGCTAGTCCGATCATCCTTCGGGTGGAACGACGGCTTTGTCCATAATAATCATGTTGCTGCAATCTCTTAACAACTTACATTGCACACAATGGCGGAATCATGTGTCCCTATCGAGCGATGTGTATCGCCCGAGTTATCAGACATATTTCGTCATGCCCGTGTGTCCGGCGCTCACTCGAGTCACTATCCGCGTCGTCGTGTCCAAGTCTCCGTTATGATCGGGTGACATCACGTAACACCTCAGTACCCAACTGACTGCGATGTTTCGCTGGTTTGATTAACGGTCGGGCGGTAATTCTTACACAGATGTATGCCATTGTGTCTCTAAAAGACAGATTACTATCACCACCGTAAACACTTGCTATAGTGTTGGTCTGTCTTGCAGTCGGTGCCGCCAAGCGAGGCGATGGGCATGGACCGGTTCCACGCATCTCTCAAGGACGGAATCATCCTCTGCAGGTGAGTTACACGTGATAGCTGCCACGTAAACAACTCGGCCGGGTAGTTTCACTCCTTTTGTCAAACTAACTATATAATACTGTATTTTGTGGTTGGTTTCACGATTGTAAGCCTATTTTTGTCAATATATCTGGTGTGTTTCATTTATTATGTTTGAGACTTTCAGTTCAACAAAGAGACGCTTACTTTCAGACATTGTCTGATCATTTGCAAATGAACATATCGGATATGTCTAAGCATAAGAATGCACTGCTGGATCTGTACTGCCACGACGGCTGGAGGCAATCGGGCACATTGTTCTCAGCGACCACATTATATACCATACATTGTGTACCATACACGCTCGCGTTTGTATCCAACGACGTGTCATCATCATACAGCATTGTGCACGCTACAGATCGACTTTAATCAATGTGTTGTCGCTGCCTGTCGTTCTTGTGGCAATACAGCAGACGACACAAGAGCCCAACCCCACTGGGCGAGACATGCGTGCGTGATTCGTACACACTTGCATCGACGAATTATTGAACGCGCCACCTACTCACAGCATTTTTCTTGAACAGTGATACTTACTATACACACACTTCAAGCAATAATAACAATCGCAATACTGTCATTAATCCCTGATGCCTCTTAAATTGCTGCCGTAACCTTGCAGACTGGCGGACGCGATCACGGGGCCGGGCAAGGTCAAGTTCAACAGGATGAAGGTTCCCTTCAAGCAGATGGAGAACATCAACAACTTCCTGGTGGCGTGTGAGAAGTATGGCGTCGCCAAGACTGACCTGTTCCAGACAGTCGACTTGTACGAGAACCAGAACCTGTGGCAGGTTGTGTGCACCATCCACGCTCTCGGCCGCAAGGTGAGGACTGTGCGCGTGCGCGTGCGCGTGCGCGTGCGCGTGTTTTGCATGCTTATGTCTGTCCATGTTGTGTGCATGCATGTTTCCTGCGTATGTGTGTGCCGGTGTGCGTGCTAATGTGGCGTGCGTGCGTGTTTGCCTACTGTACAGTGTACTGAGGAATGCACGCTACGTCAATAAATGGCAATGTATTTATTTATGCCCACCTAGACGTACTAGTGACATCTGTCCTCCTACAATGTAGGCACTGAACACCCTCTGATTCGTGTTATAACAACGTTTGATCAGACTGGTCGACTCATCCATTGCATCTGTTCTAGGCGCAGACGATGGGTTTCCAAGGCCCATGTCTCGGCCCACGAGAGGCGGCCAAGAACGTGCGAGAATTCACAGACGACCAGCTGCAGGCGGGACAGTCCGTCATTGGCCTCCAGATGGGCACGAACAAGATGGCGTCACAGAAGGGCATGTCGTTCGGCAACACGCGGCACATCGCCGACATCAAGTGTGACAATGTTTCCAGGGAGGGACAGAGCACGATCGGTCTCCAGATGGGTAGCAACCAGGGCGCCTCGCAGGCCGGACAGAACTTCGGCAAGCCACGCGGCATTCTCGGACCTAACCAGTAGATGATGCTGCCACCTCGCGGACACTTACAATTGTACCAGTGCTGCCACCTCACGGATACTGCTCTGATGAGACCAGACGCACAGACTGATGTTTGTGTGGGGTGTTTGTTCTCGCACAATAATTTTATTCGCGACGACAGCATGACGCGAACCGAATTGGCGGCATTCGGTGGTAGTGGGGCCGTTTACCATTTGGTATACGCTGACACACCAACTAACTACATTTGTTTTGTTATGGATTCAATAGGTGCTTCGTTGAATACTGATTAAATTGTGGATCCATCCATTAGCGCAAAACCAGTCCCGGTTTAACGCCAACCTGTCGCCAGAAGGACGCCAGGCTCGACTTGAAAGATTCATTTCTTTTCTATATGCAATAACAGAACTGAAAACATCCTGGCGTCATAATTATTAAAGCACTCTCCAAATGATGTTGTTTGGTCCATATGCATCGTATAGGGACTACATATTATCATGCTTACTCAATAACATTTACTAAGGGAACCATCAATGTGATTGAGTCGTTTCGGAGTGAAGGAATAAAAGAATCGACAGGAGATTGTGTTGAGTGCATGGGATTACTTACACGAGTCGACACCTAATCTTACAAATCAATGTATTAAGATAGAAGTGTGTAATTTATAAAAGTAACGAGATTTTGTGTGTCATAAAACATATTACCCCCCACCCCGTCTCGTAATGTTATGTCCGACAGCAGCGTGATGCCGAAAATCTCCCAACAGCCACCCCCACCCCCGACGTCATGTCCTACAAATCCCCGACAAAATTAAACTCGTTCCAACGCCTATGCCTATCATACACCCGAAGGTGTGCTCATAGCTACCAGTGAGTTTCCGTCAAATGCACTGCACTGCTCACACGCTGTACTGATCAAAGAACAAACACAAACATAGAATAAAGGAAAGTGGCTTCTCACGCCGCCCATGCGGTCAGGCATTCTACTACGGTGTGGAATATTATTAGCAAACTTGGTTTTATTGCTTTCTGCATCAGTTCAAGTGTAGGATACTGCAGAGGGATAGCGTTTATTACCCAGATGTATATGATAGAGATACCCTGGCTACTCTTGAAAGTAATTCCTGGTTTCTCATCAGAACTTTGTCAAATAGTAAACGAGGGGTGCAATTTTAACACTCGAGTACACATAGTACATTAGAGAACATATGACAATGTGTAGGTTACATTGTTGTTCTTTCAAACTTAGCGCTGCATAATTGAACAACGCTCCACCTCTCGAATGTAAGTCAATTTCTGAATGCGTTCAAACATAAATCAGTATCGAATGAAAACAATACAAACCACCTTACCGCGTTACTATGTGTGTGTCGCGTGGTGGTTATCGGTGGCTTTAGGTGTAACAGTTTGTGTTGACCTGAAAGTTTGATAGCAATGTGGAATTGCTGCTTCAAAGGGTATCCAAATAATAGGGCTAATTAGAAGAAATATCACACGTAAGGACAAACAGCTGATTGTACCACTGTACGAAGCAATATTTATACCTCATTTGGAATATTGCATACAAGCGTGGAGGCCATATCGTAAGGACATAGATAAGCTAGAAAGAATGCAACGAAGAGCAACTAAGCTGATTCCTGAACTGAAAGATCTTAGTTATTAAAGACACCTATTAGAATGTGGGTTGACAACACTATAGACTAGGAGACTAAGAGGAGACCAAATATAAGTTTTTAAAATATTGAATGGCTATGAGGATATTGATAGAAATATTGTCTTCAAACTGAAAGAAGGCAGTATAACCAGAGGGTACAACGCAGCATTAGTCAAGGAACAGTGTAGGTTGGATATGAGAAAGTACTCATTCTCTCAGAGGACAGTAAATGACTGGAACAAATTATCTGATGATTGTGTTAACGCCAACAGTGTGACTAGGTTCAAAAATTAAAATAACAGCTTTCTGGAGAGGACGGGCTATACGCAGGTGGACAGTTGTTGGACTATAAGCTTATGGCTTCCTTGTCCGCATGCCGTGTGGAGCTTATAGCTCTGGACGGCCAACTTGTTAAATCTTGTTAAGCTATTTATGTATCCCTGATGTATTCCGTGTATCCGTAACTATGTATTATAATTATGATCAATTAAAACATGATTGGTGCTCCTTTCGATAAAACGTAGAAGGTTTTTGATGAATCTCTTTATGCAGTGCATACTAATTAGTGTAAGGACGCTGTTCACAAAACCACTGGCCCGTCTGTGAACAGCGGGATATTTCTAGCAAAATACAAATACACTGTGTATTAAAATACAACACCTAACAACAGGGACGCACACACGCACGCACGCACGCACGACATATAATACACACACATGCCAAATACAGAGAAGGTATTCACGAGGTGACTGTATTATAATTACTTACAACATGATTATTATGCCAGATGTAACTAAATAGCATACTGGTTGGTTAGAATAACTGCCATCAGTGTTCGAGTCTTCATAGTTTAAATGACTGCAACGAACCGACACCGTCTCTGTTATAGACTAGTTATTATATTGATGTCAGACGTAACTGTGTCCGTGGAGGTTTGGTTGGGAAGGAGAAGGTTGAGAGGGACGGAGGACGGAGAAGGTTGAGAGGGACGGTGAACGCCAGAATGTTGGAAGCGTTGAGTCGCTGTGCTGAACGGGTCCGCATTTATCCTGACATACTGACTTTAGATCGGTGCATGATTTGAAACTGGATTACAACTACCTACATTTAAACTACAGTTTCACGGCTAGATAATTAATGACGTCATTTAACATTTTCTTGGACGTCTGCATCTGCTCGAGAAAAATTATAGTTCCGTGGAAGGCGGCATCGTAATGCGCATGCTTCACGTCGACTCCCGCCGCACGGAGGCGCTTCGCAAACAATATCCCGTCATCCCTGAGAACGTCGTGCTGCACTGTCGCGACGTATGTTTCCGGCACGCCGCTGAGGTCTGGTGCCACGAGTGGGGCAAAGTAGGGGTCGCTGAAGGTCGTTTTCAGCTCCTGCCAGAGCGAGTCGTTGCCGAAGTTGACGTCATTTGGCACATAGGAGGAGCCGAAGTTGTGTTGGCCGAGCAGGGAGTGGTCGACGTACTTGGCGACGAGAGCTCGCTTCGCCGCGGCCGAGGTGTGCGTGTTGGTGTAGACGTCGTCCAGCAGGAGATGACCGTCGCTACCCAGGGCATACCACAGCCACATCGACGTCATCGTGTACTTCGGCAGGAACGAATTGAACTCGTTCTCCTGGTACGAGGGCGTGTTGAAGTCGAGGGCTTGGAGACACGGCACGAGGAGAACCTGCAGTTCGGGCCTCAGGGCCTCGGGGCGAGACAACTTTAGCGATACGGCGGCCGCCAAGTTAGCTCCAGCACTCAAGCCTACAACACAATCACGTGACAGTGACGAGATCTCGACACAACCACGTGATAGTGGCGATTTTTCAACACGATAAAGTGACACTAATGAGTTCTCGACAACGTCGCCATTCCCGCACTGCTCTACACACGCGGTGTCAACAACTATATCAGACTAGAATGGGAAAGATTGTCAGCAGAGCAATGACCCTAGCGGGTAAATGGACACGGGAGTCTTATCGATAGACCCCAATGATTTAATCTATGTTCACGTGCGCCGTCATTCCGAAGAGAAACAATGTCCCCGAATCCTACTTTACCTCCGCCGGTAACATCGCTCGAGTCAGTCGGTCCCTGGTAGTTCAACGCACTCACCCACCAAGGCGACCCAGCCACTGTCAGCGTACTAGTTCAAAGCACTTACCCACCAAGACGACACATCCACTCTTAGCGCCGTAGTTCAATGCACTTACCTACCAAGGCGACCAGGCACTTACCCACCAAGGCGACCGAGCACTATTTACCCTTCAAGGCGACCCAGCACTTACCCACCAAGGCGACCCGCTTGCTGTCAGTGCCGTAGTCGGCTGCATTCTTCAGGAAGAATGTCGTCGCTTTGAGACAGTCGTCGAACGGAGCAGGGTAGGGGTGTTCTGGCGCCAGACGGTAGCTGAAAGCAACCACAGCAGTAAGTAATAAAACACGCACTCTGTTCTCAACCATCAATTCCTGTGGACATTACCATTAAGCGTTACTGCGCATTCATCATTGCTGAGGGCATCAACACATTTGTAGGGTATCGTAATTTACTGCGGATTTCATAAGCTTACTGCGGAGTCAAGTGTGAGTGAATAGTTGACTGACACCAATGACTATTAGGTACAATTCTTACTCTACGGAGACGACGACTATCCCAAGACGCCGGGCCAAGATGCTTGCCATCGCGTCGGTCGTGTCTGAAACAATGGACACTTGTCATCGACAATGTCTAATACACAAGCAAAGTGATGACCGAGGTGACAGTCCTACAATGACTGCATTGAATACTGCGATATAATAGACATATACTAAACTGTACGGATAGATGCAGTGGATACAACCAAATGCACAGTGTTTATTAATACACGCATGACGTTTCCCGATACACACGTACAGCATATTATAGTTTAACGGCTGGAAGCTGCCATTTTGAACCAACGGTTTATTTGTCCATTTGACATGACGCCGACACTTTGGGTTGTGATATTCTTATATATGAAATACAGAGTTCTTCCGTGAGTCTGTAGTCCTCTACATCCCCATTGTTCGTACCGATGCAATATATTGTAACGTGCCATTGGAGTAAAACTGGGTAAGTTCTTAATTAAGTGGAATTCAATGCGACAACGCAAACAATGGCACCCCGGTTAAACGTGGCGTACAATAGAGACATCTAGCGGCCATTTCCATTGTTTGGAATTATGGCGCATTCAAGGTTATTGCATTAGTACGCACCATTTTGGATGCAATGTGTCCCCTGTCAACAACGTCTGCAAATATCCTTAAATATTCCGTAACAAGATCAAGAAGAGATAATTCCGCGACTCACCGAGGTTGCCGTACACCCAGCCTCCCCCGTGGAAGAGTAAGACTCCCGGCACCGCCCCGTCCCCCTTCTCCGGCCCGTACACCCGCACCGGCACGCCGTCAAACGTCTCGTTCGACACCTGTCAATCAAACACAACACGTCTCATTCGACACCTGTCAATCAAACATAACACGTCTCGTTCGACACCTGTCAATCAAACACAACACGTCTCAATCAACATATGTCAATCAAACACGTCTCATTTGACAAATGGCAATCATACATAACACGTCTCATTCGATACCTGTCAATCAAACATAACACGTCTCGTTCGATACCTGTCAATCAAACACAACACGTCTCATTTAACATATGTCAATCAAACACAACACGTCTCATTTGACAAATGGCAATCATACATAACACGTCTCATTCGATACCTGTCAATCAAACATAACACGTCTCGTTCGACACCTGTCAAGCAAACATAACACGTCTCATTCGACACCTGTCAATCAAACACAACACGTCTCGTTCGACACCTGTCAATCAAACACAACACGTCTCATTTAACATATGTCAATCAAGCACAACACATCTCATTCGACACCGGGTCAATCAAACACACAACATGTCTCATTCGACATCTGTCAGTCACAACATATCTCGTTCAACACCTGTCAATGAAGCACAACACATTTCTAAATTGTCTACACAGATGCGAGCAACATCATGCTGTAATATTAGCTCGTAATTTCGTGCAATAACTAGCTTACACCCACCCGTGGAGCAACATACCTAAGGCAGCAATTGTGAGTGTTGCAGTATTTTTACCTAAAACTTGATCCTAAGACCATTTAATTACTGTTGTCGCCAATTGCGACATTGCATGCAGCTGATAATAATTTTAAGTTTACTCTTGTGGCACCGCCTGCGGAATGACTGACAACTATCTAAAGACACGAGTGAAAATTTGCGCCTGAGAGGAGATAGACATATAGTACTCCAACGTTAGCATTTGAATATATTATAGACGAAATGTTTTCTATGGAACAACGAAAGTGCAGCAAGCCAATGTTGCTGGCAGAAGGTAATTCTCAATGAAAGTTTGATTGACAGTGAAAGCCCTGTGGCAAAACCTAATTATGAAACTGATACTTTACATAGCGGGCACGCCACAGCCTAGCACTCGCATGAATGGACGCACGTTACTTACGTGGAGGGCGGCGTAGTTTGCCTTGTGAGGTGGAGAGAAGAACTGTCGAAGGGAGCGAGAGAGATTCAGTCGGTGGCCGAGTCCGAGGTAATCTCCCAGCTCACTCTGCGCGGGAACAAACACCTGTCAGTTTCTTCACGAACAACAAGCATAACCTGGATCCATAGCATTTATATTAACCATGTTTTATTGAAAGGCGTTGGAAAATAGTAACATCTCGTTGTTGTTTAAGTAGTATGTGAAACATACCAAACGGTTTTTATCTGTACGTGGAAGGGTATATAATATTGTAGAAATGACATTATTGTACAATTACATTAAACAGTGACACATTTAGATATGAATCACACTACCCTAACGACGTAACCCACACATCACATTTCAGAAAACATACTGACCGCGCTGACGCCAGCTAACATTACCGGTTTTTTCTAAAGAAAACGTGTTTAAATGTTCTCTACAATGCAGTAGAGAAATACAGTCCCTGCTGTATATCACGGGGACACCTCAACCGCTTTGTGTTGGTTGGACGTTGAAAGAGGACAGCGTGAGGGTGCTTGCATGGACAGTTGGAGTTACCAGAACTCATGAGTACCTGGTCAACCTACCAGAGCCGAGCCAGCGAGTACTTGGTCAACCTACCAGAGCTCGCGAGTACTTGGTCAACCTACCAGAGCTCGCGAGTACTTGGCCTTGGCGAAGAACCAGATCATCTGGTCGGCCTGCTCAATGCCGCCCGGCACGTTGACGGCGCCGTACAGGACATAGCTGACCAGCAGGATGGACACGGCGATGGTCGTGAACACGCTCGGCAAGTGGGTCGACATGGTACACCCCTCAGTCGGGTGACGACGAGGTCACAGTGAAGTTAGAGTCGGGGTTACGTGTTACTTATGTCGCACTGTAACAAGCGAAGCGACGATGTATCGATGGTGAAGACGTTGGGACATCCGGGAACGGATGTGGTGGGGCACACGTGTCGTGGATTACACTTAGGCTGCTGGTGTTGGCACCCACATTACACACTCGCACATACAAAGACGCACCGACGCACGCACACGCATACATCATAAATGGACGCACACGCGCACGCACGCGCACGCACGCACACACGCATCAACGGGCACAGTTACGATAAACCACGTGATTTCAATGTTAATTAGCGGCGGCGACAACAGCACAAACCGACCACCGACACACCATGTGAAACATACCAAACGGTTTTTATCTGTACGTGGAAGGGTATATAATATTGTAGAAATGACATTATTGTACAATTACATTAAACAGTGACACATTTAGATATGAATCACACTACCCTAACGACGTAACCCACACATCACATTTCAGAAAACATTCAACCATACGCGTATTTATCCTAATCTCCTCGACTGGCAAAACTTACAGATACTGACCGCGCTGACGCCAGCTAACATTACCGGTTTTTTCTAAAGAAAACGTGTTTAAATGTTCTCTACAATGCAGTAGAGAAATACAGTCCCTACAAGAAATGCCAAGATACGATTGAACTTGTAAAATTGCCGAGATAAGCGGTACTACGCAGGCTGGTCATGTATAGTGAGATTAATTTTATAAGTATATAACAAAATAACCATTGGAACGGCTGAAGTATGAAGTATTACAGTTTACCGGATTGACTAATGTCACACGTAGGCGTCCACTGACGTCAGTCCGCGTCAGTCTCAGTTTTCAGCCCACACCAGCTCCCATCGACCACAGTACAACCTAGCGGCTCTAACGTCTGCTCAGACAAGGCTCAATACGTCTTGTCTTCATTCGCCAAGTACACAAGCACTCGCCGCCAGCGACAATACTAAACGACAACTGGGAACTTCCAATGGCAACCGGTGTCAACGGCGCGTCGATTCTGTTCAGGCAGAAGCGTAAACTGAACTAAGTAACACGCAGCATGTCACCTTTTACCCGATGTGCCACCTTTGGTACGACATGTGCCACCTTCGACCCAACAAGGATATGCCAGAGTAAACAGTTTGTATGGGCGGATATGAGATATACGTCGTGAGATGGCGCAGCCGCAAAGGTCTCGCACTTTGATTTTAACTGTCAAAGACCGGGAGTAGAACGACGACTGCCACCACCTCCTTTGTCCTCACCTCCATCGTCCTCACCTCCTTCGTCCTCACCTCCCTCGTCATCACCCCCTCGTCCGCACCTCTCTTTGTCCGCACCTCACTCGTCCCCACTTCCCTCGTCCCCAACTCTCTCGTTCTCACCTCTCGCGTTCGCACCTCCATCGTCCTCACCTCCCTCCTCCCCAACTCTCTCGTCCGCACCTCCATCGTCCTCACCTCCCTCCTCCTCACCTCTCTGCTCCTCACCTATCTCGTCCCAATCTCCTTCGTTCTCTCCCCCTAGTCCTCATCTGCCTCGACCCCACCTCCCTCGTCCTCACCTGCCTCGTCCCCACCTCCCTCGTCCTCACCTCCCTCGTCCCCACCTCCCTCGTCCTCACCTCCCTCGTCTTCACCTCCCTCGACCTCACCTCCATCGTCATCACCTCCCTCCTCCTAATCTCCCTCTTCTTCACCTCCCTCTTCCTCACCCTCTTCACCTCCCTCCTCCCCACTTCCCTCCTCCTCACCTCCCTCCTCTTCTCCTCCCTTGTCCCCACCTGCCTCCTCCTCACCTCCCTCCTCTTCACCTCCCGCCTCCTCTCCTCCTGTTCTCCCTCGTCCCCACATCCCTCTTCTTCACCTCCTTCGTCCCCACCTCTCTCTTCTTCACCTCCCTCGTCCCCACCTCCCTCTTCTTCACCTCCCTCGTCCCCACCTCCCTCGTCCCTACCTCCCTCTTCTTCACCTCCCTCGTCTTCACCTCCCTCGTCCCCACCTCCCTCTTATTCACCTCCCTCGTCCCCACCTCCCTCGTCTTCATCTCCCTCGTCCCTTCCTCCCTCGTCCCCTCCTCCCTCGTCCCCACCTCCCTCGTCCCCACCTCCCTCGTCCCAACCTCCGTCGTCCCCACCTTCTCCCTCTCCCTCTCCCCTCCCGTTTGATGTTTTTATACATCCAAGTAATCAACACGACCAATCAACGAATTGTGACTACACGACGTCCTAGCGGCAGCTACGACGTCGTAACTTTAATTCGTCTTAAAGTTAGGTTATTTGCGTTTAATGAGTCTCCTTAAGTTCAATTAGCGTTGCTAGTTGGTCTTAACGTTACGCTTGATAGTAGCAGGCGTAAGCTTACGTTTTTTGGTCATAAGATGTAAAAACGTCTTAAATGTAAACAAACTATTTAATTACCGCTCCCTGACTTCTCAGCCTGAAATAGATTTTGTTACATATTTCAAGATATTATCAAATCCTTCGATTTTAACAATTTCGTACAGTAATTGTGCGATGTTGAGAGGTTATCCTTCCGCATTTTGCGATGTTAGTAGCGTGATTCACAACAAAACATATGTTGCACCTTGATCGATTTTGTCACTGCGATCAAGTAGGCCTAGCTTGCGTTAAAATATCGTTTTTACCTTTCAGAAAATTTAAATACCTCATTTGTTTCAACCATACATCCTTCTCACTTTCTAGTTCTTTCAACTTATAGGAACCATAAAGAACTACACGTATGACTTTCAGAATAATGATTGCAGTTTGGATACATCATGCCACCTACTATATAATCATCACTTCATAGACTAACTGTTTGGCAATTCATTACCTGTTAATTATCACCGGCTGTCGGTAGGTAATAGTACATAAAAAATATTTTGTAGACTTAAACTGACGATATTTGAGTAATTGTATGGTTTAGTTCTCCAATACACGTGGCTGTGTGCGACTCGGGTGTTGTCTCGACAGACGAGTCGGCGTGTTGTGATCGCATCAAACGTGAATGTCCCAACCGCTGGCGCTAGGCCGGCCGGGCATCAGCCGCATCACGCGAGCGACGGCACTCAAAAGCTCACTAGGTCACGCACAAGTGCGTGTTTACTGCCTCGGTTAGTTAGTGCACGGACGCACGTCAGCGAATGGACAGCGAGGCGGTGGTTATGTTGTCCAGCTCACGTGTGTACTCACGCTATAGTCGCATAAAATACATATAATTTTAATTCTACAAATGCTGGCGCCCAAATGCTTTCAGTAGACAGAACTCACAAGTCCTATGCCACTCTCGGTCTAGTCTAGGCTCTAGCTAGGCTTGAACACAAGCGCGTGCTCTAGTCTAAGCCGGTGTACTGACAAGTGCGCTATCTCAGTCCGAGGGCCAATGACAACATGTGGCCAGCCTCGATAGACAACGACACATTTCAGCGTGTCTAAATACCCACCTACACTCTCCCTAGGATGCTGTGTGTCAGCTGTGTGACTGTCGTGACGCTGTCCTCGCGAGTACTCGAGGCACAACAATCGTCGACCGGCGCACGCTGACGAGTCGGCTGTTGTTTACAGGGGCGGCGGGAGCAGTTGTTATTTCATGACTGGAGCCCTTCGCTGTTACAGCCAACAGTGAAGTATATTGCAGTGTTGTCGCAGTAGTTGTGTACTTTTCACAGGCGTCGGAGTAAATATTGGGGGCTGAGGCTCTTCAAAAACCTCCAATCCTTACTACAACCCCCCGAGGCTTATCAAGAAAGCACCTTTAGGCTCTACCAAATACTTGGGTCTAATCCTATCTCTAGCCCCCTATATACCTCTAATATTGGGGGAACCTCAGTCCCCGCTCACCCCTCACCCCTCACCCCTCACCCCTGGTTCCGAAGCCTATTCTGATCCTGTTTAAAACAGTAATTCGCTCTGCCAAAACAGTGTACAATTACATAATATAAGTTTTCCAGGAAAATAATTATTATGTCACATTTATATAAAACTACAATTAATTTAATTGCGCGACGCATTAATTACCACGTTAAAAGTCAGCGAAATAGATATATTGAACTGTGTACCTATCTTGGCCTAGCCTATTGCGTAACTTGAGCTGCACTCGACTATTGCATCTTGAACTGCAGTCAACGTATCATGCAAGCAGATCAGCAGAAGTTGAATGAGAAGGAAACTCTCAAAGGTTACAGCTGCTCGCGAGCTCTGGTGCATATATGTTACTGAATTATGCACATTATATTATTATTATTATGTGGGGTCTCTGAGTAAGTACTTGTTACTGTTGTCCGTTGCCATCAGACGTTGGTTTCCTGTGCTTAGTGTGTACTAGTTTTGGGGTCTTTCTCAAAATGAACATAGTTTTCGGGCATGTTCTGTAAAAGGCCAGCGTTCGGAGCGTTAAAATGGGATGAGGAATTTAAGACGTCACAAAACGCGTGACGTAGGCCTCCTTAATGGATGGCCACTTAATAGACCCAACCACTCGTGTAGAAGATTAAAACTACAATTCTCAATTAGTTATACAAATTGCAATAATTATTTGTTTAACGAACCTTTTCTGGACTAAATTTATTAAATAGCTTGATGGCCATTCACGTATAAAGTAATTTAAAATACTTCTAATTGAAACTGATGAGAGAGCTAATCATTGCGT
>OZ023212.1:48702927-48730427 GCA_963995525.1 Escarpia spicata
CAAGCGTATTATGTCACGCGGACCAGTAACTCAACAAATTTACTGACCCGACGGCAAAGTAAGTGGCCAGTGACTACCGGGACAATGTAGATATCGAACAATGATGCGTGCCCTTTGCAGCATTCTACTTTGTGTACCGCAATGGGCTGTCGGATGACTAGTTGGGTTGCCGCATTGTTTGTTTTGCGAACCGAAGTAATTAACGTGTTGCGGAACCCGGAAGTCGTTCGTGGTTGAGTCTCAGTTACAACCACACGGAGGTTATCGGTGGTGCATCTGGTGCAATCGGAGACAACTTCTCGGCTAACATGTTCCCAACGACAGACGCCAGAGAAAGAGGATCCGAGCGATTTAACACTCGACGTCATACCGGGCACAATTAACTTAAATCGATTATCGCGGTTTATCGATCCTTCACTATCGCAATTCACATCACAGAAGTTTGTTATTGCAGGAACAAGATTTTAACAAGATTTAACAAGATTGCCACCCAGATAATTATCTCTAGGTGGCAGGTGGACAAGGAAGCCCCTTGGCTTATCGAGAGTCCAACCCTTTTATTTATGTGTATCCCGCCCTTCTGAGGTATGTGTCGATTTTATTTTTTAACATATTCACGCTACTAGCACCCACACAATCAGCAGATAATCTGTTCCATTCATTTACAGTCCTTTGTGAAAATGATAACTTTCTTATATCTAATCTACACTGCTCCTTTGCTAATGTAACTTCATATCCTCTAGTCCTTCTATCTTTCTTAACTGAGAAAAAATATTTCTATTAATATTTTCATAACCATTCATTATTTTAAACACTTCTATCTGATCTCCTCTCAATCTCCTGGTCGCTAGTGTTGTTAAACCACATTGTTTTAGGCGAATTTCATAACTAAGATCCTTCAGTTTTGATGTAATTTTAGTCGCTCTCCTCTGTACTCTTTCTAGCATATCTATGTCCTTCTTGCGATATGGCCTCCACACTTGTATACGATATGGCCTCCACACTTGTATACAATATTCTAAATGAGGTCTCACTATTGTTTTGTACAGCGGTATTATTAGTTCTTTTTCCTTATACGCTATATTTCGCCTAATTAATCCAAGGATTTGATTTCCCTTTGAAGCTGCAATTTCGCACTGCTCTGAAACCTTCATATCAACATTAATTGTTAACCCTAAGTCCTTTTCTTTTACAGTAGTACAGTACCCCAATTGTATATTGTACATCTTCGTTCCCATGTCCTGCGTGGAGGCATTTACATTTCCCAAAATTGAGCAGCATTTGCCACTTTTCAAACCATTTGACCAACCTGTCAAGATCATCTTGTAAAGGCTGTCTATCTCCATCACTTTTAATCCTTCTAAACACTTTTGTATCATCCGCAAATTTCAACACCTTGCTTGTTATTTCATCATCCAAATCGTTGATATATATTAAGAATAATATGGTCCTAGTACTGATCCCTGTGGTACCCCACTCAATGCCGATTTCCAGTTTGAAGCCTCCCCATCATGGGCCATCAACTACTACACGTTGTCATCTGTCAATCAGCCATTGTTCTATCTAGTTTATTATACCATTTCCTTTGCCACGGGCCTTTAGTTTAAGCAGTCATCTTTGATGTAGTATTTTGCTGAAAACTTTTTTAAATCTAAGTAGATGATATCTACTGGTGATCCCTCATCTACCCACTTAGTGATGTCTTCCAAAAAACATAACATATTTGTTAAGCATGACCACGCTTTTAGACACCCATGTTGGGTTGTATCCAGTCTCTACTTTCTTCCGTTCATTCGTGATCGCTGCACGTCTGCCCCCGTGCAAACATCCTCAATATATCCGCGTTGCCGTGACCATCTGTCTACCAATGTCAATACCATATATTTCCTCACATATCCAACTTATTTTGTACAACGTAAATCCTGTTATATTCAAATTGGTACCATTCGATCTTGTTAAAAAATGGCACCGCTACGAAAAGGTTTCGTTTGATCGCTAATACGCGTTATCTGGTTTGGGTGGCTCGGGATAGCTCGGCGTGGGTGATGTGGCACAGGATGGGTGTGGTGGTTCGGAGTGGGTGGGGTGACTGGAGGGGCGTGACTGGGGGGTGACTAGGGGTGGTGAATTGTGGGGGGGGGGGGTGACTGTGGGGGAGGGTGGCTGGAGGTGACTGGGGGTGATTGGGGGTGACCGGGAGGGTGACTGGGAGGCGACTGGGGGGTAACTGAGGGGTGATTCAACTCGAGAGACAACATTGTTGCCGTTGTCAGTGCCAATTCTGTAGTTGTTGTTACTGCTGCTACTGTTGCTGCTGCTTCTGATGCTCTTGCTACTGCTGCCACTGCGGCTACTGCTGCTGCTGCTTCTGATGCTACTGCTACTGCTGTTACTGCTGCTACTGCGGCTACTGCTGCTGCTTCTGCTAATGCTGCTATTGCTGCTACTAATGCTACTGCTGCTGCTACTGCTGCTTCTGCTGCGTCTGCTGCGTCTGCTGCCGCTGCTGCCGCTGCTACTGCTACTGCAGCTGTTGCCGCTACTGCTGCTACAGTCGCCGCCGCCGCTGCTGCTGATGTTGTTTGTGCTGCAGTGATCCGAGCACGTACCTGTGACCGGCGAGTGAGGTCGTCTACCCGAAATGCGGCGGCTTACAGTTGACGCACAGTCCGGCGAGAAGACATCGCCGGGGCGTGGACAGACAGGACGGCATGGGACACTTGCAAGCTGAAACGACAACACCACACTCCAGTACATAGACATACGTACATAGTACCACAGCTTGCGGGCAGTCATATGTGGTTATATTGGTAAACAACGAGAGACAAGTGATCTACTCATTTGACTCGTTTGTTATGCTAAATTGACAGTGAGTTTACTCACAGACAAAACATTAACGACCAAGGAATTAATTCGTTGTAGACCGACGCCTCGAACCATTCCCAAGCTGTGATTGCCACCCAGGCTTATCTATCCCAAAACTAATCAACCAAGTAGGGCATATTTCTCCGTGTAGTAATGTATTGTACTCACACCAAAGACATCTCAAGCGTGGTAAAAATAGAACTAAATATGTGAATGCGCAATCCCGTAACCAGGTTTCTCCGTGGTGCGCATGTGTGTGTGTATGTGTGTGTGTGTGTGTGTGTGTGTGTGTGTGTGTGTGTGTGTGTGTGTGTGTGTGTATGTGTGTGTATGTGTGTGTGTGTGTGTGTGTTTGCTTTTTCACATTTTGGTCGTACAATAATTATTACGAATTGCGGAAATTCCTATTTTTCACCCCAGTACCATCTTAGTCGTGGTGTGACTGTTTTCTCGCTGTATCACCGCTTCTGCTTTGTTTAGCAGTCAGCATGCCTCCACCCGCTACAACCCACCCTCCTTACATCCACCCTCCTTACATCCACCCTCCTTACACCCACCCTCCTTACACCCACCCTCCTTACACCCACCCTCCTTACACACACCCTCCTTACACACACCCTCTTTGCTCCTATCATTAATTCTCCCGTCTCAGTTGTTCTCATATACTTCTAGTCTTCATAAAATTGGAGTCAGTCCGAACTCCCCTCGCAAAAGATATCCTACGCCTACATGCAAGAATGATGAGCACTTTTCTTACGGTAATCATTGGTAGCCGCGTAGGTTTTTTGGCAGGAACATCGGTGTGGCTACGAGCGGGAGTCTGGGTTAGTTCAATTTGGAAGGGTGGATATTAGTTCATAGAGAAACAGTAGAATCAAACGGAACCCCCAAACCAGCCACCTCCCCCTAGTTACGGGCCTGATGCGAGAGTAAGAGCCCGCGGGTGCGGTGTTGGCCACTTTGTTAATGTATATTCGTAATGCTAGCAACCGCACAGCCAACACACATAATTGTTCCATTCATTTGTTGTCCTCTCCGAGAAGAAATACCTTCCGATATTCAATCTACAACTGTCCCGCCATCAACGCTGCCTCGTATCCTCTCCTTCTACTCCTTCGTAAGTCAGATCAAATACTTCCATTAAATATTGTCACAACCTTTCAATAAGCTATACATAGTCAGAATTGATCACCTTTTAACATTCTGATTTAATTCCCATAGGTTATTTTACTTAAGTATTAATGGCATCACTTGATGCTGGAAGAGGTTTAGTTTAATTCTTTTGAATTCTGTCAACTATGTTCATACCCTTCTGACAATACGGCATCCAATGTTATAGTTGCATTATTCTAATGTATAGCTATTGGTTTATACAGAAATATAATTAGTATTGTCCTTACAGCTTATATTTCTTCTCGTAATTCGCCTAAGCATATGATTACCCTTCGACGCCATGCTGCAGCAATGTCCGGAAACTTTTATGTCAGTAGTAACTGTTACTTGTAATTCCTCTTCGTTTACGGTAGAATCTAGAACAGTATTTCTCGTGTTAAAACTAACACCAACATGCCCGTGTCTATTGCGTAGACCTTTATATTTTCAAACATTTAATAACATTTGCCGTTTGTCAGTCCATTTGACTTATTTGTCTTGTAAATGTTGTTTATTTCCATAACATTAACACTTCTAAACACATTCCTGTCAATCGCAAATTTCAGTACCTTATATTAAGAACACCATAGATCCCAATACTGATCCTTGTGGTATCCAATTCAAACGTGATTTCCAATTTGAAGCCACCTCAACTACTGCCCGCTATGGTCGCCGCCGGTGAACGTCCCCGTCGATCGGTCATTTCTCTATCTAATTGATCGTATTGTGTCATGAACTATTCAATGTCAATAATCTTCCGACCGTCTTATTGGACGGTGAAACAAATCTAATGCGAGTTGTGTCTGCTTGAGTTGAGTTCTACTTATGTGGCGACTTCTTTATTGCGCACGACGCAGAACATGATAGTTGATATTAGGTGATTAGTGTGGCGATGTATATTCCGTTCTCATCGGCCAACAACATGCGGTCTTAGAGCCATTGTTCCATTTATGGCAGCGGAAATGAAAAAAACCTGCATGCTTGACAACGAAACGAGACATATCACGGTTCCTGTTTCACAATGCGAGAGGCGATCTATCCGCCAAATATAATTTGTCAAGACTGTGACATGTCGATTGTCAATTTGTATTGTGCCGATCATTTCTATGCCAAGATGATATTCCATTAAGACAACCATAGTTTAACCATCTCTAACAAATTCCATCAAGGTTGGAATGCAACCATCATCACTGTAATAAACAGACCAGGCAGCACGTGCGGTCTTGTAAATAGAGAACCTATTTTACTAACTTGTATTAGGTGCAATGGAGATTAGAAGGGGTTCTAACGACTGCCGTTGGCCAAGCCGCCGATTCCCACTACTAAAACGTTACCTGTGGGATCTCTCGGAATAGTTGGGTATACAACTTCTATGTCGAGGTTCCGTCAGATTAACAAAAAAGAATCTATAGTCTGAGCGCGAACGTCAACTCAGCGCCTCACGCAGCTGACACTGTGAGCGCTCGTAATAAATGGGTACAACTTCTACGAAGGATGTGTCTAGCCAATCACAGCGCATATATTTGCAGGAATACTATTTTTTTATTTGTGTATATTCGTTTTACTGAACACTGTGGGGACTTGCTCATTTCGTTCAAGGATATTTTGTCGAGCCACGGCTCCTCTGCTACTTCCGTCGTGTTTTGTGACGTCGCAAGGCTGCAATTCGTGGCTTCGGTGATAGAAACAGTGGATTTATTTTAAAGAAAATCGAGCCTTTGCCGGATACTTGCAATTGTAGTGCAATATAAAACCACCTGGAGCGACATGTGTTTGTACCTTCCGTTGATGCAGCAGACGCCAATATTGCACCAGCCGCAACTCGGGAATTGACGAAAAAACAACGCAGATATTTAATTGGCCAACTCAGCCGTTAGAGTCCAAAGTCTGAGGCGGGCATTAACCTTTGGAGAATGTTTGCAATCAATAACTTAGCAGCCCTACTTTCACATCACAGGAGAACTTTACGCTACGCTGGAAACGTATGTTCTCTTAAGCGTGTTTCACTAGATTCCGTTGGGCATCAGTCGATGATATCTCTAGGGAACTTCACGGCTCAGTCTTTAGCCTAAAGCATTTTACAAAGCAAATGAACAAAATTGAACAATTCAAACAAAAGTTTCTATTAAACAATACCATTCACAAAATAAACATAGCATGAGGGGCGAAAATAACAATAAGATAAATATCTGCAAAAAAGAGAAGTCCTTTCAATGTCATCATTAAGAGACCAAAGCAACATAGTAATTTGCCAACCGAGTTAAAACTGGCAAAGCAAGAACATTCAAAGCAAATACAAGACTATTTTGTTAAATAAGTACAACAAATCTAATTAATATGTATTCAGGTCCGATGTTAGCGATTATTCACGTGTCATTCATTCATTTATTCATTCATTCATTCAAAACAGTTCTTGTGACAAACCCCGTACGTTACACGCGACCACTCCTACGACAAGGCTCCATGTGGAGCTCACTACCGCTGTGGATAGAACTGTAGACTCTCCACCGAGAGAACCCGGGTTCGAATCCTGTGCTGCGGTGTCGAACCTTGGGCAAATTCGTTCACTCTAGTTCATTCAGCTGTATGAATCATTACCTGGCTATAGACAATGGTAGAGAGTAGTATATGTGTGTTCCTGGCACTGGGAATGTAGCGAAAGATCAAAGGATTTTGCTATTTTGATTGACAGTTCATGTATCATCATTTTGCCATTTGCTGACATGTAATTTTTTATAGCGCATGTAACTTTCTATGCATCTGCGTAGCTTCTAACCCCGTTGTAGCTGCGAGCGTCTAGTAGGGTGGCGGGTGCTGATCGGCGTCCCTTATCTGAACTCTGAACTTTTTCCCTAGCCGCGACCGTCGCTGCAGCGTCCCTTATGTGAATTGTTTTCCCTAGCCGGGACCGTCGCTGGAATTTCGGCAACGCCTATGTTTTAAAGTTACTAGAACTTTTCTAACGAAGCTGTAGGAAAGACAGGCAGTAGTGCCGTGTTCTCCGTTTTAATCCTTTTGATAAGAGTTAATTTTAGCGACCTTTGCTGTGGCGTCCCTTATCTGTGTTTTCCCTAGCCGTGACCGTCGCTGGGATTTCACCAACGCCTATGTTTTCAACGTTAGTGGCACTTTCTAACGGATCTGTAGGAAAGACAGGGATTAGTGCAGCGTTCTTGTCCTATGTGAAATCTATTTGTTTTATTCCACATTTAACGAGGTTGCTTGGGTCTACAACGCTCGAGGTGACTTCATAAAATATGAAGTCAAGTGTTTGTGGAATATTATGAACCTAAGGGTGCCGAGTTTAGTCTGCTTAATAATGAGATGACGCACATAGCGCTATAACGAGATGAATCAAGGCGTGCTTGGCTATAACTGAAACATGCTCCGGCAGACCGCTGTTTTTGAGATCGCCCCGTCCCAAGTGCATTTAGCCATTTACGCCTAGCCTGCAAACAATCCGTATGTTCCAACGGTGGTGGCGCATTCTAACGGCGGGTTAACGAAGCGTTTTTAAAAATAAATGTTAGTGTGGGTAGTGATTTCTAGTTATAAACAACAAAGACTACTTACAATAATCCGTATTTAATCCCACAATGTGTGTAATCCTCTATAATCCGTATTTATTACCACAATGCGTGTAATCCTGTATAATCCATAGAGTCACTCTAAGTTGACTCGTAATCTGAATCGGTGTCATACATGTCCAGAACCCACACTTCGGGGTGGGGGGATCTATCATCCTGTATTGGTGGATGGAACCGTCTGTACAAATCCAACATCAGATACTCGTCTCCAGACTGTGTAATCATTGATCAAGCGACCAGTTGTCTCTGAAACAGAAGGTTAAAATTAGCTCTTAACAGGTGGATTAAAACGGACAATACATCAGATTATAAAGCCTTTGGTTAAGCGACCAGCTGTGACATTAAGATTAGCTCTTAAGAAGATGATTAAAACGGATAAAAGTATAGGTAAAACGGAGTAATCATATATACATGCATACATACATACATACATACATACATACATACACACATACATACATATATACATACATACATACATACATACATACACACATACATACATACATACATACTTACATACACACACACATACACACTTACACACATACACACATACACACATACACACATACATACATACACTCATACATAGTTACATGTATGAACATACATATATATATATTTAAATGCATATACATTCTTTCCTACAAACATACATATATACATACACACACATACATACATACTTGCATCCATGCATCCATGCATACTTACATACATACATACATGCATACATACATACTTGCATTTGGTCGCTTGTGCACCAAGGTGTTGAATCACCACCACATCCGGCTGTCAACTAAATTGTTGGTGTATAGTAGAGCCGTCGTCCTCACATCTATACTCTATGGTTTGAGACATGTGCTTCCTACAGACGCCACGTCAAAAAGCTGGAAGCTTTCCACATGCGCAACCTTAGGTATATACTCCATATCCGCTGGCAAGACCGAGTCACACACTTTGAGGTACTTGAGAGAGCGCAGACCGCTAGCATCGCTGAGGTGATGATTATGAGAGCCCAGCTGCGATGGACCGGGCTGTCATCCGTATGGATGAGACAAGGATCCCCCGACAGAATCTCTACAGCGAGCTCTCTGAAGGCCACAAACACTAGGGGCGTCTTCGATACAAGGACTGCATCAAGGCCAACAACCAGTACAGTGGCATCCGTCCAATATAACTCGAGAGCGCAGCAGCTGACATAAGCCAATGGCGAGCCCTCACCTGAACTGCCTGCCAGGCTTTTGAGGAAAGACGATGCCAACGCCTGCAAGACGCCAGGGACAGACGACACCGGGCAGCAGCATCGTCAGCACCAGCCACAACAGGCTTCCCTTGCCCGACTTGCAAGAGAGTATGTGCGTCCAGAATTGGCCTACATAGCCACTTGAGGGCACACGCCACAGATGGCTAACATCGTCATCGGCGGATATGACGGACTACCAACATACATATATGCATATGCACATAGTTGCGTACCTACTTACATAGTTTTATGTATACGTACATACATATGTGTGGCGGCCTAGGAAAACAAGTCACATTGACAAAAAATAATATGTATTTTTATTCAAGAAATGGACAGCAACACTATTTTTACTTCCAATACAGTTTACTGTATTCAAATATTCCCACCAGAACCACAGTTATATTTAAAGAGGGCCCCTATCAAAAATTATTTCAAAATATCCAGTGCTATCACCATGTCCGATGTAGTGAAGAAAATGTAACTATGTATCTCAGCTTTGGAACACTAAAACTATTATCAAATTATGATGGTCACTTTTAAAGTTACAATAATTTAAATAGAGCACCCGTCCAAAAAGTTGTAGTTTGTTCGCAAAAACGTATATTACTAATCAACACGCAAGAGGTAGCAAACTCTTCCATGAATATGTGGTTAGCTCTGAAAAGAACTGTTGTTGTTTGGGTCTGAAGAGAGGCGTTTGTGTTCTCATCTTGTGCCTCACTGTCATCATTGCCGATCGGGTGTATCACAAAGTAATATTCACAAGTTCGTTGAGGATGTCCCCACTTGCGATATACTGCATGTTCACCAATGCCAATGCGTTGAAACACCGAGCAAGATCGTTCGACTTGGCCGTCTTCGGTCCATCCATGCCATGGTTATGGGCGTAGCCATCTTTGATTTTTCTAAGATCGTAAACACGAAACGAAATTGGTCCCGTAGTCTGTATTTCCAACGAAATCCGGTTCGATAACACGTTAAGCTGTTAAGAAATATGTACAGATATAAACTACAGCAACATCAAACTAAACTAATAATTAATCGAACTACACAAACAACTCCAATCCAACTTCAATTTTCTTCCAACGTATTCATGCGTACTGCTGCTAGGGAACTGCGTGCTGTAAATAGCTTTCGAACGGTATGTCATATATTAGAACAGTCGGAAGGTATGCCCCTCATGCACCCAGTGAATTTCTAAATGAAACATATTTTTTTGCAACCCTGAAGGTGTCTAGTAAACGGATTTGGATGTTCACATTTCGAAATAATGTCCGAAGGGGTCCGTTTGGCGGTCATCTTGGATTTTGTCACGCGCGACTGGTAAAATCAAGGATACCCATAACGTTTGAACCATTCATCTTACAAAGACAAACGAACCCACTTTTTCGTATAATTGTGGCATGAGGAATCGCTTGAGATGGTTATTTTGACGATTCATACATATTTATTTCTTCAAAAATGCACATAATACCATATTTTCATGCCTGAAATCGAGTCAAATACTAAATTAAGTGATTGCGCATAAGCACTGACTCAAAATTATATGCCACTACTAGGCAGAAAATGAGCTAATTGTGAGTCCAAGAAGAAAGGAAACTACACGAAATCTACCCACTACGATCAGTATCTACGTCTACTCAAGAACTGTCTACCCGAAACTTACCCTAGACACTACACACTAATCATCATCATCGCCAAGAAGCAGCTCATCATAGTCAATCTGCTGATCATCTTCCTCTTCTCCTTCCTCCTCCTCCTCAGCAACTTTCTCAAGCAAGTCAATGAGTGGGGGAGGCAAGATGGGTCCACGCGACCACACTGGCTCCAGTACACCCTCCTCAGTCTTCACCCATCCCTGTCCATCATCGTAGGGCTTGGGTCGCCAGAAGCGAGGCTGGTTGGCCCGCTTGTATTTGTCTAGTCGGTAGTTGACCCGACCAACATGAAGAATTAGCAGGGTGGGAGGAGAGCCAGGTCAACCTTGGACTTGGTGGTGAGCTTCTTGTGTTCTCCCACCATCGTTACGAGCATCTTGCCTCTCACAGCATCCACTGATGTAACGCGAGCCTGACCGTACATTAGACAGCTTCACCGTCAAGTCATCACCAAGTTGCTTGAAAACGTTGTGATACTTGGGGTTCTTCTGGAGCTTTTTCAGGGGCGCCCCATTGCCTTTGCCCTTGAAGGCGCTGGTGCAGTCCTCGACTGAGAACACGTAGAACCCGACCAGCGTGCTCCAGTGACTTGGCCAGCTCCGTCACGTTGACTGTCTGGCGGTGCTTGCCCATGCCGGTGTATAGACATCAGCTGAGGCTGATGTAGTGCAAGTGGTGGAGCAGGATGAAGAATATGTCAGTATCAGGAATTCTCACTACAGCCGACTTGTACGGCATATTGGAGGTAGAGAACGACCCGAGTGTCCGTCTCCTCCTGGTCTGAGGACAACTCATCGATCTCGCGCGTAGTCACTTCACCATTGGATGCGTTCAGTTTATGTGCCTTCCCCTCCACGATGGCAACCGCTGCCCCGCACTTCTCGAGTCGCGAGGCCGCCGCCTTGCTGCTCCAGACCCGGAGCATCAGGTGGCAGAGCTGTCGCTTGTTTTCTTCATTGGCCAGGAACAGCTTGAAGTCGGCGGGCTTCCTGGTGGCCGGGCCATCGATTATGTACTTCTGTGAGAAGCCACGGCGCAATCTCTCCTGTGCCTTGATAGAGTCTGCATGTAGTAGTCAGTGGAGAACACAAAGTTTTTTTTGGCAGCTATCTGGTCCAGCACCTGGAGGCAAATGTCACCGCACGTCTGGGGCAGATTGGTGAGCACGTGTCAGAGAGCCATGCCATCCTGGATGTGGATCGAGTCTTGTGGGTAGGGCACCTCCTCGGGGGGTGTCATTTAGCAAGAAGTGTGGCATGTAAGCCTTGTTCGTTTTGGCGAAGAATCCGTCGGGGGTGCCGAGGCTGGGAGGAACAGGGGTGAGAGAATACCGCATCAGTTCATCAAGGTCGAGAGGCTCATCCAGGAGCTGCGACTTGATAAGAACCATAAAGGCCAGGTTGCTCTGCTCACGGTACTGGATGAGCTTTCCCTGTGTGGAAGTGAGCTTGACTGTCTTGTTTGAGGCCTCCATCGTCTTCAGCTTCTGCTTCTTGATGGGTTCAAAGAAGGTCTCCTCAGATAACCTATTCTGGAAACGATCACTGATGAAGGCCTTCTTGGCTTCCTTACCAACTGTGTCAGTTCGAAGGACATCGATCTCGACCTCCGGGGAAACAGGAACACAGGATGCGAAGTTGTAGAGCCGGTCTTTGTCAGGGATGGCGAAGGGGTCGATGAAGTTCTGGATAGCAGTGAGTGTTTGCTGCACAGCGTCCTCGCTCTTCTTGATCCCAGCAGCCTCGCGCTAGCGATGCTTCCCTGCCTTTGGACACTCGGGGTCATTGATGAGTCCACACAACTCGAGCATCCTCTCAAAATATTGGGTATGAGCGGATGTGGTGCGGCACCAACGCTGATAAGCACCGAACATTGAGAACAGCCTTATTAGACCTCCTGCCGACTTGGCGAACTTCATGAATGTCTCCTCCATGGTTTTGTCGACTGCGCTGAATGCACCGGGAATGAATGACAATGCCACTGCGATGCCGCACTTCTCAAGAAGCTCCTTCGCGCCAGGGTGAGACAGGTCGATGTTGGTGAGGAGCACCTCCAGCCAGGCCATGTACGTGGCGTAGTTCGGGCCATCAAATGCGAAGAATATGTTAGCCATCTCCCCATTGCACTTGTGGTAGAGCTTGAGGTTGTTGGTCTTCACAACATAGATGAGCATGAGGATGATGCGGGTGTGCTCAATGAAGCCAAACCAGAAGGTAGGAGTCTTGCCCAGGTGACCGGCACGCGCCTTGTCCTCAAACTCCACGTACTTGTTGATGATGGTGAGAGTTGAGGGATCCTGGAAAGCGAGGTCGATGTTCTCTCGGCTGCAGGACGTGACCAGGTTGAGGAGGGCCACTTGATTGTCTACATGGACGTTTCCTCCTGTTCAAACTTCTTCATCAGTAGCCGCTCCATCGCCTCACAGACAGTCTTCAGACAGAATAATGCCTTGGCATAAGCCTTCCCACTGAGGACACTGTTCAGACAGCCGCTGGTGACGAGGCCAGCCTCGAGGATAATCTCAGCGTAGCCCGAGCCCCTGAACTTGTGCCCAGTCACCATACCCATGTAATTCATCACAATGTGGAACTGTCCTGAGGTGACTTCTCTGGAAATTTTCATATGAGGGGAAGGGCCTTCATGCACCCACCGAAGTCGAACGTGTTAAGAACGTACTTCTGTCCAATCTCGGAGGTAGCTTCTGCAGACCGTCTCAGTTGCTCCTGGATGACACAGTACTCGGTGACGCCTTCAAGGGCAAAGGCAATGTGGGGCCCCTGAGAAAGCTCCAGAAGAACCCTATGTATCACAACGTTTCAAGAAACGTGTTGCTGACTGGACGGTGAAGCCGGAAGTGATGGCACATTTGGAGGCATTCACCTGCCTCATGTACGGTCAGGCTCGCGAGACATCAGTGGATGCTGTGAGAGGCAAGATGCTCATAAAGATGGTGAGAGAACACGAGAGGCTCACCACCAAGTCCAAGGTTGACCTGGCTCTCCTCCCACCCTGGCGACCCAAGCCCTACGATGATGGACAGTGATGGGTGAAGACTGAGGAGGGTGTACCGGAGCCAGTGTGGTCGTGTGGACCCATCTTGCCTCCGCAACTCATTGACTTGCTTAAGAAAGCTGCTGAAGAGGAGGAGGGAGAAGAGGAAGATGATCAGCAGATTGACTATGATGAGCTGCTTCTTAGCGATGATGATGATTAGTGTGTAGTGTCGAGGGTAAGTTTCGGGTAGATAGTTCTTGAGTAGACGTAGATACTGATCGTAGTGGGTAGATTTCGTGTAGTTTCCTTTCTTCTTGGACTCGCAATTAGCCAATTTTCTGCCTAGTAGTGGCATATATTGAGTCAGTGCGCAATCACCTATCCTTAATTTAGTATTTGACTCGATTTCAGGCATGAAAATATGGTATTGTGTGCATTTTGAAGAAATATGTACAGATATAAACTACAGCAACATCAAACTAAACTAATAATTAATCGAACTACACAAACAACTCCCATCCAACTTCCAACTTCCAAATAAAATTCCTTTAACTTTCACTGCGCACTCAATTTTCTTCCAACGTATTCATGCGTACTGCTGCTAGGGAACTGCGTGCTGTAAATAGCTTTCGAACGGTATGTCATATATGGGCATGGGAACTTCTGTCCTAGGTTTTAAGCGTTCGCAAAATAGAGCGCTTTTAATTCTAAAACGCTGCAACGTAGGTCGAACTTCACGGTTACAAAAACACAAAAAAGTACAACTTTCACTTAGGTAATCAGGAAACTACTTGGTGAACTTATAAATAAGTATGTTAGCTAAAAGATCGCAGCGAAATCTCAAAATCAACCCGATGACGCAAAATAAACTTTGTGACGTGTTTGCGGGCAATTACGCCTGGCGACTTCCGACTGGTTTTCCTAGGCCGCCACACATATGTACATAGTTACAGTGTCACACTTACGTATATGGTTTCATTTATGCGTCTTATCTAGTACATAATGGCATACATAATATGTATATAGTTTCCTATAAATACACTTACAACATACATACATACTTGCAATCATACATAGTTACAATCATACATACATACATACATGTATACATACGTACATAGTTACACACATACATACACACACATAATTAAATATATGCATATATAGTTACAATCTTACATACATACTTACATAATTACCTCCTTACATACAAACGTACATAAGTACAAACTTACGTATATGGTTTCTTTTATATGTACTTACACATATTTACCTACAAACATACATACATACATATATAGAAACATAGTTGCGTATATATGTACATACATACGTACATAAATATATACTTATTTATGTGGTTTCAGTCATACTTACTTACATACTTATATAGTTACATATAAATGTACATTATTACCTGCAAACATACATACATACATACATACATACTTGCATTCATATATACGTTAATACATCCACCTAGACATAGTAGCGTACATACGTACAGAGTTTCATACATACGTATATAGATAAATACGTACTTATATGGTTTCATTTATATGTATTTACATACGTACATAGCTACATACATAGCTTCCTAAAACATACATACATACATACATACATACATACATAGATACATACATACATACGTACATACGTACGTACAAACATACATACATAGCTTCCTAAAACAGACATAAATACATATACACATACATAGATACATACATACATACGTACGTACGTACGTACAAACATACATACATAGCTTCCTAAAACATACATACATACATACATACATACATACATACATACATGCATACATACATACATACATACACACACACACACACACACACACACACACACACACACACACACACACACACACACACACATACATATATACATAGATACTTGCATTCATACATAATTACATACATATATACATAATTACATGTATACATATACATTTAATTACATACGTACATTCTTACCTACAAACAAACATACATACATACATACATACACACACACCCGCACACACACACACACACACACACACACACACACACACACACACACACACACACACACACACACACACACACACACACACACACACACACACACACACACACACACACACACACACACACACACACACACACACACACACACACACACACACACACACACACACACACACATACATATATACATAGATACTTGCATTCATACATAATTACATACATATACAGCATAATTACATGTATACATATACATTTAATTACATACGTACATTCTTACCTACATACATGCATACATACATACATACATACATACATACATACATACATACATACATACATGTATACATACATAAATATATGCACCACGAACTAATGTTGACATGTTCACTAATCAAGTTGAACTGATGATCAACAGAATTAAGAATAGTAAAAAACAATATTCCTATGTGGCGATTTTAATGTAGATCTGCTAAAATACAATAATAACAATTGTATAAAACATTATGTGGACATGTTGTTCAGTTTAGGTATATATCCACTAATTGACAAGCCAAGTAGAATTACTGAATGCAGTGCAACTTTAATTGACCTTAATACATATAGTTTAGATGTGTAAGAAAATTGATTGACAGCTGCAAAGAATCTAAAAAAACTGATCTTTCATTAATAAACTGGGACAGTGTATTAAATGAAACAGATGCTGATGTGGCTCACAATATATTTGTAAATATATCCACACAAGTGTATAATAAAAAAATGCCCTATTAAGAAAATATGTGCCAATACAGATATAACCAAGAATAAACCTTGGGTAACAAGAGGCTTGCAAAATGCTTCAAAGAATAATGTGTAAAAACATTTTTTAAAGCTTAGAACTAAAGAAGCTGAATGTAGTTATAAAAAATACAAAAATAAACTTACCTCTGTTCTCAGATTTAGTGAGAAAGTGTATTATAATAAACTGCTGGAAAAAGAAAAAACAATATGAAAGGTACTTAGAAAATTTTAAATGAAATTATAAAAAAAGGCAACAACACTCAAGTAACCCAAACTCATGTATTAGTAGTTTACCAAATGGGAATGTAAGTGTACTTGATTATTTACAATACACCAATCAAAACGCTATGTTCTTGGAGGGGGTATATGAAAATGAGATAATAGGTATTGTCAGTAACTTGGTCTAACTTACTTACATACATACATACTTTGTATCTATGTATACATGTGTGCGAGTGTGTGTGTATGTATGTATGTATGTTTGTAGGCAACTATGTACATATGTATGTAACTATTTACGTATGAAAGCACGTATAAAAGAAACCATATACGTAAGTTTGTAACTATGTACGTATGTATGTAAGAATGTAATTATGTTAGTATGTATGTGTGTCATCATCATCAAAGTGCAGCCATAAGGATAAGGATGATTTTATTTTCCCAACAGCATTACAAAAATACAAATTATGTATAATTATATACACACATACACGTATTACATACATACATGTATACACACATATCGACATATACAGTAATATTGAAATGTGAAATATATAATACAACTGAAAATATGCAATTGACAGAATATAGTATACATTTTGCAACAAAATGGAAAAAAAACAGTTGCTGTGGGATGGGAGACTCTTATTAAGATCAAAACTGATCGCTATCATAGGAGCCACCCCAAAAAAATATTATTGTATCAAATCCTAGGATTTATATAACAAAATATAATGATTATGTCAAACATTAAAAAAGAAATGTAATTGTCTTCTCTTACATAATGTGTATGATGGTTGTTTTGTTGATGTAATGTGCTTCGTAATGTGTTGAGTTCGCGTGTACGCATTTACTCATGTATGCAACTATACAAATTTAAAAGATGCATTTTTATTAACTGTGTTTCTCATTTATAATTTATTAATTTAATTGGCATATATTAGCAATTTAGTATATTGCACGTGACGTTGTATTTTTGTAGCATGTGGTTTCTAGCATAACTTGAGAATCCTTTCAAACTATGGGTCACTATCTTATCTTTCACAAAATCAGGAATATTACTTATAACATGTGGTAAGTTATATTTAAGACACTTTTGTGCAAATTCATGTTTAAAGTTCTGAAGGTGCGTAGTTCAGTTGCTCTTCGAGTGTCATATTTGTGTGTGCTGGTATTTGAGGTTAACTGCCAATTTAATAAGTAAACGGGTAAATTTTGATGTTTGTATTTGTAATAAAATTGTATTGTAAATTTAGCAAGTCTTCTACTTTTAGCATGTTGAATTGTTTAAAAAGTGGTTCTGTATGTGAATTGTATTTACTTAATGTTATAATTCGCACCGCTTTCTTTTGCATTTTCGTTAATATGTTTCCTTGGTATCCCCTTGTCATAATACAATAATTAATATGAGATAGTAGCAGTGCATTATATAAAATAATGTTTATTTCTAAAGGTAACACATGTTTTAATCTATTTAATATTCCTATAGTTTTGGAACATTTATTTGATATTTTGTCAGTGTTTTTTTTCTCAATTTAAGTTAGTATCTAGAGTTAAATCTAAATCCACTCTCTCAATATTTATATTATCAATTTTGAGAAATAGGCTCTGCGTAGATTTGTTTGGCATTTGGAAGGTCATATATTTATTTTTATTTTTATTTAGTGACAACTTATTAATATTAAGCCACTATATTATTTTGGGGAGTTCTTCATTTATTACATATTCTATATTTCTATTGAGTGCTTTATCACTAAAAGTTTCAATTGTGCTAAATAAAGTGGTATCATCAGCATACATTATAAATTTAAACATTTGGCTTGCTTGTGAAAAAATCATTTACATGTATATAGTAAATAACAGTGGTCCAAGGATGGATCCTTGTGGCACACCTACTTTTATAGGTAAAGTATCAGATGTGGTATCTTCAAATTCGGTATACTGTTTCCGGTTGCTTAAATAGCTTTCGAATAAGTATTGTCATCTATGCCATAATATCTTAACTTGTTTAATAATATCGAATGGTCAATAGTGTCAAAAGCCTTGGAAAGGTCAAGAAAAATACTGATTGGTATTTGTGTTTTGTCCATTTGAGTAATTATTCTATCTAATAGTTCGAGTGATGCATAATCTGTTGAATGGTTAGGTCTAAATCCGTAATGTCCCTTGGCTGGCCGATGGCCTCAGGATGTCGTTTCCAAATCTGCCTGTTTTGCGCTATCCTCTGCCAGGTGGTGCCTTTTGAGTATTCGACTCGTTCGTGTCTCCACCGTCTCGCCGCTCTTCCTCTATATCGTTTCCCCGTAAGGTCCTCAGGTTGTGATACGCCATGTCCATCTGTTATTTTGTAGTCTGCTGGTGTGCCCTGCCCAGGTCCACTTCTGTCTTCTGATTTGTTCGATCACGTCTATCACCTTTGTCTTCTATCTTACCCAGATGTGATGTTTAACATATTTCTTTCCATCTTTGTTGGTGCGACTGCAAACTTGTTCTTTGCCTGGATGATAAATGCCCATATTTCAGCGCCGTATGTCATCGTTGGAAGTATCCATGAGTTGTGGAGCTGTCTCTTCAAGCAGGTTCCTAAGTTTCCCTTGGAGATGCCGCGGTGTTTGGCGAATGCCGGCCATGATTATTCTTTGAATCTTCTTGTCTTGGTTTTTGTCTCTGATACTGTATCGCTATCCCAGATAGACTTAGCTTTCACCGTTTTCTATCTGCGTGGTGTTGTGGTATATTGGTGTGTCGTTTTCTAGCATTACTTTTGTGTTAGAAATATTCATCTTCAGACCTTGTTTTTCACTTTCATTAGCTGGCTCCTCGACTAAAATTTAAAAACCAAGTTGCTTCGCCTTCGCAGATCGCTTCGTTGTTTTGGGGACGTCAAACTTCGTTTCTTTTTTGGTGGTTCTCTTGACAGTAGTCAGGATGTGACTGGTACTTGTATTATTCGAATTCACAAACTGCTGTATCCTTCGCGAAACGACTACTGTCAACATGATCACACTGACAAAGGCGTAGCAGATGCGAGTCCAACTTTCATGTTGCGATATCGATGGCGATGAGATGGTTATCAAATTCAGTCGATTTATCTGTTTATTGTCCTCTCAGTTCTTGTCTTTGGCGTTCGATCGAAAACAAACAACTCTTCGCCGAAGCATTTCCATAGCTATCATCCAAAATACAATGACTGGTTGTTATTAATCGAAGACAACAGTGCGACAACCGCTGGATAACATGGACAACTTCGATCAGCCGCCAGCTTCTATGACACATATGACGTCACACTCACGGAAACTACCGAAGGCAACATTTCAGAGGCGGTGTGTGAGGAAGCAATCTTATTTGTGTAATTAAAAAGACTTTTTTTTTTATTTGTTTGGACTACATGATTATCTTATTTTTAAAATTTACTATAGCCTTTATTTCAACCTGTTCATGTCACCTTTAACAAAAGGATTAAAACGGAGAACACTGCGCTACTGTCTTTTCTACAGCTCCGTTAGAAAAGTACCACTAATGTTGACAATATAGGCGTTGCTGAAATCCCAGCGACGGTCACGGCTAGGGAGAACAATTAAGATAAGGGGCGCTGCAGCGACGGTCACGGCTAGGGAGAACAATTAAAGGAAATAAAAATAAGGCATTATCTAAAATCCTTTTCCTATGTGTACACAAAGTTTAACATTGTATGTAACATTTGACAACATTAAACAAATACAGAAAAATACGTTTGTAGTATAAATTCGATTTTAAGCCCGTCTGTGAAGCGATTCCCGCGGAAAATAAATTTTTTATGAGCTAGGCGATCACGTGGTATCGTGACGTCACTTATGACACACACTCGCATCAGGCCGACCCTTTCCATGCATTCAGAGCATGTTTACAAGGATAGCTTTTGGGTCGAAACGAGCGTTAGAATGGGTTATTGTATAATATCCCGACGTAATACAAACACTAGTCATCATAGAGGAACAAGCAGTTATCTTACGGTTCCATATTAATCGAATTTTATTTAAAACAACGAATGCGAATGGGCCTACAAGTCGACTAGGTTTCGCCGAGCTCGGGCTCGTTTTCAGAATAATTATATCGAATGCAACCAATGGGAGATAATCTACACCAATAAGCATACATAACAAACATATATTGTATCCAGCTACATAGAGTAACGTGTATAATCTCATAATATCACTAGAATATTGATATATGAAGGAGTTGTACAATTTATCATAACAACTTAAATCAGTCAAAGAGTTTTCTCTGGTCCCGCTAGCTCAGTGGGTAGGCGCGATGGTTACTTGTCATTTATTTTATAATCGGGCGACGTCGGTTCAATCCTGACAGCATGCAAACCTTTGATTTTCTTTACACTTTTTTTGTTTATGTTTTCACGAAGTAATATAAACAAAATCATTTTATACTATAATGCACTGCTTGTAAATATTTTTTTTTATAGTAATTATTTATTCGCCACAAAAATTAAAATATGGTCATAGATTAGTACTAAGACAGTCATTTAAACAAAAAATTGTGCCATACAATAGTAATAAAAATATTAATAAATAAAGTAAAAGGCAGAAAAATTATTGGATTATGGTAGTAAGACGTTAACTTAAAATAAACACTGTAAACATAATATAATCAATAAATTATAATGCATAAATTAATCACTAAAATGTAGCAGTATAAAATACAATAAACAAATAATAAGAGCGTCCGAAGATTTAACGTAATTAGGCAGAGTGTTCCAGAGAGTAGCAGCGGCCACCGCGAACGAACTGTCACCAGCTTTGACGCGAGTACGCGTTACGGACAACATGTTGTTGTCAGCAAACCGCAGTGATCTAGCGGGTCTGCAAGGACACACGATTTCACGCAAGTAGACGGGCGCATTTTCATGCATTGCCTTGTTCGTTTTTTGTTTTGTTTTTTGACAAACGTCTATAGCGACTAAATCCCCAGGAATCTGAGCTCAGAGGCGCAACATCCAAAAATCATTGGGCAAAATCGTTAACAGAGACAAGCAAGAGTCGTCATTAGAGCAAGGGACCGCCGAAGGTTAGGGTGGGAATGCAATTTCAAATAAATAATCTTTAGCTTTTTTACGGAAGGTATTTATAGTCTCAGATGATTTTAGAGCGATAGGGAGTTGATTCCAGATTTTGGGTGCAGCAACAAAAAAGCACGTTTGCCGATATTAAGCTTGATTTTCGGAACAAAAAGTCGTTGTGAAAGAGATGATCTGCGATTCCTGGGAATATCGGAAAAACGAAGGAGACTAAACAAATAGGACGGATGTTGCGCAGAAAGGATACGATATGTGATAGTGGCTAATTTGAATTGTATTCGATATGTAACTGGAAGCCAATGTAACTGTCTAAGTAGGGGCAGAGATGGTGAGAAACGAGGTGCTTTTAGTACTACACGTGCTAAACAATTATGTACACGTTGGAGTTTAGTTAAGTCCTTTTTAGCAATGTCGTTTAGGAGTGAGTTGCAGTAGTCAATGCGACTGCTAATTAGATATACTGATATTGTTTTAGCAGTAGATAAAGAGAAGTGACGCCGAATTCGGCGGAAATCACGTATATGGTAGAAACAGGATTTACATACTTGGGAAATGTTCTGCTTAAAGCTGAAATCATTGTCAAAGATAACACCTAGATTACGAACAGTATCTGATGGTGATGTATAATTATCAAGCAATTTAACTGGAAAGTAGACATACGACATTAATTATACGGCCTAGGCTACATGTTTGAAGTCAATATGTTCCTAACATCTCGCCACCTCAGTTAAGATATACGAATACGGATATTATGATGAAATAATGCGTTTAACAGTACTGTTGTCTGTCGGTATGACGCTAAGAACGGCATCAGTGTGTGCGCGTTTTCAAAATTATCGCTAAATCTATTTTCGCTCAGAAACGCCACTGCGCTAGTGCAATTTGGACCGCTAAAACTGTCTCAAAAATTAAACTGTTTCATCATAATAATTATTATTAATACTGTTTGAATCTTAAATGATGATAGGAACGCAAAGACATTGAACAAATTAGATACGTATATCGTTTTAGTTACTTGACTTTTACACTGCACTCTCCGACCAAACACGTACCCCGTTTACACTGCACTCTCCGACCAAACACGTACCCCGTTTACACTGCACTCTCCGACCAACACGTACCCCGTTTACACTGCACTCTCCGACCAATACGTACCCCGTTTACACTGCACTCTCCGACCAACACGTACCCCGTTTACACTGCACTCTCCGACCAACACGAACCCCGTTTACACTGCACTCTCCGACCAATACGTACCACGTTTACACTGCACTCTCCGACTATCACCTACCCCGTTTACACTGTACTCTCCGACCAACATTTACCCCGTTTACACTGTACTCTCCGACCAATACGTACCCCGTTTACACTGCACTCTCCGACCAACACGAACCCCGTTTACACTGCACTCTCCGACCAATACGTACCACGTTTACACTGCACTCCCCGACTATCACCTACCCCGTTTACACTGTACTCTCCGACCAACATTTACCCCGTTTACACTGTACTCTCCGACCAACATCTACCCCGTTTACACTGCACTCTCTGACCAACACCTACCCCGTTTACACGTGGAGAGCAGTGTTGCAGATACTAGATACTCCTAGAGACCTCGGGTTCGAATCCTGTGCTGCGGTGTCGAACTTTGGGCCAGTTCATTCACTATACATTGCTCCAGTTCACTCAGCTGTATGGATAAGTACCTGGCCGTATACATTGGTGAATATTTGTGTACAAATAGTCTTTGTACTAATAGCAGCGTGGCTGGATGCTTCCCAGAGGTCGAGATGGTGTTCGAATGAACAGGTCTGCCAGGGAGTAAAGCGTAAAGCGCTTTGAGCAGTCCTGAGGACTGGATACCGCGCTATATAGGAACTTACTTTTACAGTTACACGGCACTTTCCGATCAGAATCGCAAACCCATTAATTTGTGCCGTGTAAACAATCTGAAATCGATCGCGGTCAATTTAATCCTGTTTCGGAGATAGATCACAATCGCAATGGCGGTTTACCGTGTTAGCTATGCAAGGGGTGTCCAAGCCGTGCAAGGAGGTGTGCACGCCGTGCAATCGGCGTCCAAGCCCGTTGCGCCTGTGACAAACGACCCTCCGATCTGTTTCCGGTAGACGGAGGTAGTATCTACATTCACGGGTTCATACCCACGCTCTGCTACTCCCTATTGCTCTACTACTCCCTATTGCTCTACTACTCCCTATTGCTCTACTACTCCCTATTGCTCTACTACTCCCTATTGCTCTACTACTCCCTATTGCTCTACTACTCCCTATTGCTCTACTACTCGCTATTGCTCTACTACTCCCTACTGCTCTTCTACTCCCTATTGCTCTACTACTCCCTATTGCTCTACTACACCCTATTGCTCTACTACTCCCCATTGCTCTTCTACTCCCTATTGCTCTACTACTCCCCATTGCTATACTACTCCCTATTGCTCTACTACTCCCTATTGCTCTACTACTCCCTATTGCTTTACTACTCCCTATTGCTCTACTACTCCCTATTGCTCTACTACTCCCTATTGCTCTACTACTCCCTATTGCTCTACTACTCCCTATTGCTCTTCGAAGCCAACGTGAAAGTTATTAAATGTCCCAGTTCCTCTATGCGAGTTTTCACACGCAGTCTCTTTGTAGATTTAATGAGCGTAAAATCTACTCGCGAATTCGTTTTCCAACGAAACTGTCGCGTATGACACAAGCAATATGCTACAAGACAATCAAATGACACATAAGGTACATATTGACTGTTACACATACGGGGGTTGGTTGGTACATATTGACTTTTACACATAAGGGGGTTGGTTGGTACATATTGACTGTTACACATAAAGGGGTTTTGTTGGTACATATTGACTGTTACACATAAAGAGGTTGGTTGGTACATATTGACTGTTACACATAAGGGGGTTGGTTGGCACATATTGACTGTTACACATAAAGGGGTTGGTTGGTACATATTGACTGTTATACATAAGGGGGTCGGTTGGTACATATTGACTGTTACACATAAGGGGGTTGGTTGGTACATATTGACTGTTACACATAAGGGGGTTGGTTGGTACATATTGACTGTTACACATAAGGAGGTTGGTCGGTACATATTGACTGTTGCACATAAGGGGGTTGGTTGGTACATATTGACTGTTACACATAAAGGGGTTGGTTGGTACATATTGACTGTTATACATAAGGGGGTCGGTTGGTACATATTGACTGTTACACATAAGGGGGTCGGTCGGTACATATTGACTAGTATGATTATTCTAAATGTACAAAATGTGTCGTACATAACATGTGTGGTCCATCACTCTGTAATCTGGATGTACCTGGCTGTGCACAAGATGTGACTATTGTATATATTATATGTGCACAGTGGCAATCCCTGTGTTAATAAATTTGATTGCCCAATACCAACCTACCCAATAGTTGGCGTAAATTCAGTACAAACAGAGAAAAGGCTGCATGAACATAAACGGATACACCGGGAATAGGGGGGAGGGGGGTACCGAGTAGAGTAGTACACGAAATTGACTGTTACACATAAGGGGTTGGTCGGTACATATTGACTGTTACACATAAGGGGATCGGTCGATACATATTGACTGTTACACATAAGGGGGTTGGTTGGTACATATTGACTGTTACACATAAGAGGGTCGGTCGGTACATTTTGACTGTTACACATAAGGGGGTTAGTCGGTACATATTGACTGTTACACATAAGGGGGTTGGTTGGTACATATTGACTGTTACACATTAGGGGGTTGGTTGGTACATATTGACTGTTACACATAAGGAGGTTGGTCGGTACATATTGACTGTTGCACATAAGGGGGTTGGTTGGTACATATTGACTGTTACACATAAGGGGGTTGGTCGGAACATATTGACTGTTACACATAAAGGGGTTGGTTGGTATATATTGACTGTTACACATAAAGGGGTTGGTTGGTACATATTGACTGTTATACATAAGGGGGTTGGTCGGTACATATTAACAGTTACACATAAGGGGGTTGGTCGGTACATATTGACTGTTACACATAAGGGGGTCGGTCAATACATATTGACTGTTACACATAAGGGGGTTGGTCGGTACATATTGACAGTTACACATAAGGGGGTCGGTCGGTACATATTGACTGTTACACATAAGGGGGTTAATCGGTATATATTGACTGTTACACATAAGGGGGTTGGTTGGTACATATTGACTGTTACACATAAGGGGGTTGGTTGGTACATATTGACTGTTACACATAAGGGGGTCGGTTGGTACATATTAACAGTTACACATAAGGGGGTTGGTCGGTACATATTGACTGTTACACATAAGGGGGTCGGTCAATACATATTGACTGTTACACATAAGGGGGTTGGTCGGTACATATTGACAGTTACACATAAGGGGGTCGGTCGGTACATATTGACTGTTACACATAAGGGGGTTAATCGGTATATATTGACTGTTACACATAAGGGGGTTGGTTGGTACATATTGACTGTTACACATAAGGGGGTTGGTTGGTACATATTGACTGTTATACATAAGGGGGTTGGTTGGTACATATTGACTGTTACACATAAGGGGGTTGGTCGGTACATATTGACTGTTACACATAAGGGTGTTGGTCGGTACATATTGACTGTTACTCATAAGGAGGTTGGTCAGTACATATTGACTGTTACACATAAGGGTGTTGGTCGGTACGTATTGACTGTTACACATCAGGAGGTTGGTCAGTACATATTGACTGTTACACATAAGGGTGTTGGTCTGTACATATTGACTGTTACACATACGGGCGTTGGTTGGTACATATTGACTTTTACACATAAGGGGGTTGGTTGGTACATATTGACTGTTACACATAAAGGGGTTTTGTTGGTACATATTGACTGTTACACATAAAGAGGTTGGTTGGCACATATTGACTGCTACACATAAAGGGGTTGGTTGGTACATATTGACTGTTATACATAAGGGGGTCGGTTGGTACATATTAACTGTTACACATAAGGGGGTTGGTTGGTACATATTGACTGTTACACATAAGGGGGTTGGTTGGTACATATTGACTGTTATACATAAGGGGGTCGGTTGGTACATATTGACTGTTACACATAAGGGGGTCGGTCGGTACATATTGACTAGTATGATTATTCTAAATGTACAAAATGTGTCGTACATAACATGTGTGGTCCATCACTCTGTAATCTGGATGTACCTGGCTGTGCACAAGATGTGACTATTGTATATATTATATGTGCACAGTGGCAATCCCTGTGTTAATAAATTTGATTGCCCAATACCAACCTACCCAATAGTTGGCGTAAATTCAGTACAAACAGAGAAAGGGCTGCATGAACATAAACGGATACACCGGGAATAGGGGGGGGAGGGGGGTACCGAGTAGATTAGTACACGAAATTGACTGTTACACATAAGGGGTTGGTCGGTACATATTGACTGTTACACATAAGGGGGTCGGTCGGTACATATTGACTGTTACACATAAGGGGGTTGGTCGGTACATATTGACTGTTACACATAAGGGGGTCGGTCGATACATATTGACTGTTACACATAAGGGGGTTGGTCGGTACATATTGACAGTTACACATAAGGGGGTCGGTCGGTACATATTGACTGTTACACATAAGGGGGTTAATCGGTATATATTGACTGTTACACATAAGGGGGTTGGTTGGTACATATTGACTGTTACACATAAGGGGGTTGGTTGGTACATATTGACTGTTACACATAAGGGGGTTGGTCGGTACATATTGACTGTTACACATAAGGAGGTTGGTCGGTACATATTGACTGTTACACATAAGGGGGTTGGTTGGTACATAT
>OZ023212.1:48735427-48742927 GCA_963995525.1 Escarpia spicata
TTTGAAATACCCTAACCTACGTCGGTACTGCACCGCCAATCCTCCAACAAGCATGTTCCATTGCACCAGTTAGGCACATTGTCTGTGACACACATGTTGCAGGGCTGACCGTAAAAGCGCAGGATCAAGCTACACGCGGTGATAGTCACATCACCAGAATCACTCAACCAACCCAACAACGCCCGAGTGATTTAAATCGCGTGCTACTATCATCTTCATTTAAGACAGTTCTGACGACATTCTTCATAGATAACAAAGATGAATGGGCTTGTCAAAAATATGCCTCAGTTCGTCAATGGCATATCGTCTATTTTACTACTGGGGAACTGTGCTCTAAGTGTCAGGTTGATACTGGTCATGTTGCACAAAGCCTACGAGGGAGACTAATTGGCGCATGTCCGCGGAGAGGCTGACACTAGAGTCATCTTCCCTGTCACCTACCACAACTGGTTATCCTTTGTAGTGACACTGACACACTGATCCCTTTGCTGCATCGTGCAGAATAAGTGGAAGTATTCTTGTGAATCGCCGCACAACTCGAATTTGGCGTACGCCATGCCCGTGCATGTAAATGTTCCGTCCTGCACCCGAGATTGCACAAACCCGCACATGTAAATGTTCCGTCCTACACCCGTGATTGCAGTGTCCCGTATATGTAAATGTTCCGTCTTACAACGTGAATGCACTGTCCCGTACATGTAAATGTTCCGTCTTACACCCGTTATTACATTGTCCCGTACATGTAAATGTTCCGTCTTACACCCGTGAATGCATTGTCCCGTACTTGTAAATATTATGTTTCACACATGAAGATGTTCAGTCAAACTTTTCTAAAGTTGGGTATTTTTTTTTTATCTAATAATGCTTCATTTCACCGTGTTGTATGAACGATTACCTAGCCGTATTGGCAGAAAGTGCATATCTAAGTACAGCGTTGTGTAATGATTGATGCTTGACCAAAATTTAGTTGGACATGTAATAAACCTAGCTAGGTCTACCACGGGGAAGTTTAGAACACTTTGACCAGTAGAAGTTACTTTTTCATTTATCTTACGTGATTGTACGGTCATTGTAAATATAAACATACTCTAAGTAATCGGTCCTGGCTGCAAACGTACTCTGTTGACTGATTATCGTTGCATGGCCCGCTTGTTGAGCGACTTACCTAGGATGGTCTGGAGGGTGATGGAGAACCTCGTCTGCATCCGGGGCCGGTTGTGGAACGTCGTGCCCGTGACGACGATGAGTCTAAAGAGGACGAGTGCCGTGACGAGTTTGATGAAGCGTCCCGTGAGCGGCGCCCGTCTGTCGGCGTGTGACGGCTCCCTCGCCGTCCGAGCCGCGTCGGCCGCGTGCATCCTTATCCGCGGTGACGACTCCGACCGGCTCTAGTGGCGCCTACCTGCCCGCCGTCAACGCCCACTGCTCGCCGGCATTGATTGCTGTCTCCTCTTCAGGTGAACGACCGCGCAACGAGGGTCGAGTCACTGCCACGCTCGCTGCCGAGAGATGTATTTAGCAACAAAGACGTCGGCAGTTAAAAATACTTACTATACATAATCGATGGGATCTGATTTGTTTTCGAACGTGTAGGTGTTATAGACCAAGCGAGTCGTAATTAGAAAACACCTGTTCGGGTACATGTACGTATGTCACGACACTCGGGGCTGTATGTCATTGCTTGCTGACACTTGTATTTCTCAGGAAAGAGAATAATGATCTCTGAGAAATGTGTCAGCCAACGATGACTAAAGTAGCGACAAACGATGATTCAAGTAGCAACAAACGATGGCTCAAGTAGCAACAAACGATGACTTAAATAGTAACAAACGATGGCTCAAGAAGCAGCAAGCGACGACTCAAGTAGCAACAAACGATCACTCAAGTAATAACAAACGATGGCTAAAGTAGCAACAAACGATGACTTAAATAGCAACAAACGATAGCTCAAGAAGCACCAAATGACGACTCAAGTAGCAACAAAAGATGACTCAAGTGTAGCAACAAACGATTACTCAAATAATAACAAACGATGGTTCAAGTAGCAACAAACGATGGCTCAAGAAACAACAAACGATGGCTCAAGAAGCACCAAGCGATGACTCAAGAAGCACCAAGCGATGACTCAAGTAGCAACAACAGATGACTCAAGTGTAGCAACAAACGATTACTCAAATAATAACAAACGATGGTTCAAGTAGCAACAGACGATGGTTCAAGTAGCAACAAGCGATGGCTCAAGAAGCAACAAACGATGGCTCAAGAAGCAACAAACGATGGCTCAAGAAGCACCAAGCGATGACTCAAGTAGCAACAAAAGATGACTCAAGTGTAGCAACAAACGATTACTCAAATAATAACAAACGATGGCTCAAATAGCAATAAACGATGACTCAAGCAGTAACAACCGATGACTTTCTTAGTTTATGGCCTCCACGCTTGCATACAGTATTCTAAATTTAATGTGGCCTAACTGTTGTTTTATACATCGATATAATTAAGTGTGGGACGCAGTGGCCGAGTGGTTGGAGTGCCGGACTCTCGACTGGAGGGACCTGGGTGCGAATCCCGGTGCCGGCCGCTGGGCGGTGGTTCGGTACTGGTTCGGCTGCCGTGTCAAAAAATGGGCAATTTCGTTAACCCTACGTCGCCCCCTTCTAACCCACACCGGCCAGCGTGGACGGGTAAGCCAACAACAACATCATGCAAAGTACAATGAAGCCAAGGCCCCCAGTCCCCAGCAGCATCGATAGAGTCTATGACCAAGGAGGCGGTTCGGGTCAACTAGGGCTACATGCAGGGCTTCTGTGAATCTCTGGGTCAAGAAGAGCCGCCGAGAAAAGGTAAGTGGACTGAAGATAGCAACATATACGAACATTACTAAGAGATGAACAGATACAAGAACTGGAGGGAAAACGTAGGGAAACCAGGTCGGTATGGGATGTGATCGGGATCGGAGAAGTCAAAAGAAGAGACGAATGCTTCACTACATTACAATGCGGCCATCTACTATACCATTCCACAGCGAACAACGGCCAAGCAGGAGTAGACTTTCTCATAAACAAGAAATGAAAAGACAATATAGTGAGGGTTAACAGGATCAGCCCCAGAGTAGCAGAACTCGTTATGTGCATAACAAAGAGCTACACACTGAAGATAGTACAAGTACATGCACCAACAACATCATACTTAGAAGAAGACACAGACAACTTCTACAAACTGAAGATAGTATAAGTACCTGCACCAACAACTTCATACTTAGAAGAAGACACAGACAACTTCTACAAACTGAAGATAGTACAAGTACATTCACCAACAACATCATACTTAGAAGAAGACACAAACAACTTCTACAAACTGAAGATAGTACAAGTACATGCACCAACAACATCATACTTAGAAGAAGACAAAGACAACTTCTACAAACTGAAGATAGTATAAGTACATGCACCAACAACATCATACTTAGAAGAAGACACAGACAACTTCTACAAACTGAAGATAGTACAAGTACATGCACCAACAACATCATACTTAGAAGAAGACACAGACAACTTCTACAAACTGAAGATAGTACAAGTACATGCACCAACAACATCATACTTAGAAGAAGACACAAACAACTTCTACAAACTGAAGATAGTATAAGTACCTGCACCAACAACATCATACTTAGAAGAAGACACAAACAACTTCTACAAACTGAAGATAGTACAAGTACATGCACCAACAACATCATACTTAGAAGAAGACACAAACAACTTCTACAAACTGAAGATAGTATAAGTACATGCACCAAAAACATCATACTCAGAAGAAGACACAAACAACTTCTACAAACTGAAGATAGTACAAGTACATGCACCAACAACATCATACTTAGAAGAAGACACAAACAACTTCTACAAACTGAAGATAGTACAAGTACATGCACCAACAACATCATACTCAGAAAAAGACACAAACAACTTCTACAAACTGAAGATAGTACAAGTACATGCACCAACAACATCATACTTAGAAGAAGACACAAACAACTTCTACAAACTGAAGATAGTACAAGTACATGCACCAACAACATCATACTCAGAAAAAGACACAAACAACTTCTACAAACTGAAGATAGTACAAGTACATGCACCAACAACATCATACTCAGAAGAAGACACAAACAACTTCTACAAACTGAAGATAGTATAAGTACATGCACCAACAACATCATACTTAGAAGAAGACACAAACAACTTCTACAAACTGAAGATAGTACAAGTACATGCACCAACAACATCATACTTAGAAGAAGACACAAACAACTTCTACAAACTGAAGATAGTACAAGTACATGCACCAACAACATCATACTCAGAAGAAGACATAAACAACTTCTACAAACTGAAGATAGTACAAGTACATGCACCAACAACATCATACTTAGAAGAAGACACAAACAACTTCTACAAACTGAAGATAGTACAAGTACATGCACCAACAACATCATACTTAGAAGAAGACACAAACAACTTCTACAAACTGAAGATAGTACAAGTACATGCACCAACAACATCATACTTAGAAGAAGACACAAACAACTTCTACAAACTGAAGATAGTACAAGTACATGCACCAACAACATCATACTTAGAAGAAGACACAAACAACTTCTACAAACTGAAGATAGTACAAGTACATGCACCAACAACATCATACTCAGAAGAAGACATAAACAACTTCTACAAACTGAAGATAGTACAAGTACATGCACCAACAACATCATACTCAGAAGAAGACACAAACAACTTCTACAAACTGAAGATAGTACAAGTACATGCACCAACAACATCATACTTAGAAGAAGACACAAACAACTTCTACAAACTGAAGATAGTATAAGTACAACTTCTACAACAACGTGGACGAGACCTTAAAATGGCTGACCCATTACACGGTAGTGATGGACGACTTTAATGCGAAAATACGGAAACGAACAGCATGCAAATTTGCCATATGTGTGAGAAACGAAAGAGGCGATACCTTGGTAGAATGGGCAACATCAAGAAAGTACAAAATCATGAATACCATGTTCCAGAAGAAAGCAGGGAGGAGATGGACACGGAAAAGCCCAAATGGAGAAACGAAGAAAGAAATTTACTACATCCTGACAAACAAGCCAGAATGGTCACTGACGTAACTGTCATCAACCAAGTTAACATCGGAAGTGACCACAGAATGGTAATGAGCAACACCAAACTGGACGTCAAGGCTGAAAGGAAGAAATTGATAAACAAGAGACAACCAAGTGTAGATACCACACATATCGGAAGAAAAAAGATCGAATTCCAACTCGAAGTGTAAACTCGATTCGAGACATTAGAAAACATAACTGCTATGATCCAACTTAGTGCGACAAGTGTAGCCAAACCAAGCAACGGGCATGCAGTGACAAGAATATCGTCACCGACACGAGTACTATTGAAGAAACGACGAGAAATGGTGAATAACGGCAACCGTAAAAACAAATAAACTATGCAGAAATATATAAGGCCATCAAAAAGAAAGCGAAGGAGGACACCAGGAAGTAAAAACAGGAGATCATACGAGAAAAAATTATGTCACCAAAGAGCCTGACGAAAGCAAGAAGAACACAGGCACTAGGCCGAGACAGACTGATTACACTTCTAGACAAGCAGGTTAGAGAAATACAAGACCAAGATATGATCATGGAACGAATAGAGGAATTCTACACCGAGCTATACGACAGAGTACCATAATTCACACCGACCCGAAAGAGGTACCAGAGATAACGCCATGGGAGGTGGAAGCAGCGCTAAGATATGAAGACGGGGAACACATCGGGCAACGACCATGTAAACATTGAAACATTAAAAGCAGGAGAAGGTACCATCTCGAAGATATTGGCTAAGCTGTATACTAAATGCATATAAGAAAGATGAATGCCCACCGCTTGGAAGAACGCAAATATGGTGATAATCTTCAAGAAGGGAAATACGAAAGATTAAAGAATTACAGACCGATGTGTCTGTTATCAAACGTCTATTAATTACTCACAAAGATACTAACGAATAGGCTAGAGAAGACATTCGACGAAAACCAACCACGAGGGCAAGCAGGATTCAAAAGCAGATACTCAACGACAGACCACATACACATCGTAAACCAACTGAAAGAGAAGTGCCGTGGATATGTGTTCCCGCTCTGCATCACTTTCGTCGACTACGAGAAGGCTTTTGACTCGGTGCAAACTCAAATAATACTGACCTCCCTTCAAGAACAGTACATATAACTCCTGAAAGACATCTACACTAACAGCTCGGTGACAGTCCACCTATACAAAAAGAGCAACAAGATCAACATCAAGAGAGGAGTATGACAGGGTGACACCATATCGCCCAAGCTGTTTACGGCAACACTCGGAACATGAAAGCATATTCCGAAAACTGACCTGGGAAACCAGAGGCTTGAGGATAGACGGAGAATATCTCAGTCATCTTCGCTTCGCCGACGACATACTCATATGCGCTACTACATCGCAAAAATTACAAAAATGCTGCAGGAGCTAGCTGATGAACGTGAAAAACATGGTATGAAGATGAATATCTCGAAGACAAAAGTGATGCTAGAAAATTACACACCAATATATATCAACACGATGCAGATAGAAAACGTTGTTAGCTACGTTTATCTGGGACAGCGAGAGAGTATCAGATACAAAAACCAAAACAAGGAGATTCAAAGAAGGATCACCGCCGGCTGGAAGCATTTGCCAAACACCGCGACATCTTCAAGGGCAACTTTGGGACCTGCTTGAAGAGACAAGTCTTCAACTCATGCGTACTTCCAGCGATGACATACGGCGCGGAAACATGGGCACTCACCATCCACACAAAGAACAAGCTAGCAGCCGAACAAACAAAGATGGAAAGAAGTTTGTTAAACATCACATATCGGGAGAGAAAAACAAACATATGGGTAAGACAAGAGGTCATAGACGTGATAGAACAGATCAGAAGTGAACCAGGGCAGGGCACATCAGCAGACTACGAGATAACCGATGGACATCGCGTATCACAACCTGGAGACCCTACGAAGGGAAAGAATCTAGAGGAAGACCGGCGAGACGGTGGAGAGACGAACGAGACGAGTACTGGAAGGGCACCATCTGGCAGAGGATTGCGCAAGACAGGCATATTTGGAAACGACATGTTGAGGCCTTTGCCCAACCACGGGACACTTCGGCTGCACACTGATGATGATGATATTGATGATGATTTACTTTTCACCAGAACGGTGCACTGCATATCTTCTTGTTCCGGTACCGCCTCTTGCTGAAGATACAGCCCTGGCAGGCGAAGATCACCTGTGTTCTTTTATGAACATAGTACATTTTTGTTTAATTTACACAAACAACGTGTAAAACAACAGAAACACGTGCAGAAGAGCTTGGTGTCTAGAATATGATAAAGGGTACAAGAAAAAGCTCGT
>OZ023212.1:48747927-48825427 GCA_963995525.1 Escarpia spicata
TATGCTATACTGGTGATACACTATGGCATACTAGTGATACACAGGACAGTGTACATGATGTACTAGAGATACACATTGCATATGAGTATACTAGTGATAAACATACAGATACATGCTACACTAAGGATACACGTGGTTGTGCACTGATGAACTATAACTGTTGATTTGGTTACACGCAAGTTACAAAGATTTTACATATGATTGATCACGATTCAGATGAATAATAACGAAGGGGATTCTCTAGAAACATACCACTGACAAGGACCCTCTATTATGCTGTATAATAATCGGTGTAATAAAATTACGTAGCAAATTGTAGGTTGTGCTTTGTTAAGATATATTAAATATGGTGCGATAAAAATTAAATTCATAATCTAACAAATTGTGGCATGAGAAAAGATCCAATGTCGTCAAACCTTCAAACTGCACTGAAAGTATTTTCTTGATCGGTGCAACATAAACATAACCGAGAAATATAAACGATGCAAAAAACACGTTTAATATAAGCCGTGATGTTTTGTATACTGGATAACTTGATTATCAACACACCGGGATTATAGTTCAGTAAATATCTATTCTTCCGGACCAGCGCCCAGTGACATTGCATTTTTCTCACGCAATAATCTTCTATATGCCCGCAGTTGCGCGCGTGATAAACAGTGCGCATAGGCGACTGAACAACAATAAATGTATCCTGTAAGGGTTGCATGGCAGCAGGTCGTATAAGCCACGTGTGATGTGACGCAGTGGTCACGTATATATTATGTCAACGACCGTCATAAACTGCCATGTTGATCGTGTACATGTAAGTCCCCGTAGTATCTACTTTCCAACAGGTATTTACGTTCTCAATAAGCACACCAACAAAATGGCGACATTTTGGCTTCTCGCATTTAACATTTCTTAAATCCGCGAAGTCTCCACGACGAACTTGTGCTTTGTAGTACTCCTGAAATATCGTTTGAACTCCGTTTTCAGTGAATTTTGATTTTGATTTGTCTGGGTTTGAATTGAATTGGTAATTTAAAAGATATATTGTATAAATAAATAAATATTACCATCTTTGATTTTTCTGTTGTTTCATTACTTCTTTGCGTATTTTCATAAGCTTTCAATATCTTGAAAACGTGTGATATTTACATTGCTTAATTTGTCTTGTTTGGTCGTTGAACCACGCGTTTCAACATACGTCACGTCGTAGCTTTAATATGTGTTGATAGTGATTTCTTTCTGCTATTCTTAAAATTGAGTTAAGCTAATTGCAATATACTTTATTGTTAGTTTCATTAGTAAGGTGTTTGTGTAATAAACATAATCATCTGTTTTTATTTTATGGATGTCTTCAAACCGTCTGGAAGCCATGGCTTTTCATTACCGTATTTTACTAAACTTTGACGTCAGGAAAGCAGTTAGAACAATGCTTACCAATCTCTGAACAGAAAGCATTATTTGGGTCGTCAAGCTCAGAATTAACTACAGACCAGTCGGCATTAGAGAGACTTGTTGTAAACCTTGCTAAATTCTGGTGCGCTATTAATAGTCAGATTATTAGTAAAACATACTGTTAACAAGTGCAGCATATGTAGTAATTACTCAGGTTGGTTTGATAATTAAAGGAATATGTGACATCGTATAGATACATTCAAGAAATGTTTAACTAGGTACATGTTTATCCATATTTAGTAGATTGACATTGAAAACGGACATTATACAACATAAACAGTTCTCTTTTGGAATATTTTTAAAGGTAACATGCAATATTGTCTTAAAAACATTCATGTCTTTGTCTGGCCGTCCGCACTCCTACAATAACTTTCCTATTCACATTAACTGTGCCCTTCCCCAAATCAATGAACACACTTTATATCTGCATTACCTTTGTTTAAATCTTCTCTACCTTTGTAGAGAAGCGAATCTTTTAATTAGACAGTCACGCCACCAACTTTTTATTATTCCAATTATTGTTCACCGAATGGTAACATGCGATGTTATAAATATCGACACTGCTTTCCTGGAGCCACGTTTCATAACGTCAAATTATCGAAAACGAACGACTGATATTAGCAAAATAATTGTCAAATTGTTGATGGTGGCGAGGCAGATTTCAAATATTGATATGGACTACAGATAACGCGGTACGTGTTACACGAAGTTGTGTGCATGCCTTATTAAATGTATCGTCTATATGACAATGTCACTAACATGCTTTGAAATTTTTTTACAATAGGGTGTCGTTGACGTTCTTGTGGCTGGATGTTCCGATTTGAAGTTTATTACATGTCGCGACAACCCGGCGTCTCGTTCTGTACACGTGCTCCGACTTCAACAAGATCAGACGTGTCTCATTTGCCAGTCCCCGAATCAATGACGATCCTCGCTGGACTTACCAAACACTTCCGGCTCATAATTTGTGTAACTTTGCATGGCTAATGACACAATAACATATACAAAAGACGAACTGTGGACAGAGGCGTGGGGTTACCCGAATGCAGTCAACACTGATAAATGGTAAATGTTGTGTATGATGCCAAATGTACTGTGACATTCTAGAGAGAAACCAGAGATGGCAGTGAAGAGACAGCGAGTTTGTCTTCGCTGTTCCTTCCAAGTGTCGTTGTCAGCAGATCGTGAAACTGGAGCAGTTGATGGCCGAGTCAGCCATCAGACGCACGCCACGTATTCTTACTCACACGTAGTTATGCAATCATTGCAGATGTTAAAATAAAATGCAATTGTCGTGGGTAGTGATAGTGTTTGGGATTGCCATTAAATGTATTTATCATTGGAGCCAGCCTACGAATGTATTTAAGCACACCAACATCGACATTTCCCAAATAAACATTACAAATTAAAGAAGATGTTTTTCCTCTTAGCTTGACACCAATGCCTACAGAGGCGTCGTTCGAGTAGGTAGAATGGTTAATGTACGGCCTAATTGTCAGTTTGGTCAAACGCGTATGTCGATTGACGTAGCAGCGGTAGCCGTCATTGCTGTAACACCATTTAACAATATTTAACAAGATTGCCACCCAGAGAATTAACTCTAGGTGGCAGATGGATAAGGAAGCCCTTTGGCTTATCGAAAGTCCGACCCTTTTATCTATGTGTATCCCGCCCTTCTGAGGTATGTGTCGATTTTACGTTTAAACATATTCACGCTATTAGCACCCACATAATAAGATAATCTGTTCCATTCATTTACAGTCCTTTGTGAAAATGAAAACTTTCTTATATCTAATCTATACTGCTCCTTTGCTAATGTAACTTAATGTCCTCTAGTCCTTCTATCTTTCTTAACTGAGAAAAAAATATTTATATTAATATTTTCATAACCATTCAGTATTTAAACACTTCTATCTGGTCTCCTCTCAATCTCCTGGTCTCTAGTGTTCTTAAACCACATTCTTTTAGGCGAATTTCATAACTACGACCCCTCAGTTTTTGTGTAATTTTAGTTGCTCTCCTCTGTACTCTTTCTAGCATATCGATGTCTTTCTTGTGATATGGCCTCCACGCTTATATACAATATTCTAAATTAGGCCTCTCTATTGTTTTGTACAGCGGTATTATTAGTTGTTTTTCCTTATACGCTATATTTCGCCTAATTAATCCATGGATTTGATTTCCCTTTGAAGCTGCAATTCCGCACTGCTCTGAAACCTTCATATCAGCACTAATGGTTAACCCTCAGTCCCTTTTACAGTAGTACTTAGTACAGTACCCCCCATTGTATATTCTACCTCTTCGTTCCCATGCCCTGTGTGGAGGCATTTACATTTCCCAAAATTGAACAACATTTGCCACTTTTCAGATTATTTGATCAACCTGTCAAGATCATCTTGTAAATGCTGTCTATCTCCATCACTTTTAATCCTTCTAAACACTTTGGTATCATCCGCAAATATCAACACCTTGCTTGTTATATCATCATCCAAATCGCTGATATATATTAAGAATAATATAGATCCTAGTACTGATCCCTGTGGTACCCCACTCAATACCGATTTCCAGTTTGAAGCCTCCCCATCAACAACTACACGTTGTCTTCTGTCAATCAGCCATTTTTCTATCCAGTTTATTTCCTATGCCTTTAGTTTAAGCAGTAATCTTTGATGTGGTACTTTGTCGAAAGTTTTTTGAAAATCTAAGTAGACGATATCTACTGGTGATCCCTCATCTACCCGCTTAGTGATGTCTTCCTAAAAACATAACATATTTGTTAAGCATGACATCGCTTTTAAAAACCCATGTTGAGATGGGTTTATGAAGTTAAGTTTAACAAAAAAATCCACCATGTGATCTTTAATTAATCTTTCTAATAATTTACAAATCATTGATGATAAAATCACTGGTCTATAATTCTCTGACTTGTTTCTCGAACCTTTTTAAAATAACGGTATAATGTTTGCCTCTTTCCATTCTAAAGGAACCACTCCCTCTTCTAATGACAAGTTGAAAACTGTTGCAAGCGGTATGCTAATTTGTTCTACAATTTCCAATAATAGTTTGGGCGGAATCCCATCCACTCCAGGTGATTTATTATCCTTCATAGCCCTTATTTTATTAGCTAACATTTCCGGGGTTACAATTAACTGTAGTAAATAGTCTGAATCTGCCCCCTTGAACTTAGCCTCTGGTACTGGCAGTGAACTAATATCTTCCCTGGTTAGCATTGAACTAAAATACTCATGCAGGTCTTCTGCCATTAAGAATGCCTCTGATATTATATTTCCAGCACTATTTTCTAGAGGTCCGACCTTATCCTGAACTTTCTGTTTGCTTCGAAAATACGCATAAAAACTCTTGCTGTCATGTTTTATATTACTAGCTAATTGTTGTTCATAGCTTCTCTTTGAATTTCTAATTTCAGCTGTAGCTTGGTTAAGTGCTTCTGTATAAATGTTGTAGTCTTCATCATGTCCAGTACATCTACATGATTTCCACATAATTTGTTTATACTTAATTTTTCTAATGACTTATTTCGATAAGTGTTTCTTTTTGGACCATTTCCCTTGTTTGTTAAGGTTGCAAATTTATCAACTATGCACTTAATTTCACTCTTTAAGATATTCTAGCATTATGTTGCTGTCTTATGCTTCAGTGTGTTATTCCAATCTATCTTTGCTAAATATATCCTCATGTCCTTATACCTTCCTTTGTGGAAATTTCTCCTATACTGCTTTTTACTAATCCTTTCTGATTTTACTTTGATGGTAAAATGTATCTGGTTGTGATCACTTCTCCCCAAAGACACACATATATTGACATTGTCAACTAATTCATTCTGTGAGGACAAAATTATGTCTAACACATTCTCACCTCTGGTTGGTTCTAGCACATGTTGAGAAAGGAAACTATCTTGTACTAAAACAAAAAACTTGTGGTCCTCACTCCCCATACTCTGTAGAGATTTCCATTGTATATGCCCATGATTAAAATCCCCCATAATAATACAGTCCCGTTTGCTTACTTCCCTTATAGCGTTTTGTATGTTTTAATTCTCTTCTATGCTTATGTTTGGACTTGGATAAACTAATCCAACTGTTAACGTTGAGTTTCCTGTAACCATGTTCACCATACAGCTTCTTAGCAATCTGCCTCTCTTTCTAATTTTATTTCATAAGCCTGGATAGATTCTTTAATATATAAAATAACTCCACCTCCCTTTCTTCCTATTCTATCTTTCCTAAACATTACATATCCTGTCAGTCCCAATTCGGCATCTGATATATCGGTGGTGGTCCATGATTCGGTTATACCTATTATTTGAGGGTCAGTATATTCTACCATAATGTTTAGTTCATTTCTTTTGTTTACTATACTCCTAGCATTTAAACAAACACATTTATATCCAGCTTCAGAAGAGCATAGTTCTTCAAATGCAAAGTCACATAGTTCCGTTTCATTCTTTGGCGGATATCGAAATTGATGTGGCGTAATATATTTGCACAACACGGGCTCCGTTATTACTAGACATGCTCTGATGCCTGTAATAACGTTTGATGTTTTCAAATTTATTTTTATCTTTAATAAGCTGATTCCGTGATTACATAAATGTTTCATAATAACAGTGCATCATTCCAATAACGACAGTGTAGCGGCTAGTAGCTACACAGAGTGTTGCCGATCCACAACCTTGATATGTTCCGCTGTAAGCCTGTCCTGATCTGGAGAATTATTGCATGATAAGTCATAGCAATTACACCCAGTTGTCCGACATCAAAAGTAACGTATGCAAGACGGTGCCCACATTTATAGGAAATGGAACAATTGAAAGATATGTGGCCGTAGACCCGAGATCCAGGTGGTCTTCTCGGGATGATCAATGCACGTCATGGTATTGCAAAACTACACAATGAGTGGAAACAACGAAAAACAGAGTGGACAGCACCAAGGACGGTAGGCTGGCTTGCAGACAGAGCTGAGCATAAATGTGTTTATTTATGTGTGTGCGTGTGTGTGTGTGTGTGTGTGTGTGTGTGTGTGTGTGTGTGTGGTGTGTGTGTGTGTGTGTGTGTGTGTGTGTGTGTCTGTGTGTGGCGTGCGTGTGCGTGTGTGCCTTCTGGAATTGTACAGTGCATATGCAATGCCGTCCTTAATCATGGGGAAGATCTTGTTAGCCTTGACACAAAGCTAGTGTTAGACAACTCAGGAGTTCTGACCACGCAAACACTAGAGACAAGTGGAGCGGGTGGCAACATTTGACAACAGTGTGACAACAAGGATGACAACCAAACTAGTGTCATGCACCCACGAGGAGGCAGACACCAGGATGGCGATAACTTAATCCAAGGACCACGACATTTCATCACATCTTTGTTAATACACGGCGACAGCATTACCACTCTTCCGTAGCTTGACTGGGTTTGACACCGTTCCTTCCTTCAGGGAACTCGGAAAGAAATTGCATTGACACGTGTGGAAAGTGTTCCGCATTTGTCTTATTTTGATTTTAGGATGATGTTGTTGTCTCGCCAAATTGGTGTCTGTCTTGCCAGTGTGACGGTGGTTTATGTAAATATTGAAATGACTTCTGACTATATGCCCAGTAGAGTTGTACGTAGATATCTCAGAGGCGACTATCGTGATGTTATTTTATAAATACGTTGTAAGGTTTTTATGGCTAGGCAAAATGCTCACTATTGTCACACCCGAGCTCCCAGGAGCCCTACTCAAGTACGCAGAAATAAAACGGAGTAAATTGATAACAAACAATTTAACAAAACATCTTGGAATTCAAAAGATATAGACCTAGCTAGTCTGCTTTAAAACTACCTGTGTTAGCGATTTTTTGTTGCGAGAAGTCGTCAATATTGGACGAAAAGTGTCAAGTTTATGAAAATGGCGTATTTGATTGATAAAACACAAGGAAACGATTCCTCTTCTGCGCCAGATCACATTTGGCTAGCAGATGAAACAAGTTCTTTTTTATCATAGCACATCTACTTCAATACTAGAGTGTAAAGATAGGTTCTTGTGTAGCGCACCGTCCAGTCCTTGGGATAGCTCAAAGCGGTCTACACTTTGAGTGCACAACAAAGTTGTTGCTGAATGACACCCATACGGGTGAGCAGGAACTAGCTCTTCGGCTGCTCGCCTCAGTTATTTTCAAACATACTGCACTATAGACCTGCGTTGATACAGCCCGACATCGCATTAGTCGATTTATCGGTGATGGCAAGTTTGTTGTTAGCGAATTGGAGACTGTCTCGAGCACTAAATTTAGTACAGTCTGCGTAGGCGTAATCAAGTTACCTCGTAATCGCATTGAAATACTGTTAACTGCTACTTATGGAAAAAAGCGTCGACTGTAGTTAGTGTCTTGCGGGTCACGATCTTAGCAGTTATCGAACAACAGTTGCCGTGGTATGACGAACTGCTGCAGTGAAGACTACAAAGATACTGCATCGTTTAAAATGTCCAATTTTTGATTCTGGAGCATGTTCATGTCGTATACTTGTGTTCCAAGATCATATGCCAGTATTGGCATCAACTGGTTTAGAGCTTCCTCATATTCCTTTGCTGGACCTTTGATTCGGTCTTTGCATTCTCCGTAATAGTTTGTGCCGAACAGACCCTGTCTAGACAAGAAATTGTCGCGTAACCCTCCAATGCAGCTGATATGGCTGTTACACTGACAACCTCGTGTGACTCTTGACGATCAACTGGTCGTACGGTTTCAGTTCAAAGGTCATATTACAATTAACATGTTGTCTACAGTTGACATTACATTAAATTGTTTATTTATATCCATAGTTCAATACTAATTGTTCTATTTATAAACAACTATTAGTTATTGTTCATGAAAAGTATAACTCTTATTATATTCATGAGAAATGCAAATGAGATAAACTCTAAACATTTGACTTTTATCTTAATAAATTCCCAAACGACAGTCTAGCATTTTAAATCACTCAACATTGTTAATGAGAGTTAGAAGTAATGCCCAAAACATATTTCGTGGCGGCCGTTTTGTAAGTAAAGTGTCACGCCCGCTTCGAATGCAAACTTCGCTGGGGTCCACCTGTTAGTTTTCTTAGAACCTGTTATAGAGTATGTGTTCAAACTTGCCGTTTGTACCACAACGTCAACAATCGATCTGTGCAGTAAGAAGTTCCATTATTACCCCCCCCCTCTCTCTAAGCACCATGAGCTGCACTGTACCACTCCTTCATTCGCTCATTCCAGCCCGGCACCACAGCGTGTTAAACGCGTCGTTATCTCATCCGTTACGCACAATCAGCCAGGGTAGGGTGGTCATTATGTTAGTTAGAATTTCAACGAATCCGTTGTAACTCTTCCAACTTGTGGGTTGGTATGTACGAACCTGAAATTGCAACGGTATTTGCGGGTAGGGACACCTGCCTCTGCAATAAGTGCCAATTAGGCCTACAGGTAACAACGGCTATTTAGTAGTATACATGACTGTTGTGTTTACAATTTGAATATTTCGCGGTATCTTTCAAATCGCAAACAATGTTTCGGGCGAACAAACTGCAGTTAGTTGGCATTGTACGTCCAATGTGTGCGTGTGTGCGTTTCTGCGCGTGTGCATGTGTGTGTGTGCGCGTGCTCGCGTGTGTGTGTATGTGAGTGTGTGCGTGCGTGTGTGCGTGTGTGCGCGCGCTCGTGTGTGCTTGTGTGTGTGTGCGTGGGTGCGTGCGTGCGTGCGTGCGTGAGTGAGTGCGTGTGCGTGTGCGTGTGCGTGTGCGTGTGCGTGTGCGTGTGCGTGTGCGTGTTCTAACATTATGAACATTAGTTTTTTTTTATTGCTAAATGTTACTAAATGACGTACAGCTCACGTACCTGTGAAAGCAAACGAGTCGAGACAAGGGAGTGACGTCAATGTACGCATAATGGAATTTCTCTGAAACTTGTCGTCACTGCGGCTACAGTTGTGTCAATAAATTAGTATCTATTTTCATGCATTCTCTCATTGCGATGGGTGTAATGTATCTGTAACGTGCCCGTGTACGCCGTGCTTAATGTGCTTAGGGCTAACACTATTTATACATCCTAATGCGATATCATTACCCGTGCTAATAGACGCAGGTTGATGACCTGCGTGAATCCAATCACGAAGGACTGACACATTAATTACTAAGTCGTTATGGTCAGCGGTTTATGTGGCAAGGCTTTACATTGACGTAAACTAGTAACCTACACCACTGACTAACACTTAGCTAGAAGTAAAATATATATATGCGCGTGCTAATAATACTGTCTAATTTGTGCATATGTATACAACAATTATCGTGAATGCCTAATCAGGTTTTCTTCACCGTATTAACTATAACACGATGTACGTATTATTAATACGGCACAATTATATTGTATTATATATGCGACAAAACGAATAACAATGATAATCAAGTATGGCAGTGTATTGATAAAGTGAACGTGATAATCTTGCTTAGTAAGGCTATTACAAACTCAAGCTAGCATCGCATAGGGATAACAAGTTGGGTTAATAAATCACCCAAAATGAGCACACATTTATTACAGTTAAAAGAAGTAATATTCATTGTCATACGTTAGTCGATGGAATATCAAGAAACTCGTCACAAGGTATTGCGTCCCCTGCACTTATTGGTGGGTGGGTCTAACAAATGTTAAACGCATTTACGTTTTGGGACATTTCGAACAATCAATCCCTTACTGGACCTCAATATTCGTGGAACAATGCTTATCTGTTACAAACGGATAGGTTTCTATTGTGTTCGGTTGATGCATTAGACGAATCTGTTACTGCGTGGTCAGATATACTTTTATAAATATAATAAAATGCCATATCCGATAGGTAGAAACTTTTCATATGTCAATATCTACCTGCACAGGCAGTAACGACCTTGTGCGATGCTCCTACCAACGTTATAACCCGTTGCGTCATTTCCGTTCCGCGTGGGAAACGAAACATCTGCTTAGCATGTTGTCAGCGACAACAGCAAAATTTGCTTGGTCAGCGGGAATGATATTAAGAACAGAAATATGCAATGGTGATAACGACTCGGTGTGGTGTGTTGCGCCGTGATCAGGTGTAAACTAGTCGATACAATAACACGCTGACGTTGGGGGCAGTGTGGCGGTATCTCCTCCTAGACAACACGGTCCACTCGCCCCTTTCTCTACTTTCGCTTTCCTTGGACAGTTGGTCTTTGGTCTACCAATTGGCGTCGCATTAGAATACAAAGGTTTGGTATTAATGGCTCACGTTTGCTGCTACTGGTGAGCCGAGAGGGTTAACGCTCGCTTCAATTGGAAATATTGTTATTGACGATTGCAGTAGTTGGACAACTGAAACACGTTTAATATATAAGATGAGAAGTAAAGGTGACAACTAGCTGCTTTGCTTTGTTTGATATTTGTATCAAGACGTCAGAAGTTAACTAGACTCTACTCAACGATTCATTTCGACAGCATCAGGGGGACGTCTGTCTCCTTGCGAGCCTTTGTTTCGGGCTTTACTCACTCGAGTAACTCTTTCTTTGTCACAAAACAACGCAAGACAGATTGTCATTTTTGAGCATTGAAACAAAGCGTAGAATAAAACGACAAAACAACAACGACCATACAATCTGCAGAACGGGTTCTACATGTCGAGAACGGGTCTTGTAGCCCTACCATGCGGAACGCTGGGTCCCAGCACCACCCGCACATCTCGGCGACATAGTACACAGTTTCTGTGCGGTATACGTTCGCGTGCTGAACTTTCCTTTATCTATATGAGACAGCACACATTCGATTGATGCCGAGCCGGTGCAAATAATGCGGAGTCTGTTTTATAAGCTCATCCTAAAAACTTCGTCGTCATACAGCACGAGTTATGTACTCGTCTGCGCCAACTTTTTAAAGATCATTGTTTGTATTTTGGACGTACGCATATTATGGATATTACAAAATTTCAACGTGTCTAAATTTGATTGGCAAGGATAGTCACATGATCTCCTCGTTTTTTCGTTCAGTCCCATTTCTAAAATCACTGCATTGGCTCCCTGTACGATATCGCATCATTTTCAAGATCTGAAGGCCTTACAATTACATATCAAGCTCTTTCATCCAAACAGCCTGCATATCTACGTTCAATATTCACTCAAGAGACAGAATAAAAAGCCGAAACAGCCAGCGTCGACGTGTTCTAATCTCCTTACTCTTCCCAAAGTTGAGACGAACGCTGGAACTCGACCTTTTTCGGGTGCTGCATCAACTCTGTGGAATTAACGTCGTTAAAGGCTAAAGCCTGTAGCACACTAGCCGAATTTTCGACGTCTGACAAATAATCTTCACTTGTCGACTATTGTCCTGCGAATTCCGACAAGATCGGGGCTTGTTGAATAATATCTGACAGTGCTAGATCTCAGGACGCGGGAAACGTGCACACGCACACGTCATTGTAAACATGGCAGCCCCCACTGCCACGATGTCAAGCGAAATGTTGAAGTCCGGGCAGTGGACTATAGAAAAGTCACTTTTGTATGGGAATCCCATCAATGCCTTTACGATGTGACATCTACTGACTACAGCAAGAGTCGTGAAAGCGGGACCCAGGGCTTGGCAGGAATATGCTGCTGAAGTGGATATGTCTAGCAGTAGCATGGTTGTTATTATTAGCAACAGCCAACAATGACAGTGACAAATGTATCTGATATGTGTCTTCATACGTGCACATTAAATTCAATCACTTTATAAATATTTGAGCCCATGCAATATGTACTGATACAGTTGAAATACCTACATTAATGCACCTTAGACTTAGTTTGTTGCGACACAATATCGGCGTCAAAATATCGGTTAGTGTGACGCGAGCCGATAGCCGGACAAATTAATTTTAACCGCGATATACAAATCTGCAGATTCCCGACGAAAATTCGGCTATTGGGCTGCGGGCTTAACTGAAATTAAATTTTAAATATCTTTGAAATTTCGTATACGTAAACTTAATTCTTTTGTCAAATGTGTGCCAAATGCCGTCAGCCAAGTAACGTTTCAATTAAATAGAATTATAACGTCCGCCGGTGTCAGCTGCCGCTGGGACTGTCACTGAGTCTGTCGAGCCTCTACTACAGTAACTAACCTAGCCTTGGCTTAGACAAGGGTCTCGCCTTTCTAGTTAGTAAAACTGCATTGTCTAATATTTGACACGCAGGGAACGAAAATGCACACTAAAATATCAGTATATGCAACCATAGTGTAGCAGGTACTATAGTTACACACTATAGTTGTCATAGAGCTGCCACACTGTGGCAGGTATGTAGTAAAAGGGTATATTTGATACATTAGCCATCAAGGGATTGAGGTGTCAACCTAGGCAGAGTCCTGGCACTGGCTGGTAAAGCCACATGTTTGTACGTAGACTCTGCTATTAAAACATCATTATACCTTTTTACAGGTATGTTATATTATCTACCTTTATGTTATTGTAAACTAAAAGTGCATAGTCTATTTATATGTTATTTTGAAATACATGTTGCGTTTAATTATTACTTGTTATGTTAGTGTTATATAGCCATTGACAATACTAATTGTTACCTATCAGATATGTCTATAACACTATGTCTACAAGTGTTTTACTTAATATGTTCTGAGTTTGATACAAGGCATTGATACAGTTGTAGCGGTTGTTTCTTGTATCTATTGTATTGTACATGTACTGGGCAGAGTCCTGGCCCTGGCTGGTAAAACCACAAGTTTGTACGTAGACTCTGCTATTAAAACATAATTATACCTTTTTACAGTTGTAGTGATTCTCTCTCGAACTACCGAACTGAGCGAACCGCGAGAATAGCAAGAGGATTAAGCTGGTCGTGGATGTAATTTGTTTGCCTAAATCTGGGATTTGGGTATGTGTGTCTACTAGTACTGGTCTTGCCTTTCCAAATTCGTCAGCCGTTTTTGAAAAGTCCCCGTTTCCCCACTTATTTAAACCGAAACATAAAAATGTGAGATTCGTACGTACACAAACTGTGTTTAATGTTACTGCTACGATTGTTAGTAAAGTTGGCTGGCATGTCATCATTCAATGTAAACGCTTTAGGTTTGTTAAAAAGTACACAATACCATGTTGCCACGGAATTTTGCGTGCACGAATTTTGGACACTAGCAGATCTGCACTCTAGTATACTTTTTTTTTTATTCATGAATATATATTTTTTAAATCTAATAATAGATCAGAACAAGTTGTGCTGCTTCATGTGAATAGCACATTTGATAATAATAGTACTAACTAAAAACAAATTAAACATTTATTTTTGACATGTTACTTTACCATTACTGTACATTTTTTTATGAGAATGGCCAATACGTGTAATTATATGTAGTGATTCTGACATATAAAGACGACAAGACAACTTAGTAGAACCACAAAATCATGTATTCAATTCGAGCCCATCTGACAGACAAGATGGAGTCATTCACATTAGATAAGAACTCTGTCTATTTGTTTTACGCCACTTTACTGAACTTTGTAAACATGACAAACAATAAAGAAACATGTTCAAACTGGTACGTTGTTGTGTTCGCCATTTGCAATACAGTCTGTGCGCAAGTGCGAGTCATAGTCACATAGGGAGCATTTAGTATCTCATTGTTCATATTGTTCTATCTCCCCCCAAGTCTTCATCACATATTTTAGACTGTAAATAATAGTCTATAGTGAGGGAGACTGTCTCTTAGGTTTCATAGTCTGCCAGCCATTTCGGTGGTTTGATGTTACGGCCATATCGTGAGACGCGTGTTGGCGTGGTAGGGGTAGGAATGTTCTCGAGTTTTGGAGCGACATCTGTTGACGCCGTTGGAGCCACTGCCGGTGATACAGTTTTCTTGGGGCTCTCCACATTGTCCTTCCATCTTTCAGGAGTTGCGATGGTGTGTTGTGTGATGTGTGTGGGTTCCTTCTTTCGTCGAGGTTGAGGTTGTGAAGTGCGAAGTGATGCATGATGCTGAAGGTCCTCATCAATGGAAAGACGTGGTGTAGCAATGCGTACTGGCGCGTATTTCCTCAGGAATTTCCTGTTCCGGATTGTTGCTCTCCCAGATCCGTCGACTCGGATTACATATTGGTCGACGTACTTCGATGACTTGGCCCGTTTTGTCCCACTTTGTGGGGTGAGGGCCAGATTGATTTTGTATTCTCACGAAGTCGCCGATGACGAGGGGTGGTAGTCGTTTCGTATGTTCTGACCAGTGTTCAGCGGCTTTCATGTGTCTGTTTCTCAGGGCCTCTTCTCGAGCAACGAGTGTCTCTCGCCAGGTCTCGTGTGGTTTGTACCTACCGGGTAGTATAGGTATGAAGTCCTTGATCGGTCGTCCAAATACACACATCGCTGGGGATAGCTTTGTATCTGGGTCAGGTGTGTTCCGATATTGAAGAATCGCGCGTTGGACCCCAACTGTATCGAGTTCACCATTGGTACCAGTGTTGTTGGTAATGAGACGTTTGATGGTCTTCACACCGATTTCAGCTCTGCAATTGCTATGCGGGAAGCAACTGATGAAAGTCGGTGGTGTACGCCCCAGGTGTTGAGGAAGAGGCGGGTCGTTGTTGAAGTAAATTCCGGGCCGCCGTCTGATGCTAGTTCATCTGGGATTCCATTCCATTCAATTAGACCATCTGCACCGCCTGTGGTCCTTTCAATGATAGGCCAGTTTGAGTACCTGTCAACTATGACCAGGTAGCTGATGCCTTTATAGGTGAAAAAGTCTGAGCAGACGCATTGAAACGGGTAAACCGGCAACACTGGGGGTGTTGGTGGAGCGCTGGGCTGCGATGGCGCCATTCTGTTACAGTCGCTACAGTTTGTGCGGACAGCAGCCATGGCTGGGGTTATCCCGGGCCAGAACACGGATGATTCGGCCCTCGCCGTCATGGAAGATATTCCTTGGTGTGCGGAGTGGAGTGCCGATAGGACGTCCTCTCGGAGGCTCGGCGGTATAACGATCCGGTCCTTGTAGATGACTACACCGTCTATTGTGTGAAGGTGCTCACGAAATTGGTGGTAGGCGCGGAGTGGTACAGGTAGTTCGTGGCGGAACTTCGGCATGCCGTTTTCGATGTTGGACATGAGTAGGTGCATGTTCTCATCACTAGCCGTTTCTTGTCTTGTACGGTCCCATGTGATGGATTGAAGAGACTCGAGTGCGTAGGTCGCCGCATTCCTGACTGCATCATCTATGTTCTCGTGATCTATGGTGTCCTCGTTCGTGCGGATGCCTTCTAGGAATGCATGTTGGATCATCATGTTTGAAAGCAGGTTCGATGGATCATCATCATCGGGTGTGATGTCATCTTGGAGGTGTAGTTTGTCTGGATGAGGGGTACCCGATGGGTGCCGAGATGTGGCATCTGCTGCTTTGTTTTGTACTCCAGGGATGTGTACGATGCGAAACCTGTATCTGAGTGTTTTATCTTTGAGGTTTCTCAGGCGTGCATTTGGTATTTCATCCAGTGACCGATCACCGAGTATGTTAAGGAGTGGTTTGTGATCCACTGACACGATGAGGTCTGCACATCCGAGGACAAAGGATCTTGCCTTATCGAGAGCGTCGGCCACAGACAGAGCTTCGCCTTCGATGGGGGCGTATCTAGACTCGGCCGGGTGGGTGAAGCGGCTTCCGACAAGAGTGATTCTCCATCCATCCGGGCAGCAGAATGGCATGCTCTTAGTGCAAGTGCAATGTTTTTGTAACAACCAGAAACCGATCCCATCCTTGGACCAATCTGTGGCAAGGCAAGTCGGCTTATCCTTGTCAAAGATTGTGACACCTTTCTCTATCTCATTAATGATAATGTCTTTGGATTCCTTGAAGAGTTTGTCTAGTTGGTCGTCCCACACAAATGGGTTATCGGGTTTCAGCAGGTGTCGGAAGGGCTGCATCCGGTCTGCCATGCTGAATGTATACGCCACTTGGTTGACGAGCCCGAACCAGGATCGAACGTCTGTAATGTTTCTGGGGGTGGGGAAGTCGCGAATGGCTTGTAGGTATTTTCCGCAAGGACGCACACTGTCCAGGGTGATCACAAACCCTGCGAATTCTACTTCTGGTTTACAGAACGTGAACTTGTCTGGGTTCAATGTTATGCCCTTTTTGCCATAAACATCTAGCCAGTGGATGGCCTGGAAGAAGCTTTCCTCCATCGTGTCTGCCCACAGAAGTGTGTCGTCTATGCATTTTGTCTTCTGGGGGATGTCGGCTACGATTTCATCATATCTTCTTGAATATCCGTCACCAGAGGCGATGTACCCCTGTGGAGTTACACAGTATCTATATCGGCCCCATGGCGTTATGAATGTCGTCAGGTGGCGATCGTCCGGGTGAAGTGCCACGCTGTGGTAACCATTCCAGGCATCGAATACCGTTTTGAGTTTGCCCTGTGGGACGGAGCGGGTTTGGTGGAATGGTGATTGAGTGTGGTGTGTCTCACGTGTCGCGTGGGTGTTCAGTGGTTGGAAGTCCACCGTGCGGCGGGGCTTGCCCGTCTTCTTTGTACAAACTACCATTCTGTGACACCAAGTAACCGGTGTGCCGACTGGGACTGGCTCGATTACCCCTAACCTCACATCCTGGTCTAGTCCCGCTTTGACGTCCTTCTGCCAGTGGAGTGGTACGGGGATGGGGTTGTGCGAGGCCACTGGTTCAGCATCTGGGTCCACCATGAGCCTCATTGGGGAGCATTTCATCATGGGGAGGGGCTGATGGTCACATGTATTGAACGTACTCGCCTTATAGTGGTCGATCAAGTACGTCTGTAGTTTCTCTCGGTTGGATTCGGTCGCGGGGAAGGGTAGTTTCGTTGGTGGAGGTGGTGGTAGTTGTCGCTTTGGACAGTCACAGGTAGTAGAGATGCCAATAGTATGGGCATGGTGAGTCTCTCCGATTGTTGGGAACGTTTTAGAGAGCATGCCAAGGGCCACGCATGCTTCACGGCTGAGGAACATCTTGTCAGAGCTGTCAGTTACGTATACGACCTGTCGTGTCTCTAGTCTGTTTTGGTCCTTGTCTCTGCCAGAGAACCGAAGTATGGCCGCTCCGAGGATTCTGATGTCCTTGTTATTCGCGGCATGCATCTTCATAGAGACGGGGATGAGATTTTCACGTGCTAGGCCGAGGCGGTTGATTGCCCCGATTCCAATGAGGCAACTTTGGCAGCCTGTGTCGGCCATGGCGGATAAGGATAGGGGTCGAGTACGGATTTTCAGTTCAAAACCCAGATCCTTGTAGTCCTCCTCAATCGCACAAATGTCTAGTTTGATGAATGGTTGAGGTTGTGAGGCTTGTTGCGCCCACCTGTCACAGATGTTGTTATAGAGGTGATGGTCAAGGATTATGGAACGCCTCCCGCGCTCATGACCAATCTCTGTAGCAGCACATAATGCATCGAATACCGCGCCTTCACACTCACCCGAATCAGTCCTTTGGGGCTTAGCCTTCGATCTCTCCTTGTTGCGACATACTTTTTCCAGGTGATGTTGCAACTTGCAGTACTGGCATGTATGATTGTAGGCGGGGCACTCGGTTTTTCTGTTGCGGAGCGGAACACTTCTACCATGGCCCTTTTCACCACAGTAGCCGCATAGGCCTAAGTCAGTCATCCTATTTCGGACATCCTGTTGTTTTCCTCGACGGTATGTGCTACTCACCGATCCTGCACCTTGCGAGTTCAGCAGTCTGGATGCTGAGCGCTTGCCAGATTCTTTGGCCTCCACGAATTTTAGCACTTCTTCGAGAGTCATATCCTGATTCTGATCCCCGAGTACATCGAGTTGTATTTCTTGATTAGCTATGCCTCGGGAGAGTACATCTCGAAGTATGGCATCCGTATAGTTGATGTCGGCTGCGCATGAGGGACACTGTGTGACATAATTGCATATGCCCGCTTGGCCTTTTATTATTTTATGATCGATAGCCTCGTCTCGATCTTGTCGCATGTTGTGCAGCGCTGCACGGGCAACCATGGTATTCTCCCTGCGCACCGCCAGCATCTTTATGGCCATCAAAACATCTTGCTCTGACTTACTGGATAGGCTGCCCCCAGCCGCACGTATGAGGTCTTTTCGGAGCTCGTCACTACAGCATTCCAGCAGTTGGACCACTACATCTCCACCCGTGAGCTTGGTGCCCCTGCGATACTCGTCCCATCGGGCCTGGAAATATGCCCACTCCTCGCTAGATCCGGCCGATGATATAGTTGGTCGTTTTAGTTTCTCTGCTCGAGTAGCCTGGGTAGTGGCGGCGTGAGTAGAAGCTGCATGCGAACTGGCGTGAAGGTTGAGGAGGGCAGCGATGATGGCGCCATCTTCAGCTTCTGCTGTCTCGAATTCACAACCCACGATAGGACACTTCATCTTCATTTTGAAAGATTGTATTGTCCAATTGGCGGTGTGGTAGGCCTATCGTCGATTGGCGTTTCCGGCTCAAATAATCCTAGTGCACGAACACGCTTCCAATGTCAGTGGTGTACAATTAACGTCACGATGTTTCTTTATAGATAAGAACTCTGTATATTTGTTTTACGCCACTTTACTGAACTTTGTAAACATGACAAACAATAAAGAAACATGTTCGCCATTTGCAATACAGTCTGTGCGCAAGTGCGAGTCATAGTCACATAGGGAGCATTTAGTATCTCATTGTTCATATTGTTCTACACATGTCCTTTCTTGTTCATGTCGTATGTGCGAGTTACTCGCTAGATGGCGTAATGTCTTAGGTAGCGCTCATTACATCTCCCCTTGCAATTAAGCAATTACAACAGATTAAAATAAACGGCCTGTCTCAGACACAACATTGCCAACCGCTGGTGGTATTATTATGACCACACTAACTAACACATTTCGATCAAGCGATCAGGCTTTTGGCCACGCCCGCGTCTCGCGGATCTGCGCAAGCCTGGGCTTTGAGGTACCGGAGTGGAACTCGACGGCAGCTCAGGCGGGTTGGACACAACACCCGGCTCAAGTGGCACGTCGACGGGAACAGGTGGGATCGGCTGGTTTGGCGGATCACCCTCACCCGTGGCCTGCAGGTGGCCTCGGTTGCGACGGTACACAGCACCTGATGACGTCTCAACCATGAACGACCGAGGCGTGTCGGCGGGAGTCGTCACCACGCCTTTCTCCGCCCAGTCGGACTGTTGAGGAGTTTTCACCCTCACATCGTCACCTGGCGACAAGGACGGTAACGAGCGCACACCGTGTCAACGATTGTAGTGGTGCGCGTACGAGCGTTTCGCACGCTCGTCGTGTTCGCGAACTTCCTCGTCACTGGATCGACACGGCTGAAGGGCTGACGGTGGCGTTGGCTGGTTCGTTTTGACATGTCTGCCAATTTCGTCCGGAAGTCCGAACCGCGCAAAGACGTCCTTCATCTTCGCTAAGCAGGCCGCTGTTGTGGTACTCCGCACGTGAAGTACCTCAATCCACCTTGTGTAGTAATCTACCATGACGAGGTAGTTCTGACCTTAGTGGAGACACAGGTCGATCGCCACCTTCCCGATCGCGAGGGAAGTGGTGTCGTCATCAAGGGCTCTTTCTGCTGACTAGGTCTGTACGTCTGGCAATGCTCACAGGCCCCCACTACGCGTTTGACGTCTCGCGTGATCTCCGGCCACCAAACCGACACCCTGACTCGCTCAAGACATTTCGTAACGCCCTGATGACCTCTATGGATCCTATCTAGCATGTCAACTCGCATGCTGGCAGGTACGACGATTCTGCCTTCATACATCAGTAGGACATTTGACGTTGACAAGAGGTTTCTGACATTGAAGAGACGTTTCAGGTTGTCAGGAACGTCCTGTTCATAGCGGGGCCACCCTGCTATGGTGTAGTGAATGGCGGCTTGAAGCGTTGAGTCATCACTCGTAGACGACTGCAGCTCGCTTCTCCTCCCGGGTGACACCGGAAGGTTCGACACAACGAGGTCAACGTGAGCCTTCACGTCGTCCTCCGTTGAAGAACGATGCATCTGCGGAGCGAGCGGACTCCGCGAGAGTGCGTCTGATATGACAAGGCTCTTCCCAGGCGAATACTCCGCCTTAGCGTTATATCGCATCAGTCGCATGAGAAGTCGTTGACATCTGAGTGGCGTGTTGTCAAGATCTTTATTGTTGATGAGGAGTACAAGCGGTTTGTGGTCTGTGAGTAATTTGAATTGACCCAGACCGCACAAGAACCGATAAAATTTCTCGCACGCCCACACCCCCGCCAAACACTCCTTTTCGATCTGGGCGTATCTCTGCTCAGCCGGAGTGAGGGATCTGGAGCAGAATGCGACCGGCTTTCCTTCCTGCATGATCACTCCCCCGAGACCGTACGAACTGGCGTCTGCGCTCACTACGGTCGGCTTCGTTACGTCGTAATAGGCGAGCACTGGCGTTGACGACACCAGCTGCTTCAGCTTATTGAACGCATTCTCCTGGTCGGGACCCCATGCCCAGACCGCATCTCCTTTGAGCAGATCATTCAACGGACGAGTGTCGACATGCAAGTCCGGTAAGTACGCACCCAAGTAATGGACCATACCGAGAATCTGCCTCAGAAGTGGCACAGACGTCGGACGAGGCAATTTCGTTATGGCCTCGACCTTTTCGTGGTCTGCTACGACGTTGTCTGGCGTAAACTTATGACCAAGGAACGTAATTTCCTTTTGACCATAGTTACACTTATCCTCGTTTAGCTTTAGGCCTGCTGCCCGAAGCACTTTAAGGACTTCCGCGAGGCGCGTCTCGTGCTCGGCCTCGTCTTTCCCATACACTAGAATGTCGTCCATGTATGCTATTGTGCCCTCGAGCCCCGCGAGGATTTCGACCATCTTCCTCATGAAGATCTCCGGGGCAGAGGTAATCCCGAAGGGCAGTCGCTTGTAGCAGTAACGACCGAAGGGCGTTATGAACGTCGTCAGCTCTTGGCTTGACGACTCAAGAGGGATTTGGTAGAAACCGCTCTCGGCGTCCAATGACGAGAACACCGTAGCGCCCGACAAACGCGACGTCACGTCCTCCAGGGTGGGTAGGATGTACATCTCCCTACGCACATGCTGTTTGAGCTTTTTCAAATCGACGCACAGTCGGACCTTCCCCGACTTTTTTACGACAGGCACCATGGGAGCACACCACGGCGTTGGCTTTGTGATAGCCCCAATAACCCTTGCAGATACCAGACGGTCCAATTCCTCCTTGACCTTGGGGAGAATTGGGATAGGCACTCTGCGGGCGACTGTGAGGGCTGATGGCTGCGCGTCTTCCTTCAGGATGATCCTCACCGGCTGTTTTCAGACAACCGACGCCGTCTGTAATAGCGTCTAGTTTTCTGACGAGACTCATTCGCGAAGCAACCCCACGACTCAGCAGGTTCCCCACGTCATTTGCGACAACGATGACACGAAAGTTATAGGTGGTGCCTTTGACCTCTGTGCTGGCGATGAACTGCCCGCGACAGTCCAATGGACCACCTGGACTGTAAGGTTTGCACTGATCGCCTTGAGAGGCGGTCGCGGCCTCAGCATGACGTAGCTCGCGTGCGACATCACCGTAACGGCGGCACCCGTGTCGATTTTAAAGGTCACAGGACGACCTTTGAGGTCGAGGTCAACCTTCCACGCTGGACTGCTGTCATCGCAACTGACCGACCCGCAGAAGTACTCCTCGTCCGGCTGCACTTTCACCTCGCGAATGGATGACGACTTGGCGCGACACATCTTCTCGAAGTGACCTGTCTTGCGACACCGATTGTACGTCTTCCCCTTAGCAGGACATGCGTCGGGGCCCGGCGAGCGATGCACATAGCCACATTGGCCACATGGCGTTTTCGCGACGACTTCCTCTCTCACGTCTCTCGGACTGTGGCGCTGATGACGACTAGCTTCAGGTTTACGCTCTTTTTTGTGTCTCACTGTGTCTCGCGCTGTCGACTGCTTTCTCCAAAGTCAGATCGTCTTGCTCCAACTGAAGTTTCTGCGACATTTCTTTGTCGAGCATGCCGCTTATGAGTCGATCGCGCACGTTCTCTTCTTCTTTTTGATCGAACCGACAGTGAGCCGCGAGGTCATGCAAACAACGCACAAACGCTTCAATTGACACACCCTGTTGCTGAGAACGTTGGTAGAAAATTGCACGCTCATGTATTGTGTTTCTCTTTGGCACGAAATATTCGTCGAACTTTTGCATCACTGTGACAAAGTCATTTCGAGGGTCTGTGGCGCCCTCTGACGACTCCGCAAACTTGAACGATTTGAAAATGGTCTCGGCTTGTCTGCCCATGGCGTATACGAGCGACGCAACTTGCACCTCTGGATCGTCTTTATGCAGTGACGTTGCGATCCTGAACCGCATAAACCGCGCTTTCCATTCCGGCCATTTGGACGGGGCGTCGAATGACATCGACTCTGGCGGGTTAAATTTCGGCATTTTATTTTCCGTTCAAATTTACTGACTGACCGTACAAATTCGCTGATCGTTCGAATTCACCGACTGACCGTTGACGACGGACTGTCGACTGACTGTCGACTGGCAAGGTTTACTAACCTGCTGCCACCATGTGGTGATTCTGACATATAAAGACGACAAGACAACTTAGTAGAACCACAAAATCATGTATTCAATTCGAGCCCATCTGACAGACAAGATGGAGTCATTCACATGTCCTTTCTTGTTCATATCGTATGTGCGAGTTACTCGCTAGATGGCGTACTGTCTTAGGTAGCGCTCATTACATTACATACAACATTAAGTATTAGAGCAAGAATAAAGGAAAATATACAGTGCACTGTGGATAAGGTCGAACTTCCAGGGACCCATGACAATACTGATAAGTGGAATTTCTGATAACTAGAAAGGTATCAGAAGGTCCCCTTATTGGGACATTTGCCCTGGACCGAGGAAAAGATTGACTTAACTAATGAAAATTCACTTATGTGAGTTCGAGTTATCTGGAGTGCAACGTATATGACCAATGCATACAGGTAATTATGTAGAACAAATTAAAAGTTGGCCAAAGTAATGGATTGGGATTTTAGTCTGACTGAATTAACATAACAAGGTTCTCTTGTATTTCGTTTCCATTTAGCCAACTGTACACTTGGTGATAAGTCCCATAATCCAATATCTAAACTGAATTAAAAAGTTCGTTAACTCATATTTAGGCTCAGTTTCCTAAATTCAATTTTTTTAATTTGCAGGAACATTGGACATAGCTGAGCTGATGGAAAGAGGAAATTGAAGAGCTACTTAACAGTGCCATTAATTGAACAATGGGTCACCTGACATAAGATGATGTCTGACTTTGTTCTGCCCCATTCTGTTCTGTGCGACATCTATTGGGAAGTTGTACCTCAATTCGAGTTTCAAATGGAAGTGTGCATCTGATAGTTTTGTGTATCAAAATGTATAGGAGTGCTATTAATTGGACAGTGTATTAACTAACACAGTAGTGAAGAAGATGTCTGACTTTGTTCTGCCACATTAGTTCCGTAAGGCTTCTGCTGGGAATATATACATCACTATGTTTCAAATGGATTTGTGCAATCGATCGATTTGTTCATCGAAATGCACATTATCCCGTCATTATGTTGACTAGTAGGAACATAATAAAGTTTATGCTTTCTTATGCTCATCATGTTTGGATTGTGTTCTACAGTATATTTGTCAAAATTTGCTTAAACAAGTTTGTGTTAAGTGAACTATACTGGGAGTAATGTATAATAAGGTGTCGACAAAGTTGCTTTAACAATAATTTTGAAAATTCATAAAATATAAATGTTCCACAACATTCAGAATGTTTTAGGGATCTTCTTGAGCCAAATACACCAATGATGACTGAAAACAGTGTTTTAAAATATGCGTTACTTTTATAGTTTTGTAATTTTATAACTTTATTTTCATCATACAATGGCCATTTTATTTGTTATCGAAACAACATCACCATTGATCATTGTGCAGTCGTAGAGTCCCGTGGTTGGGCGAAGGCCTCAATATGGCGTTTCCAAATCTGCCTGTCTTGCGCTATCCTCTGCCAGTACTCGTCTAGTTCGTCTCTCCGCCGTCTCGCCGATCTTCATCTAGGTCGTTTCCCTTCGTAAGGTCTCCAGGTTGTGATACGCGATGTCCATCGGTTAACTCGTAGTCTGCTGACGTGCCCTGCCCAGGTCCACTTCTGTCTTCTGATTTGTTCTATCACGTCTATCACCTCTGTCTTCTGCCTTACCCAGATGTTTGTTTTTCTCTCCCGATATGTGATGTTTAACATACATCTTTCCATCTGTGTTTGTGCAGCTGCTAGCTTGTTCTTTGCCTGGATGGTTAGTGCCCATGTTTCCGTGTCGCATGTCATCGCTGGAAGTACGCATGAGTTGAAGACTTGTCTCTTCAAGCAGGTTCCAAAGTTACCCTTGAAGATGTCGCGGTGTTTGGCGAATGCTGTCCAGCCGGCAGTGATCATTCTTTGAACCTTTTGTCTTGTTTTTTTTCTTCTGAAACTGTATCGCTGAAACGATCAATATATTTTAGAACAAATAATTATTGCACTCCCAGTACAAAATAAAACACGTTTTTACACTGATGCAATATATTTTTATATTTTGTCGACAATAATGTTATGCTGTTTATAAATATATACATTTTCCAAGCTAAAATTCAACCTTATATAGATAGGAAAGTGCATAACCACCTATCCTATTTTAGTACCGTAATTTACTTTAGTGATGTATAATGTATTTATACTGCTTATGGAAATAGCAGCTGGATTTATGGTTAATTTATTTAATGTTTCTTGGCTTCAGTAAGTTTCTGTTATCTAAACATTTCATTAAAACTAAAAAAATATATATAGCCAGATGTACCTAGTGAAAAAGGAACATGATAGTATCATTGTTTTTAAATTCCAACAAAAACAATGCCAATCATTCAATATGACATCGGCGTCTCCATCGGCGGCTTCGTGCATGAGAGGTGGTGTTTTTTCTTTTAAATAAATCCGTCTGTCATGAACTATTGCTATGTTCATTCTCCATTTATTCCATATATATTCCTTCTTTTCTTTGCTGAATCTGTGACATAAACAGCAGCTGGTCCACGTTTCATTTTGATAATTTTATCGGTCACGATTCATTCGCAGGTTGGTGGCTAATTCATACACACACACATGTTTAACAAGATTTAACAAGATTGCCATCCAGAAAATTAACTCTAGATGGCAGGTGGACAAGGAAGCCTTTTGGCTTATCGAGAGTCCAATAATTTTTATCTACGTGTATCCCGCCCTTTTAAGGTATGTGTCAATTTTTTGTTTTAAACATATTCACGCTACTAGCACCAACACAATCAGGAGACAATCTGTTCCATTTATTTACAGTCCTTTGTGAGAATGAGAACTTTCTTATATCTATGAGGCATTTACATTTCCCAACATTGAACAACATTTGCCATTTTTCAGACCATTTTATCAACCTTTCAAGATCATCTTGTAAATGTTGTCTATCTCCATCACTTTTAATTCTTCTAAACAATTTTGTATCATCTGCAAATTTAAACACCTTACTTGTTATATCGTCATCCAAATCGTTGATATATATTAAGAATAATATAGGTCCCAGTACTGGTCCCACTCAAAACTGATTTCCAGTTTGAAGCCTCCCCATCAACTATTACCCGTTGTCTTCTGTCAATTAGCAATTTTTTTATCCAGTTAATTAAACCATGTCCTATGCCGTGGGCCTTTAGTTTAAGCAGTAACATTTGATGTGGCACTTTGTCCAAAGCTATCTGAAAATTTAGGTAGATGATATCTACTGGTGATCCTTCGTCTACCCACTTAGTTATATCTTCCAAAAAACATAACATATTTGTTAAGCATGACCTCGCTTTTAGAAACCCATGTTGAGATGGGTTTAACAAGTTATGTTTAACAAGAAAATCCACCATGTGATCTTTAATTAGTCGTTCTAATAATTTGCAAATCACTGACGTTAAACTCACTGGTCTGTAGTTCTCTGTCTTGTTTCTGGAACCTTTTTTTAAAATAACGGTATAATGTTCGCTTCTTTTCATTGTTCTACAATTTCCAATAGTAGTTTGGACGGAATCCCATCCACTCCAGTTGATTTATTATCCTTCATAGCCCTAATTTTCTTAGCTACCATTTCCGGTGTTACAATTAACTGTCCTAAATAGAGGATTCTGCCCCCTTGAACTTAGCCTCTGGTACTGGCAGTGAACTAATATCTTCCCTGGTAAACACTGAACTAAAATACTCATTCAGGTCTTCTGCCATTAAGAATCCCTCTGATATTATATTTCCAACATTATCTTCTAGAGGACCGACCTTATCCTGAACTTTCTGTTTGCTACGAACATATGCATAACAACTCTTGCGGTCTTGTTTTATATTACAAGCTAATTTTTTGTCGTAGCTTTTCTTCTAATTTCAGTTGTAGCTTGGTTTAGTACTTCTTTATAAATGTTGTAGTCTTCGTCATATCCCGTAAGTCTATATGACTTCCACATTCTTTGTTTGTACTTAAGTTTTCTAATGGCTTCTTTCGGTAAGTATTTCTTTCTGGTCCGTTTCCCTTGTTTTTTGAAGGGAACAAATTTATGTACGATGCACTCTATTTCATTATTTAAGATATTCCAGCATTATGTTGCTGTCTTATTCTTCAGTGTGTTATTCCAGTCTATCTTTGCTAAACATTTCCTCATTTCCTTATATCTTCCTTTGTGGAAGTTTCTCCTGAACTGCGTTTTATTATTTTTTTCTGATTTTACTTTGATGGTTAAATGTGTCTGGTTGTGATCACTACTTCCCAGAGGCTCACATAATTTAGCATTGTCAACTAATTCATTCTGTGAGGACAAAACTATGTCTAACACATTCTCATCCCTGGTTGGCTCTAGCACGTGTTGAGAAAGCAAACTGTCTTGTACTCAAACTTGTGGTCCTCACTCCCCGTACTCTGTAGAGATTTCCATTGTATATGCCCGTGGTTAAAATCTCCCATTTAATAATACAGTACCGTTTGCTAACTTCCCTTATAGCATTTTGTACTTTTTCGTTCTCTTCTACATTTATGTTTGGACTTCGATAAACTAACCCCACCGTTAACGCTGAGTTTCCTGTAACTATATTACACCAAACAGCTTCTTTGCAGTCTGCTTCTCTTTCTAATTTTATTTCATAAGCCTGGATGAAATGAAATTAGAAAGAGATGTTGATGACGTATTTCTTGGATCTGTTAACTTGGCGTAGCTAATCGAAGTCTGACGGACAGTCCCGAATATTCATGAGCATGCCTTCTACGGTTCATTAAGGTGGGCCCAATGTAGAAAACGTCCGCGTACGCGTACATGAAATAATCATATTAACAGGATTACTTAATAATTGCGTATATTACAAAGAAATAAAAATTATCAAAGAATCCCTTTAACACGGCGAGCGACAGTGTGGCCTGTTGTTTCTGCAATCGCATAACTTGATATAATTTATGTAAGCGTAAATATAATAATTGTATCTACAAGTTTGTGGCTGGATGTACACAGAAATTGGGTATCTTTTTGAGTTATTGCCATTTGAACATCGTGAATGCTCAACCTTGCATTATATCCGCTGCCGCGTGTCCATTGCAGGATTAAGCATTCGCGATGTTCAAACGGCAATAACTAAACAAAAACTAAAATCAAACCCTGGTACACCGAGTGGCATATTTGTAGATACCATTATTATATCCTACTGTGATATCAACAAATATTAAAGCACATTGCAACTTTGAGCATTCGTAACATTCAAACAGCAATAACTCAAAAAGTCAAAACAATTCCTGGGTGTATCCAGCGACTCAATTGTGGGTAAGATTATTATCTTTATTGTGATATACAAAATATTAAATTCCGATATTGCTATTTTAGGTACGGCCTGAAACACCAACCCAACAGATGCGCGCCATGCTAAGTCTTAGCGGTGCTACCTGCGGTGACGTCACTACGACCGCTAGGTGTCGCAACAAACTTTGCAGAAAACGTATAGAAAAGCGCAACCAAAAGGGGCCTTGAACAGGGTGACGGAGGGGGGTACAAATTTGTTGAACAACAGAACACTATTTTAGAGTATATTTCATTCATGTTTGGAATAAAAAAGGTTTTCCCTTACTCTTTAAGCCAGCAGGAAATAAGTTTTCATTTCATCGTCATCTAAAATCCTATCCTTAAAAATATTAACAATCCTCTTTAGCTTCCGAGCAATTCAATCTGTTGACGACCGTCTCACTGCTCACCATTATGATATTGCTTTGGCTTTGCTGCACCAAGGGCAAGGCGGTGGGGTATTTCGAGGATATTGGCGGTAAAGAAGTAATGTTTTATTTATTACTGACATGTCACACGAACTTGAATATTTCACACTCGAATAACGTCGTCTATATTACAGATTCATTCGAATGTGTAAGATTAACCAATCACTATGCGTGGATGAATCTAAACCGACAATGGCGCCACATAGCGAATGAAACATGACGTATTGGCGGGGTAGGCTGTCTTGGTGCCGCCATCTAACGGATACATTTATACTAAACATTAGACGGTATAGACAATTATAAATCGTCTCTGGCGTAATGTGCTGGCGTCGTAGGCGAATGCTGTAGGAGTCTACATCAACAACAACCATTTGATTGTATTCATATTTATTTACAACAAAGGTGGACAATGCTAAGATTGTTATAGGAAGTACATTTGGTGGAATTACTGGCACAAGTGCAACTAGTCTATATTGCTTATGTAGATGTCAAATAGATGAGAACTAAAGAAGCCGACATGTGGAACTATACAATCCACAGAAACCATCACCTTTTCGGTACAAAATGTGCTATGCTAAAATCTCAATTGCCTGAAATACAACAGGGTGGCTACAATATTACTTAATCCTTCGTTTTACTGATTTTTTCTGAGTAATTTGGAATTAAACAGGATTTAGTTAGATTTTAGGAGTGACAAAACAATTGTCCTTCCTTCGTTCGTGTTAGGCCGACTATGATAACACAACATAATTATTGTGAATAAACTTTTACCCGTCATAAATATAAACTAAATAAATATCCATGATTTGAAGCATATACTACAACAGATGCCTGTGTTTTATATGTACGCTATGAATAGTGCAAGTCAATATATAAAAGTTAATTTCTACAATAGACACACCTATATACATATAAAACTGCATGTACATAAAGCACAACTCTCAAACAAATAGAGTGTGTATATAATTCAATAATGTCCCTACATTGTGCAAACGTAACACGTCTATATAAACAAAATGATATAAATATAAAACGATCTCAGTTTGTCTCCTATAAATGGTGTATCTTCGACAACTAAACTTAAAAATTTCTCAATAACACAAAACACCAATCAATCAATCCCCATACGTTTGGTGCAAGCGTGTCTATGGCATACATTTGTACACACTCGCACATCTGCACATAATATTTTATGTATATAACATTGTACGTGTAAAAACTTATGTCTGAATCAGATTAAATCTTATAATTATATCAATGTTAAAAAATAAAGTGTTATCACAACTGACGTTACACTGTACACTGTCAAATGCTACAAGTAACAAGATTACAAAATGTTCTTTACCAAAATCTTTCAAGTGTCACCTTCGTTGTCAGTTGTTGTTGACAACACTCAAAAAACAAAGCATGTTGTAAAAACATCATGTATGATACAAACACACACCATATATGGACATGTGTCAGACTAACACACACACACACACACACACACCATATATGGACATGTGTCAGACTAACAAACACACACACACACACACACACACACACACACACACACACACACACACACACACACACACACACACACACACCATATATAAACATGTGTCAGACTAACACACACCATATATGGACATGTGTCAGACTAACACACACACACACACACACACACACACACACACACACACACACACACACACACACACACACACATCATATATGGACGTGTCAGACTAACAAACACACACACACACACACACACACACACACACACACACACACACACACACACACACACACACACACACACACACACACACACACACACACACACACACACACACAATACATGGACATGTGTCACACTAACACACACACACACACCATATATGGACAAGTGTAGGTCATTATTATGATAACATCTGTTTATGATTGCTGTGTGACACGCTAGAGAGTACAATGTCCTGTCTGTCTGTCTGTCCCCTGCTTCCTTCCCTCCACTGCCAAATGTCCCATCAACTATGTTGGTGCTGATCCAAACTCTTCTAGCGTCTTCCAGTGTGGGTGTGTTTCTTGGAGGTACAATCTGTCTTCTATCGCCCTCTTGTGTAGGGTGGGTGTGTTTCTTGGGATTACAAGGGTGGGTGTGTTTCGTAGGGGTACGATCTGTCTTCCATCGTTCTGTTGGGTAGGGTGTGTGTGTTTCTTGGAGGTATGATTTGTCTTCTATCGCCCTCTTGGGTAGGGTGGGTGTGTTTCTTGAGGTTACGACCTGTCTTCTAGTGCCCTCCAGGGTAAGGTGGAGGTGGAGCTTGGGGGTATGATCCATCTGGAAGATAAACTTGTATTAGTTTTGGTGGTAGTTGTACAACTATACACAAATTTAAAGATATATCATGACATCTGAAATACAACAAACTACATTTTTTATTACTAATTTGAACTCGCAAGAATATATAATTTTAAATATTCAGTAATTCAGCTTATTTAGGTTTGTAACAATAGGTTAGCTGCCTTTGAGACAGGGCCCACTACCCTGGGCATCAATCTCTCCTGCTTTCACTTTGATCTCACTTATTCATCCACTCAGTCTGACATGATTTACTTTACAATTTATTTTTATTTAAAATTTTATTTGGTTTGGCATGTAAGCTAACATCAGTTAACTGAGAATGGAACTAGACCACATCGAATTGTCATGATCAAGTAACAGAAATATAAACAGTATATTTCTACATGTCCCCCAGCTCATCCTGTCTCTGATGTCACCACAGTAGAAACATCACTGACCAATCAAACCTCATCCTGTCTCTGATGTCATCACACTAGAAATGTCATTGACCAATCAAACCTCATCCTGTCTCTGATGTCATCACAGTGGAAACGTCATTGACCAATCAAACCTCATCCTGTGTCTGATGTCAGCACAGTGGAAACGTCACTGACCAATCAAACCTCATCCTGTGTCTGATGTCACCACAGTGGAAACATGAGTGACCAATCAAACCTCATCCTGTCTCTGATGTAATCACAGTGGAAACGTCACTGACCAATCAAACCTCATTCTGCTCTGATGTCATCACAGTGGAAACGTCACTGACCAATCAAACCTCATTCTGTCTCCGATGTCATCACAGTGGAAACGTCACTGACCAATCAAACCTCATTCTGTCTCTGATGTCATCACAGTGGAAATGTCACTGACCCATCAAACCTCATCCTGTGTCTGATGTCATCACAGTGGAAACGTCACTGACCAATCAAACCTCATCCTGTCTCTGATGTCATCACAGTGGAAACGTCATTGACCAATCAAACCTCATCCTGTGTCTGATGTCAGCACAGTGGAAACGTCACTGACCAATCAAACCTCATCCTGTGTCTGATGTCACCACAGTGAAAACATGAGTGACCAATCAAACCTCATCCTGTCTCTGATGTAATCACAGTGGAAACGTCACTGACCAATCAAACCTCATTCTGCTCTGATGTCATCACAGTGGAAACGTCACTGACCAATCAAACCTCATTCTGTCTCCGATGTCATCACAGTGGAAACGTCACTGACCAATCAAACCTCATTCTGTCTCTGATGTCATCACAGTGGAAATGTCACTGACCCATCAAACCTCATCCTGTGTCTGATGTCATCACAGTGGAAACGTCACTGACCAATCAAACCTCATTCTGTCTCTGATGTCATCACAGTGGAAACGTCACTGACCCATCAAACCTCATCCTGTGTCTGATGTCATCACAGTGGAAACGTCACTGACCAATCAAACCTCATCCTGTGTCTGATGTCATCACAGTGGAAACGTCATTGACCAATCAAACCTCATTCTGCCTCTGATGTCATCACAGTGGAAACGTCACTGACCAATCAAATCTCATTCTGCTCTGATGTCATCACAGTGGAAACGTCACTGACCAATCAAACCTCATTCTGTCTCCGATGTCATCACAGTGGAAACGTCACTGACCAATCAAACCTCATTCTGTCTCTGATGTCATCACAGTAGAAATGTCACTGACTAATCAAACCTCATTCTGCTCTGATGTCATCACAGTAGAAACGTCACTGACCAATCAAACCTCATTCTGTCTCTGATGTCATCACAGTGGAAACATTTGCCACAACATTTACACTTTTTGGGGTTAGCAGATTCCAGGGCAAATGACTTAATTTAAAACGTTGGAAATGTATCTGGATCAAAAGACTTTATTGAGACTGCGGGTGATCTGCAGGAGTTTACCTGATGCAGGAATAGGAGGGGCAGAGGCTGGTGCCCCATATGGGGTGGAAGCTGGTGCCCCATATGGGGTGGAAGCTGGCGCCCCATATGGGGTGGGGGCTGTCTCCATGAAAGGCTGGCTGGGAACTGGCACTAGACAACACAAAGTGAACAAAATAAACATAAGCAGAGAAACAAGAAACATAAATAAATGTAAAACTCAACAAATAATATACACAATACATCAAAAGTGAAAAGAATTAACTTTATGAAGTAAATTAAAATTTATTGCTGATGCTGATACAGCAAGCATTAAGTGCATGCGTGCATGCGTGCATGCGTGCATGTGTGTATGCATGCATGTGAGTGAACTGTTTTTGTGCATTCAGATGCATGTGTGTGCGTGTGTGCTTGTGCGTGCATGCGTGAGCATGTGGGTATATATGCATGTGTGTGCATGCATGAGAGCTTATAATTTCAGCTTCTTATGTGACAGAATTCGCGATCAAACACAACACTGGAGTTAGTGCCACTGACAGAACAAAGTAATATAATCATTGATGTAGCGATGTGTAAGTAGGTTCATCAATGTCTACGAGAAACACAACAAATGATTAGTCAATATGACACTGACATGAAAGTCATGTCAGGGTCATGTCCTGATAACACAGCTCAAGTGAGGACAGGGTGACCTGGAGAGGGTGCATTAGACAGGGTGTCTTACCTGGGGCCCCGTCTTGTTCTGGAGCAGTGTTGGGGTAAGGGGATTTGGTTTCACATGGGGGGACATAGTCAGCATTCTCACCTGATGTGCGATGTAAAACAGAACATCAAACCAACAACAGAAGTATGTCTATAAACCCCTCCATGACTGACGGTTTAGAACAGCCTCAGTTTGTTAAGACACAAACATGGTGGGTTTATAGCAAGCACAAAATATATAACATAATCAAATAAAACATGCTGGTGCACAGAAGCATTCTCCACTGATTGACATACAAACATCTATGTAAGAGACACCTTCAGTTGCGTCACAAAGTCTCTCGTGTCATCACACGGGGTTGATGTCATGCAAGCAAAGGTAGTCTATTGCTGTGTTCACACAATAAAAGAGACTTGACATTAAACCGGTTTATGACATACAATTGTTCGCAAAGCCACACGTCTTTTCTACAATTGTTTCAAGTTATGTAATTGTCGTCCACTTAATGTTAAGTCGCTTAGTTAATCCACTTATGCGGTGTGTGAACGTAGCATTATTCTGCGCCATGCAAACAAAATTGTAAAGAAAACCCGAATATGTCTTCATTTAGAATGTCATGCAGTTTAGTCAACAACGACTCCATATTACACTCAGACCAACTTCTACGAGACAGGCAATCATACTTACTCATTGGGGGGCCGACAGGGTAGGGACACCCTCCCGCTGGGGGGTAAGGGGGTCCTCCTGCTGTTGGGTAAGGTGGTCCACCCCCTGCTGCAGGATAGGGGGGCCCACTAATGGGGTGCATGGATTGAGGGGGGTATCCCGAGGGCTGGGTGGGGTAAATTTGGGGACTTAGGGGGTTCGGCTCAACGGGAAACAGGGGCACAGCAGTTGGGCCAGTGGGTTGGGCTGGAGGTTGTGGGTAGTTCACTCCCATCTGTGGCCCTGAAAAAGTAAACATAAAAACTTTAAACTACCTCCAGACACAATTTTGTATTCCTCCTTTTGGACTTACGGAAGGGCTAGACTACCATATTTGGACTGTGCACCAACAGAGATAGTGTGGTTGAGTCTTACTATGTTTCTTGTGATTGTCTTGTACAAGTATCAATGGTGTAGTAGTTGGTCACTTGGTGGCGCCACTGTTGGGGCCATTTGTTATCACAGCAGCTTGTAGAGGGGAGCTGTATCAAGTAGTTATTTAACAATATGGTTAATACTACTGAAAATGTTCCCAGTAGCCAAAAATGTGTTTTTGGTCCAGCAAATCATTGGAATGGCTTTAATAGTATAAATAGCTTGTTCAGATGGAGCTTCGTGGGCTCTTGCTGGACATAGTTAATTTGGTGTGATAATGTATTACTTTTCGTCAGAATGTTCTGGCATGTCCACACCAAAGGGGGGCATTACAAATTATTGTAATGATTATACTTAGATAACACTGATTAATCAGACCGACTACACTTCTAGACAGGAAGGGTAGAGAAATACAAGACCAAGATATGAACATGGAACGAACAGAGGAATTCTACACCGAGTTATACGACTATGAACAGAGTACCATAATTCACACCGACCCAAAAGAGGTACCAGAGATAACACCATAGGAGGTGGAAGCAGCGCTAAGAGATACGAAGAACGGGAAGACATCAGCCAATGACCATGTAAACATTGACACATTAAAAGCAGGAGAAGCTATCATCTCGAAGACACTGGCTAAGCTGTATACTAAATGTTTATCAGAAAGAACGCAAAGATGGTGATAATCTTCAAGAAGGGAAATAAGAGACTTAAAGAACTACAGATCGATATGTCTGTTATCAAACATCTACTAACGAATAGGCTAGAGAAGACACTCAACGAAAACCAACCAGGAGAGCAAGCAGGATTCAGAAGCAGGTATTCAACGACAGACCACATACACGTCGTAAACCAACTGAAAGAGAAGTGCCGAGAATATAATATCCTGTTCTGCTTCGCTTCCGTCGACTACGAGAAGACTTTCGACTCGATGCAAACTCAAGCTATACTGACCTCCCTTCAAGAACAGGGGATAGAAGACGTGTACATCGAACTCCTAAAACTTGTGAAAGACATCTACACCAACAGCTCGGTGACAGTCCGCCTACACAAAAAGAGCAACAAGATCTACATCAAGAGAGGAGTACGACAGGGTGATACCATACCGCCCAAGCTGTTTACGGCAACACTCGAAAGCATATTCCGAAGACTGACCTGGGAAACCAGAGGCTTGAGGATAGATAGAGAATATCTCAGTCATCTTTGCTTCGAACTACAAAAAATGCTGCAAGAGCTGGCTGATGAAAGTTAAAAACAAGGTCCGAAGATGAACATTTGTAAGGTCTAAGACAAAGACAAAAGTGATGCTAGAAAATGACAACACCACACAGATAGAGAACGTTGAAAGCTACGTCTATCTGGGACAACGTTACAGTATCAGAGACAAAAACCAAGTCAAGGAGATTCAAAGAAGGCTCACTGCCGGCTGGACAGCATTCGCCAAACACCGTGACATCTTCTAGAATAACTTTGGAACTTGCTTGAAGAGACAAGTCTTCAACTCATGCGTACTTCCAGCGATGACATACGGCATGGAAACATGGGCACTCACCATCCAGGCAAAGAACAAGCTAGCACCCGCACAAACAAAGATGGAAAGAAGTTTGTTAAACATCACATATCGGGAGAGAAAAACAAACATATGGGTAAGACAGAAGGTCATAGACGTGATAGAACAGATCAGAAGACAGAAGTCGACCTGGTCAGGGCACATCAGCAGACTACGAGATAACCAATTCACATTGTGTATCACAACCTGGAGAACTTGCGAAGGGAAATGATCTAGAGGAAGACTAGCGAGAACTAGATGAGTACTGGAAGGGCACCATCTGGCAGAGGATAGCGCAAGACAGGAAACAACATGCTGAAGCCTTCACCCAACCATGGGACACTAACGGCAGCAGAATGATGATGATGATGATGAATACTTAGTAAGTTTTAGCTCTCTAACAACTTGTCCTGGTTTATTGTAGGTAAACATACCCACTGATCTGAGATGATTTAACTTTAACTTAACTTTTTAAAAACTGTTGTAACTTATTTAACTTATTTAACATATTTAATTAATTAATTAATTTATATAACCGATATAACTGTTATTACTTTTAGTCTTTTTATTTTTACATTGTGTATATTGCATGTACATTTGTTTTATATGTCTTAATATGCTGCTACACTCCACATGAATTTCCCTCACAAGGGACAATCAAGTATTGTGATTGTGATTGTGATCTATGATGTTCTTTAGAGATATAAACACATTTCCTTCATTTCACAGATGTGAAACAAATGTCCACAGAAATCACGTGTTTTACGTTATCCGAAGATATGCTTGTATATCTTGAATGAATGAAAGTTTATTTAACAACAACACAATACATGCACAGTATGGTGTGTTGCTACTGCTGAAAGGACATAGCTGAAGTCATGGACTTATATGTTGCTATGCTAGACACAAATAAAAAAAACTGTACAAGTACAACACGAATTATAAATAAATTACAAAATAATATTCACAACTCATATATAAACTTGTTACCATAGTGCTTGTGTTACTAATATATGGGTTTAACTAAACATCATCTTCAATTAACAATTCACAAATATGTAGAAAGTAATGATAACGTGAATGCTTTTTTGAATTGTGTTAAACTTTTAAGCTGAGTCAATTTATATTATAAATTATTCCACGTTTTTTATACCCTTGAGGGTGAGTGACAGCAGTCGGAGGGTGGTGTTTGTCTTTTTTCTGGAACAGTTTGCTTTGTCTGGTATCATGTATGTGTATAGATGCAGTTGGTTCAAATAATGCCTGAACATGACCATTTAAAGAGTGGTTGTTTGCTTTATAAAAAATCATAGTCTTGTATTTAATTACATAATGAAATTTAAGTAAGTTTGAGAGATAGAAAAATACAGATGTATGATCATGGTAATTAAGGTTATAAATAATCCGTATAGCTTTTCTGTAACAGTCTAGATTGATAATTATTTCCCCAGATCTCACAGCAATATGACATACGTGGTTGAAAAAGTGATTTATAATGTGCATAATGCTTAACAACTAAGAACATGCATAGTTTTATATAAAATACTTTTGATTAAACCATTTTTATGTGTTCTCTCCATGTTAAGTTTTCATCAATGGTTACTCCAACAAATTTTGTATGTGATACCTGCTCAATGTTTGTCCCATTCAAATATATTCACACCTGTTCTAGGTTGTTTTTTTATTGTTAAAGATTATAAACTGTGTTTCGTTTACATTGAGCGATAATTTATTTGCTCGGAACCACAGGTCTAGTTTTTTAGTTCGTTGTTAACAACAGTGCTTACATCATCTGTGTTACTAGCCAAGCAAAACAAGTTAGCATCATCTGCAAACAGAATTATATAAAGCAATTTTGAGACTTCACACATCATTAATGTACAGAATAAATAATAATGGGCCAAGGATTGAAACTTGGGGGACTCCACACTTGATATCCTTTTGTTCTGAGTTACTGTTGTTATAGCATACATATTGTCTATGGTTGGTTAAGTAAATTTTCATCCAGTCCAGAGCCAGACCCCTTATTCCGTAGCATTGCAACTTACTTAGCAATATGTTGTGGTTAACATTGTCAAACTCTTTTGATGACCACAATCATACTTTGGCGGAAGTAACCTTTTCAAAAAATTATGTTAAAGCTAGTGAAGTTGAATGATTACTTCTGAAATCATACTGTCCATCTGTCAATATGCGTTGCATTTCAATAAAAGATGTTAGCCTTTTGTTGAATATTTCTCAAGTATTTTTTTTAAATTGGGATAAGAGAGATATAGGTCTATAATTTGAAAATTGAAAACAATCTCATGACTTAAATACAGGAAGTTTTTTGCTAATTTCATACCATATGGAAATGATTGCTGATTTCATTGTGTCAGTATGAAGTTTTACTTTTGCACCCAGACAAATTTTCGAGGGACATGTACATTGATTATGATACAGTACGTTTAAAAAAATCGGTTGGCTTTGTTCCCAGGCTGAGTTTGGATAATTTGGTACTTGTCAACAAAGAAATATTATATATTTCTTTATTTTCTGGTACTACTAGATTTTCACTAACACGAAACTTGTTCAGATATGTGGTTTCAGACTTTCTTTTACCTATTATGCTGTTATGAGTTTTCCAAGTTTCTCATATATATATATCTTACAATCGTCAAGTTTTTTCTGTAATAGTTTTTCTTTATAGACGTAATCATTTTGTTAACTTATTTATTATAATGTTTGTAGCGACTTTCTGATAATTCTCCTTAGAATTGCTAAGTACAGAATATTTTTCTTTATGCATGCGTTTTTAGCCTTCTTGATAACCAAGATTGAGAAACACACAATATTGAACATGTCTGAGACAATTTATGTTCAATGACTAACACATTTCCATTGATAGTGAATCAAGTTGGTGTTTAATTTGAAGTGAAGACTGGCAGACTTAGTGTTATTTACCAAAAATTGCCTGTCCCCCCGAGAGCAAAGGCTCAATAGCAATAAAACAGAAAACAAGTGGATACCGTAGAACGTATTTCGCTACTATTTTCTCTGCATTTATTGACACTGTGATTAGATAATCTCTTGGCTGTTTTTCTATAACTTGTAGTTGTCAATTAATTTATTGTCACCTAAGATGATAGAGATAATGAATCATGCCTAGGCCTTTCAGAATATTTGTGTTTCCTGTCACAATATGTACTCAAGTATTAGTGTGGATAGGTAAGATAGATACTTGCAAAATGCCACAAAATTTGGCACAAACTCTTGTGCAGTACAGGAAACGTAATGAACAGAATTACGCGCGTTACTTCACCTGAGATAGGGACAAGTGGGACAGTAATATGCCGAAACACCCCAGTTGATCAACGATGCAATAAAATTAGCCAAGAGGCCCTGAAGTCCTTGGGACTATATTGTGAGTTTATAATTATTAATGAAATGGTTTTTGGTGAATCATAGTTACAGATCATTAAGGGTTATGATGGAAGTAAAATGTTGACATGTTTAGTGGAGACTATATGCATGCCAGAGAAGATACAACTGGAAATAAAATATGCATTTTGACTTAAAAACAGTAGCAATTAATGACATAATACTGATTAAATTGGAGTGAAGTAATAGCTGCAATATGTATATAAAACATGTGATTAATATTCCTTATAATTTTGGCTAAATATGCTTTTTAACCTTTTCGAGTATATCTAAGTTATGTTATTTTATATATTATTATTTTGCATTGCATTGATAATTGTGTCTATTGCTGTTTTAAAGTTTCTCAGGTTCTGCCAGTGCAGTAGGGATTCCCATTACACATTATAGTTACAGCCTACATGGAGGCAATCTGTTTGACACTGGGACAATGGCAGGCAGTGAGCCAAGGCTGGTAGAATACACAGGTTTACAGCTGGCCGCTCCACTCAGCCACCCCAATGATCAGGGAAAAGTCCACTATCCAGTTATAAATATAGATCAGTGGCTGCAGGAGGCTTACAGCAGTAGGGAAACAGCAGGAAAATTTTGCATTTTGAGGGGCCCTGAGGTGCCCTTAGAATGATTCAATCAAATACAGATGTCTTGTGTATAGTGGCACCACCACTTGAAATGTCTATGCAAAATCAGAGAAAAAGTTACTGAAGAGTTTTTAAAAAATATACAAAATGTGAAAATTTACCAGTTTTGGGGGGTGAATCCAATCAAAACAGATTTCTCGTGCATAGTGGCAGTACCCTAAGATACGTCTATGCCAAATTAGAGAAAAAGTTGCAGCTAAAGGTGGACGGCGCACGCGGAGTGATGGCATAAGTCCGTTGGACCTTCAGCCCGAAGGACTACAAATCATTGTAGTTTGAATGGCTATTGCAGTAAACCACGGGTAGATTGGATGAGACGAATTGTTGTTCCAAGAACCTCAACATGTCTACATTCGTAACAAACTACAATTTTGTTATTATATCGAGTTCATATTTTTTCCATTTCTAAATCGGACTGGGGACATTTTTGGTAGTATCAACCATACAACAATGTACACTAATCTGTAGAACATAAGCCTGTACATAGGCAATTGATTCATGAAAGTTTACACTTCTCAGTGTTGTTGTCCAGTATCACACTTGCAGTGTCGGTGAACTTGGGCGCATCTTATCAGTGACTTTCACAGGCTGAAAACTGGGAGTGAAAGAGAGAACAAGAGTGAGAGTAACAGACAAGTCTTTTGGACTATGGCATTTGTGAAATACAGATGAGGATGGTGTTTACCTGTGAGAGGCATGGCAGTACTGGGCGGCTTGGCATGGCCGTTCTCTGAAAGGTAAAAGAGTCTTGGTCATCAAGTGTCAAAGTTGTGTGAGTTATTGTCTTCCTTCTACCTGGCCAAGTAATGTGTACTTGACTCAAATGGAGTATAATTTATATTTGCTGTTCTCGTCGTTGTGAAGAAATATTACTCATATTTTAAAGTTACATACAACATGAATTATTCTTTAGTAGAACAAACAATGTTAATGTAATCCAATTAAACAATGCAGTCCTAATACAGTAAGTACAAGTTCTCTGTGCATTTGAGACATTTAGAAGCAGCTCTAAACATGAGTGTATATATCACAGACAAGTCTAACGGTGCCATGTAATGACTCCAGAGGTACATACGTCTAAACCGTTGCTGGGCAATCGTCTTTATATTGTTTCTCTTATGTCTGCAGCAGCAGCAGTAGATCATTGTACCAAAGATGGCCACCCCAAACAAGATGCCAATGACCACCCCCGCCACGCGACCACCACTGAAACATAAACATCACTGTCTGACACGACCTTTACTGGAACATACACATCATTGTTTGATACGACCATCACTGTAACATACACCTCTGTCTGATATGACCATCACTGGAACATATACATTACTGTCTGCTACGACCATCACTGGAACATACACATCATTGTTTGATACGACCATCACTGTAACATACACCTCTGTCTGATATGACCATCACTAGAACATATACATTACTGTCTGCTACGACCATCACTGGAACATACACATCATTGTTTGATACGACCATCACTGTAACATACACCTCTGTCTGATATGACCATCACTGGAACATATACATTACTGTCTGCTACGACCATCACTGGAACATACACCACTGTCTGATATGACCATCACTGCAACATAGACATTACTGTCTGCTACAACCATCACTGCAACATACACATCATTATCTGCTACGACCACTGGTGGAACAAACACATTGTTGTCCGATATGACCATCACTGCAACATACACATCATTGTTTGATATGACCACTGGTGGAACATACACATCACTGTCTGATACGACCATCACTGCAGCATACATATCATTGTCTGATACTACCATCACTGCAACGTACACATCATTGTTTGATATGACCATTGGTGGAACATACACATCACTGTCTGATACGACCATCACTGCAACGTACACACACACTGGCCCACACCAACTGTGCACACATCATGACATTTTCTTACTTGGAATTGTGCCACTTAAGGACAACAATCACAAACGCCGTGTAGACATAACAGAATGCTAGACTGACTGCTGCGTACGTGTGAAACTACTTCACAATGAACTCGCATTCAATCGACACTTTCTACCAACTATACAAATTGTTTAATTGTTATCCGCCAGGTGGCAGCACTGTTCTTTAAAACCCCCCACAGCGAGGGGACACATACAGGATGCAGCCACACCTGCGTCAGTCATCATTGACATCTATCTCTGTCGACCACATCCGTGTTAGTAAGTTAGCACAACTTGTCCATTGTACTAGAAAGGACAAACCCATCCAACACTGCTACTATTGAATTAATGCCGGTAACTGGGAAGTTTTCTCTATATTTTAGTCTACCCACGCTAGGAGTGCCCAATGTGAAGTCTTGTCATCCCCATCATCAACAGTTTCATACAGTATTAATGAGGTTTCATTATAGTTTTAATGAGGTTTCATACAATATTAATGTTTTAATAATTCTTATTACTAGCACCTAATATATTTATTTAGTTATTTCCTTTTCTAGAAATTCTACATAATTTTATTACTGTATTTATTTTAAGTTATTCCTATTATAAGTAATATTTCTGTAATACATATTATTTTTAATTCTACACTATTTTATGCATTTTAATATATTGTGAAGCACCTAAAAAAATTGGGATCTAGAGCTATATAAAATAAAATATATTATTTTTATTATTTATAGTACAGTGACATCATTAATGACTTAAACAATTAAAACATTGTCATATTATAATCAACCTAAGTGAATACTCACAACTCACAAAGTCAAACTCAACATATTGGCACCAGACATCACATACAACAAACACCACCACTCACATACAACAAACACCACCACTCACATACAACAAACACCACCACTCACATACAACAAACACCACCACTCACATACAACAAACACCACCGCTCACATACAACAAACACCACCGCTCACATACAACAAACACCACCGCTCACATACAACAAACACCACCGCTCACATACAACAAACACCACCGTTCACATACAACAAACACCACCGCTCACATACAACAAACACCACCGCTCACATACAACAAACACCACCGCTCACATACAACAAACACCACCGCTCACATACAACAAACACCACCGCTCACATACAACAAACACCACCGCTCACATACAACAAACACCACCTCTCACATACAACAAACACCACCACTCACATACAACAAACACCACCGCTCACATACAACAAACACCACCGCTCACATACAACAAACACCACCACTCACATACAACAAACACCACCGCTCACATACAACAAACACCACCGCTCACATACAACAAACACCACCGCTCACATACAACAAACACCACCCATGCGTAAACACCTTTAATCCGACACAAGTACAAGGAACTGAGTGATTATCCTCTGTGCAACTAACAACCAAATGTTGGGTCAAATACAAACAAATGTTCTGTATGGCAGACTTTCCAAAACAAGTTGATGTAACTGACTAGAACGCAATTTACTCTCGCAATTTACTCTGGGGAGTTGGAGGAGGGAACTGATCCATCATCAGACATGAGAAAGATAAACAAACAGGAACAAGACAACCGTTTTTTCTCCTACATTCCGCAGCAGGAGGGAGACATTAGGACTGGGTGAGTGGGAGCATCTGCCATGAATTGTCATCCTTCCCCCTTCCCTTCGGAGTGACGCCAAAGCACCAACTGTGGGTGGAAACTCGTGCAGTAAAACATGCTTTAGTGCACAAAAGTCTCCCTTGGCTGGTTGGTTTCTTCTTGCACAAGTCGTGTGTTCATGGGAAGTTACTTTCTCTAGATCTTGCGGGTAATAATGACCCTTATATAATATCTGTTTACATAGCTTTTTGTCAGCCTACACAAATCAGAAGCACCAACAGAAACAAATAGTTTCCACTTGTGCAACTTGACATGGATTTCTTGAACTTAAATATGCTTCTTCAGGAAACATATTTCTTCCTTGAATGAATCTTTCACAGATTACACTTTTTAGTTGATCAACTTCGTTCTGAAGATGGATAAACCTGCCCTTGATGACAACTTGTGCCTTGCCACTAACTGAATGCCTGAGGGGAGTGTTGTGTGTCAAAGTACCATGAGTCATCTACTCTACCTCTGTGGCAAACACTCTTTGTACTTACATCTATAAATAGCAACTGAATTCACCTGAAACCCACAGAACTGAACCTCAATGGGCCCTCAACATTATCAGATTACTACTTGTATACAGGTACATACAGGTAGTGCAGCCAGCCATTGATTATTTGATACAGGCCAGTGTCATTTCAGTGAGTCATCTAAGGTCATGATGATGTCAATGACAGTTGGTAGAGTCATTAGGTGTGACTGGAGCTGGTGAAGTAAACAAAAAGAGGTGGACACATCAAAGACAAAAACCAACAGATGGCTATATATATTATTGTACACACTAGTAGGTGTACATAGTAATAGGTGTACACAATAGCATGTGTACATAGCAGCATGTGTACACATTAGTAGGTGTACATAGTAACAGGAATGAATAAGATTTAACAAGACTGCCACCCACATAATTAAATCTAGATGACAGGTGGACAAGGAAGCCTTTTGGCTTAACTAGAGTCCAACCCTTTTATCTATGTGTATCCCACCCGTCTGAGGTATGTGTAGATTTTATTTTTAAACATATTCACACTATTAGCACCCACATAATCAGCAGATAATCTGTTCCATTCATTTACAGTCCTATGTGAAAATTATAACTTTCTTTTATCTAATCTACACTGCTCCTTTTGCTAATGTAACTAATAAAAAAATGTCTATCTATATTTTCATAACCATTCAATATTTTAAACACTTCTGTCTTATCTCTCAATCTCCTGGTCTTTAATGCTGTTAAACCACATTCTTTTAAGCGTATTTTGTAACTAAAATCCCTCAGTTTTTGTATCATTTTAGTCGCTCTCCTCTGTACTCTTTCTAGCATATCTATGTCCTTCTTGCGATATGGCCCCCACGCTTGTATACAATAATCTAAATGAGGCTCATCTTGTAAATGCTGTCTATGTAAATGCTGTCTATCTCCACCGTTTAATCCTTCTAAGCACTTTTGTATCATTCACAAATTTCAACACCTTGCTAGCTATATCACCGTCCAAATCGTTGGTATATATTAAGAATAATTTAGGTCCCAGTACTGATCCCTGTGGTGCCCCACTCAAAACTGATTTCCAGTTTGAAGCCTCCCCATCAACTATTAACCATTGTCTTTTGTCAATCAGCAATTTTTCTATCCAGTTAATTATACCATTTCCTATGCCATGGGCCTTTAGATTAAGCAGTAATCTTTAATGTTACAATACAGGATATATATGATATTACAAGCTAATTTTTGTTCACAGCTTCTCTTTGAATTTCTAATTTCAGTTGTAGCTTGGTTTAGCGCTTCTTTATAAATGTTGTAGTCTTCATTATTTCCAGTGTGTCTATATGACATTCACATCATTTGTTTGTACTTAATTTTCTAATGTCTTCTTTCGATAAGTATTTCTTTCTGGACCGTTTCCGTTGTTTTTTCACAGGAACAAATTTATCGACGATGCTCTCAATTTCACTCTTTAAGAGATTCCAGCATTTTATTGCTGTCTTATTCTTCAGTGTGTTATTCCAGTCTACCTTTGCTAAACATTTCCTCATGTCCTTATGTCTTCCTTTGTGGAAATTTCTCCTGTACTGCTTTTTAATATTCCTTTCTGATTTTATTTTGACGGTAAAATGTATCTGGTTGTGATCCCTACTCCCCAATGGCTCACATATCTTGACATTGTCAACTAATTCATTCTGTGAGGACAAAACTATGTCTAACACATTCTCACCCCTGGTTGGTTGTAGTACATGTTGAGAAAGGAAAGTACCAGGTGTATGTAATGGCAGGTGTACATAGTGACAGGTGTACATAGTGACAGGTGTATGTAGTGACAGGTGTACTTAGTGACAGGTGTACTTAGTGACAGGTGTACATAGTGACAGGTGTACATAGTGACAGGTGTACATAGTGACATGTGTACATAGTGACAGGTGTACATAGTGACATATGTACATAGTGACAGGTGTACGTAGTGACAGGTGTACGTAGTGACAGGTGTACGTAGTGACAGGTGTACGTAGTGACAGGTGTACATAGTGACAGGTGTACATAGTGACAGGTGTACATAGTGACATGTGTACGTAGTTACAGGTGTACATACTGACAGGTGTATGTAGTAGCAGAAGTAGTAGTAGTTCAGTGAGTTTACTACCAATGACACAGCTGTCTACACGCTGCAACATGCGGCTACATATCAAATAATTTATGCACTTTCTATTTTTTTAACCTTCTAGAAGTGACTGTGATTTTCCTGAGAAAATTCTTTTACTCCTATTATGATTTACTGAGATGTTTATTAGTAGCTTGAGTCAATCTTTAGCGGGACGCGGCTGAGGTTTCTATTTGGTGTTCTGATGTCACATAATACACCAGGATTCTCTGTAGAACTGATTGCCTTCAACTCAGCTCTAGCCAGGTGACCCAGCCAGGTGACTTGTTGACAAGTTGATTCTACTAGCTGCATCACTGCGTACAGAGCTACAGCGGCCGGGTGACATGGTCGGGGGACATGGCCAGGGGACACAGCCAGGTGACTTGTTGACAAGGTGATTCTACTAGCTGCATCACTGCGTACAGAGCTACAGTGGCCGGGTGACATGGTCAGGGGGACACGGCCAGGGGACACAGCCAGGTAACAGTGCTGTTGTTGACGAGAGAATGACACTGAAGTGAGAGGAGGTCAGTGACCCATCATGGGATAGGTTCGACACAAACATCAACAGAAGGTGGAAATTTGTTACTCAACTGGGATTGGTCTGACAGACTTCATTGTCTTGCGACTGCTGCGTCGGCGTGGTGTATGTGATAGTAGGAGCATTTTATGTTTAATATGAAAACTAATGGTACCATATATATATATATATATATGTTTATATATATATATATATATATATATATATACTGTTGATAACATCAAATTCATAATTGTGTTTTACTATAATATTATATATTAAATTAGTCACAAGTATTTAATAAAATACATACAGATAGATTATTTAATGTTCTTGAATATACACTTATAAAATAGTGTGAAACGTTTGCTTGATACTTGTTTCCAATAATTTGTTTGCACAGTTAAGAAAATGTTTGCTACTGATTTCAACTTATTATATTTCTAATTTGTTGTGTGTTGATTAAATGGATTAGCAAGGCTTCAAAGTTCACAAGTGAATATGTATTCTACTTGCGCATTGGACAAGTAAACACTGTAATAAATTTCGAGAGCCCGTGCAGCTCGATAGAGCAATCTAAGAGAGTGTGCCACGCAATGTGACTGTGGATAGACAGCCTTACACCTGAGAGAGAACGTACATTGTGTGCGTGCGTGCGTGCGTGCGTGCGTGCGTGCGTGCGTGCGTGCGCGTGTATGACGCACTACTTACATAGTCCAACAACCAACTTGGGACAATAATATTTGCACATTTCCCCCAGAGCTAAGGCCATAGTGCCATCCGTATACATGACCTGCACCAGCAAAGTAGGCATTCAGTCGCAAAATATTATTTTATTCCTTTTTTGGATTCCACAGATCACATGCTTTTAAATGATTCCTCATTTGTTTAACTATTTCAAATAGCTTCTTTTATTTATTGCTACAATTGAAGCAAACCTTAAAGAAACAAAGTTTTGAGAAATGACTTAATTTTCACTCGTATCATCTGTTGATTTTAATCTGTTTTCATAAATGCGCGTACTTTATTACCTTTAGATTGTTTGTCAAGGAAAAAAAGCCCCAAAGTGCAAAAAATTGTTGGCACTACAAAGCTAGCTGGGGTTAAGGGCCTGATAATTCTACCCCAAGTGTGATGTTGGACTATGCCTACAGCCACTCTAAGGGGTGTATAAGACAATGCAACATGTGGGAACTGAGTGTGTCTGATCAAATGCCCGGGTAGCGAAGCAAAACAATTGGCCTGAGGGAAGAAAAGGTTAGAAAGAGAAACAGAACAAAGTGACTGCTGCAGTCTCAAGTGGACGGAACCATTACTGTTCACAGGAGACGGTCATCAGAGCTGATTGTGAGGTACTGAGACGGGGGGGGGGGGGGCTGAAAGAGGAGGCTGCTGACTACAGGAATGTTCACACATCTCAGGTTTAAAAGTGCTACTATTTTGCTACACATCGAGTCATTTGTAGCAATTTATGTGGTACTACACATTTAGGTCACAGCTTTACATCCTCTCCAGAAAGGTGTTTTTTATTTCAAACATTCAAGGTACATAAATTGTCATTGTTTAAGACAGTTGTGGTTGTTAAAATTTGTATTGCACTAACTATTACAATAATGCAACATTTCGTGAGATTTACTGAGCAATGAATTTTTTTTTTATCGACTTTTGCTTGTTATGAGTTGTGGTATTTTGTCAGTCTCGGGGAAACTGTTGATCTAATGGAAACTGACATTTCCCCACAAACCCACCATCCAACTTGTGTGAGTCTCTGACACTCTGTCTGACCTCAAAACCACATTCCACTCAGTAAATATACGAGAGAAAAAAAACTTAAAATTTACAACTATGTTTAGAGATGAAACCACAAAGGCCACATCGTCTAGTTGCTGACATTAGAGCCATAAATTCTCTGACAGTAGAGTTTTAGCTTTAAGTTCGAAGCTCTGACCGGCGATCCTATCGTGACACTTGATGTATAGCCAATACATTTAACTTAACTCATACGTAATTGCAGTGCTGTTTCAGCTACAACTTTGATGTGGTGCGATATTGCCCAATAAGTGCAGTGTGTGTCTAAGGCCTTTGACCAGGTTAATTGTTACACCTCAGTGTTCTTCCACCAACGACAGTGTGTACTGTCAGTGTTCTTCCACCAACGACAGTGTGTACTGTCAGTGTTCTTCCACCAACGGGTGTGTTCTGGTGTGTACTGTCAGTGTTCTTCCACCAACGGGTGTGTTCTGGTGTGTACTGTCAGTGTTCTTCCACCAACGACAGTGTGTACTGTCAGTGTTCTTCCACCAACGGGTGTGTTCTGGTGTGTACTGTCAGTGTTCTTCCACCAACGGGTGTGTTCTGGTGTGTACTGTCAGTGTTCTTCCACCAACGGGTGTGTTCTGGTGTGTACTGTCAGTGTTCTTCCACCAACGACAGTGTGTACTGTCAGTGTTCTTCCACCAACGGGTGTGTTCTGGTGTGTACTGTCAGTGTTCTTCCACCAACGGGTGTGTTCTGGTGTGTACTGTCAGTGTTCTTCCACCAACGGGTGTGTTCTGGTGTGTACTGTCAGTGTTCTTCCACCAACAGGTGTGTTCTGGTGTGTACTGTCAGTGTTCTTCCACCAACGGGTGTGTTCTGGTGTGTACTGTCAGTGTTCTTCCACCAACGGGTGTGTTCTGGTGTGTACTGTCAGTGTTCTTCCACCAACGGGTGTGTTCTGGTGTGTACTGTCAGTGTTCTTCCACCAACGGGTGTGTTCTGGTGTGTACTGTCAGTGTTCTTCCACCAACGGGTGTGTTCTGGTGTGTACTGTCAGTGTTCTTCCACCAACAGGTGTGTTCTGGTGTGTACTGTCAGTGTTCTTCCACCAACGGGTGTGTTCTGGTGTGTACTGTCAGTGTTCTTCCACCAACGGGTGTGTTCTGGTGTGTACTGTCAGTGTTCTTCCACCAACGACAGTGTGTACTGTCAGTGTTCTTCCACCAACGGGTGTGTTCTGGTGTGTACTGTCAGTGTTCTTCCACCAACGGGTGTGTTCTGGTGTGTACTGTCAGTGTTCTTCCACCAACGGGTGTGTTCTGGTGTGTACTGTCAGTGTTCTTCCACCAACGGGTGTGTTCTAGTGTGTACTGTCAGTGTTCTTCCACCAACGGGTGTGTTCTGGTGTGTACTGTCAGTGTTCTTCCACCAACGGGTGTGTTCTGGTGTGTACTGTCAGTGTTCTTCCACCAACAGGTGTGTTCTGGTGTGTACTGTCAGTGTTCTTCCACCAACGGGTGTGTTCTGGTGTGTACTGTCAGTGTTCTTCCACCAACAGGTGTGTTCTGGTGTGTACTGTCAGTGTTCTTCCACCAACGGGTGTGTTCTGGTGTGTACTGTCAGTGTTCTTCCACCAACGGGTGTGTTCTGGTGTGTACTGTCAGTGTTCTTCCACCAACGGGTGTGTTCTGGTGTGTACTGTCAGTGTTCTTCCACCAACGGGTGTGTTCTGGTGTGTACTGTCAGTGTTCTTCCACCAACGGGTGTGTTCTGGTGTGTACTGTCAGTGTTCTTCCACCAACGGGTGTGTTCTGGTGTGTACTGTCAGTGTTCTTCCACCAACGGGTGTGTTCTGGTGTGTACTGTCAGTGTTCTTCCACCAACGGGTGTGTTCTGGTGTGTACTGTCAGTGTTCTTCCACCAACGGGTGTGTTCTAGTGTGTACTGTCAGTGTTCTTCCACCAACGGGTGTGTTCTGGTGTGTACTGTCAGTGTTCTTCCACCAACGGGTGTGTTCTGGTGTGTACTGTCAGTGTTCTTCCACCAACGGGTGTGTTCTGGTGTGTACTGTCAGTGTTCTTCCACCAACGGGTGTGTTCTGGTGTGTACTGTCAGTGTTCTTCCACCAACGGGTGTGTTCTGGTGTGTACTGTCAGTGTTCTTCCACCAACGGGTGTGTTCTGGTGTGTACTGTCAGTGTTCTTCCACCAACGGGTGTGTTCTGGTGTGTACTGTCAGTGTTCTTCCACCAACGTGTGTGTTCTGGTGTATACTGTCAGTGTTCTTCCACCAACGGGTGTGTTCTGGTGTGTACTGTCAGTGTTCTTCCACCAACGGGTGTGTTCTGGTGTGTACTGTCAGTGTTCTTCCACCAATGGGTGTGTTCTGGTGTATACTGTCAGTGTTCTTCCACCAACGGGTGTGTTCTGGTGTGTACTGTCAGTGTTTACCGTCGTAAATATGTTTACCACACAGTGGAAAAAACATACCAACACTGCGTGTGGTTACCAACGTAAACAACACTGGAAGTGTTGTTTAAAATGATGCCTTCAGACAGGAAAGTATTCCAGGTCACGTCTTGGTTCTTTCATGTAAATGTAAATTGACAACAGTTGGTAGTATTTATGGTGACCCCAGCATCACATTTCTTACCAGCCAGACAATGGGGGCAGTGGCAGAGACCTTACTGTGACTGACAGCACAGGGCCTTGTGCCTATACATTATGTAGCCCTGCCCATACAAGTAGTAGGCATAACATTAATTATACTCATAATACTGCACATATAGATAGATATGCTTGCATGCACTTAGTCATGTTATCTGTCATATATGTTGTTCTGTCCTCTGCTTTTACTTATTTAAAAAATATGTATATAATGCACATATGACAAGCCCCCAACAAGCCTTCCACCGTCACAACAGCACCACCAGACATGACATCCTCAATCTCAGTCTAGCCGTTTTCGAAATGCTGAGTAAACAATGGGGGACCTAGTTATGAAATGAATTACCTATCTGTGCCAGGAGTAGATGTAGACTGAGTGAAGTACCCATGGACTGAGTGAAGTACCTGTAGACTGAGTGAAGTGCCTATGGACTGAGTGATGTGCCTATGGACTGAGTGAATTACTTGTAGACTGAGTGAAGTACCTGTGGACTGAGTGAAGTACCCATGGACTGAGTGAAGTACCCGTGGACTGAGTGAAGTACCTGTGGACTGAGTGAAGTGCCTGTGGATTGAGTGAAGTACCCGTGGACTAAGTGAAGTACATGTGGACTGAGTGAAGTACCTGAGGACTGAGTGAAGTACCCGTGGACTGAGTGAAGTACATGTGGACTGAATGAAGTACCTGAGGACTGAGTGAAGTACCCGTGGACTGAGTGAAGTACCTGAGGACTGAGTGAAGTACTTGAGGACTGAGTGAAGTACTTGAGGACTGAGTGAAGTACTTGAGGACTGAGTGAAGTACCTGAGGTCTGAGTGAAGTACCCACCTGTCCCAGAAGCCGCAGCAGTGTTGTCGCTGTGAGGATCCGCAGCAATAGGTTTGACTGTCGCTCTGGTTCGCCATCGGACAGATGAAGTAGGCATAATTTGTGCCATTAGGACGCAGGTAGTCGTAGCGATTCTCACAGATCTGAGGCTCTGTAACAAGGAAAACTGACGTAGAGGCAACATACACAGCATGGTCTCATCCCCCAAAGTAACCACGTCTACTGATACCAGGGTATCAGGACAGCAATTGTTGTGAACGTGTGACTGCTGTGAAAGTATTCAGCATGATAATGGCATGACATGACATGACATGACATCTCATGAAAATGCAATGCAACACGACATTGTCATGACAATTAAATCATGACTCCATTGTCATGAAAGCAGTGTCATGATTTAACTGTCATGACAATGGATTCGTCACAATGCTGTCATGACAATATTGTTGCAACAATGGAGTTGTGACAATGTTATCAAGACAATGTGGTTATAAAAATGAGCCGTGACAACATTGTCACATTATCATGACAGAGTCACAATAACACTGTCATGACAATGAGTCATGAAAATGTTGTCCTGACAATGAGTCGTGACAAGGGGTCAATATGTACACTGGCTGTGTTGCTGTCAACAATGATGATGCATTAATTGACGGGTCGGAGACAGCTTGGCGTGGCGAGGCATCCGCTGCTTACTTGTGGCTATTTTCACTACTTTTATGATTTAGAACCTCAGATGTACTGTTAACTTACACATTCTATTTGCAGTATGAATTTTGAAGCACCATTATTGAGGAGCATTGCCTGGTTTATCAGCGGCATGCGTCTACATCGACTGCTGCAGCCTGCGTGTGTGTCATTTGCCCGGCATAAGATAAATCAATACTTGTGACACAGAGAGAGCTGCCAGCAGTGTTAACACCACGCCACACCGCATTGCTGCACGGCACAGGGCAGGCGGAAAATTGAATTTCCTGGAAATGTCAACAGTATGCTCTGCCACGCATATACAAACTGAACAGGAAACTTGGCTTATAGGTACAAAATAGAAACATTATTTATCATAGTAGTGAATATATGAGGTGCTGGCTAAACAAATACCTTGGTGGTAAATTCTAGGCCAAAGAACTACAGTGTTTACGCACATTACTGACATGATAGTTTAAATAAAGCAGGTCATAACTGTCATTTTCTCAGGAGATAGAGAGTAATCACTATGACGATAGGCAATAAATTAACTATCACCAGTTACCCTGCCAAGGGTGATCAATCATGTTTACAAGTGCCACTCGCAGCTTCTATTCGTAGCTGAGATTGTAACCGGCCGCACGAATTACATAAATATCCAATAAAATGGGATGTGCTGTAACTCTACCATAACTATTACACTGCATCATGAATAAATATTTACATCACTAACTATAATCATCGGTACTGATGGGAACGCAGTTAAACCGGGCGAAATGAAAATTAGAATGCTTTTTGTGTTTCTCTAAATGTCAACGAGCAGCGAAGGCCTGGCAGCAGACAGACATGTTCATTTGTTTAGTCAACAGCCACTTTACATTTCCCAGTTCTTGAATAATTAATGTCTAACAGAATAAACACTACGGTAGATGACAAGGCAGACATGTTGAAACATTTCGACATCTCTCTTGTGTATTCTAATAATAACTGGTGCTGTCTCGGTCACTGCAGTCAAAGCTGCCTAAAATGGTTATTAATACATACGACTAGAACCTTATGCAATACACGGAGCAACTAACAAGTGCTCATCAGCAGATGAAAATGATCCTGTGATCTTGAAAGCAGATCTAAATTCCCACCAGCATTTAGCCTAATTATGAATTTGGACCATAATAATAATAATAAACTTTATTTATACACCATCAAATCCGGGACTAATGACCCCCGTTCATGGGTGTTTACAAATTGCCAATCATATAAGAAGCATAAAAACACTTTTAAGAGAACAAATAAGAAAATAAATTAAATTAGCAAACAATATCCTAGTATATAGTGTATGCATATATATATAAGCCTAAGTATAGTAAAATTACGGGTAAATGCAATGATAAAATAAACGATTAGCAAAAGTGCTGAACAGCTGAACCTACTGGAAAAAATATATATATAATAAAAATATATATATAAATAAATACAAAATAAATAAAATAAAAGCCTAATTTACATTAAATAATTTTATTAGATACTAAAATGTGACCCTGAGATAAATAAGACTAAAAATGTATTAAAACTATATGCATGAATAAAGCAAAGGTTAAATTATGTCTGGCCATATTAGTTTGAGAACAGAAATGTCTTCAATAATTTTCCAAACTGTCTAGTGTTCTCAATCGCGCGTAATTCCAGAGGCAGAGAGTTCCACAATGTCGGCCCAGCACATGCAAATGCCCGGCGACCATAACGTTCTAGGGTTACGCGTGGAACATTCAAAAGCAGACCACCGCCAGAGCGTAGGGTCCTGCATGGTGCGTAACGATGTAGCAGTGACGCGAGATACACTGGCGTGCCTGCATACAGTGCCGTGTGTACAACCATGAGTAACTTGTACTTGATGCGCTTTCTCACCGGGAGCCATCTGGCAACCTTTGAAATTGCACTAATTAAATTTCAATAATAAGGATCCATTATTTTTTAACAATTCAGTAGACATTCACTGTTTGAAGTGGTAAAACAAATGAAGCAGACCTACCATGTATATTTGGTTAGTTGCTTTAAGGAGAGGAATGGCAGCAAAGATACACGTAAAGACCTGTGGGGATTTGTAAACACCACTGACACACTGTGAACCAGATCCAGACCACCTAAAGCTGCATGCTCTACCAAACAAATAGGCTAAGGTTACATCTCCAGGTTGTCACAGTAGAAACTAGTTCTATCTGTATACCACATGGTATCAAGTTCATAGGACTGCTAAGAATCCTGTACACTTCATCCCTGGCAGACCTACTCATACAAACTTCAATTTAACATGCAATATCTGACAGTTGAATGGTCACTAAGACAATGTGGAACGAATGAAATGAGAGCAAGAGGGTTTGAATCTCAATTCTCTTGATTGAAATGTGACGTCCCGACACTACACTGCCGTGTCCTAGAGATCTTATGCAGCATTCCTATAAATCACAAGTGTAGTCCGTGGTTCTGAGAGAGCAGCCTAGACTCACTGTTAACCTGGGCTATGACGTTGGGGACAATGTAAAGCGAACCAGGAACCCAATACATCGAAGGTTTTGAAATGTGCACCATCCAATTACAGAAAGGTTAAACAAAACATACACTGGGTAAAATGTCATCCAAATTAGAGATGACATACTAGAAATTAATTTAGAAAATTGGTCAATTTTAGCTGGTAACATCTGATTATAGTATTTAAAGTTGGGATTTATACTCCCACATTGAGCCAAGTACAAACCATCATCATTTGGGAAACATCACCATTTATCACCAAATTAAATGCATGTAAGAACAAGGTTTGAGGGGGTAACTAAACATTACTTAAAAGCAATCTTTTAAATTTCAGTTGTACAAACTCACAATGTGACAGACAAGCATTCTAAATGTAACAAAGATATCAACAGAGGAAGTATTCAGCATGTGAGCTGCAGCCACACCTTGGAGTGAGGCTGCTTCCTATGAGCAAGGCTTACCTAAACAGTTATTATACATGTGTACTGACATAAGTTACTGTTATATTTATTTATGAATTTTTACTAACTGTTTTTATCTATGTTTTATGTTAAACATCATTAAATAGTTTTACTTCTGGATATGGATCCAGGGATTGCTCTGGAAAAAGACTTGCATGTGCCCTTTAGGCATATCAGAGATAAAACTATGTGCCTTTTCAAAATTTTATATGCCCCAAATCAGTTTATTATAATTTAATTAATTAATTTGCATGATAGTATGATCCTTTAAATAACCGGGTAAGTGTGAACATTACTTTTTTAATATTAGTCATGTAATCATGTTATTATTTAACTTGTTTGAATTCTATTCAGGACTGCCGGCGCGACATATTTCTGGGTACATAATATAACCATCAATATCAACATGCTCAGAAATGCTTTTTTTTTCAAAATCTGTAACGTCACAAAACTAGATACAGTCTGGGTAGGTGTGCCCCATTTTTTGTGGACTGGTTATGCTGCTACAGTCTACTGCTCCAAGGATAGGGCCGCTACAACGATTCACATACCAAAGGGCACCACCTAAAATATTCAAAGAACAATGTTGATTAAACTTATTTATACACCAAAGCACAGATGTGTGGAATATCCTTACGCAGTCTGGAGCAGTCTTTTGAGAGGACATTAGATTGTAAGTTGTAGAAAAATCACCCAAATAAATTAGCCCAATTAAATTATACTAATAATAATTAAATATAATAATAAGACTAGAACATAGCAATGTCTTTTTTCAAAGTTTACGACCTTGGGTGTCGGGGTCATTTGTAATGAATGTACTCTATGTGAGCCCTGGTGACGGAGACATGATTTATAAACATGCTTTTTGAAATGTTAATTTTTTGTTTAGAAAGTACTCCAATTGCAATATTTAGCAAACATAGATGCATTTAAAACGTGCATATAGCGTAGATGTGTGGATGGATATTATTTGTACAGATATTGATCGGATTGCACTTTGTTCAACAAGAGTTGAAAGTTGACGTTTGGTGATAATATGGTGTTGGCAGCAACAAACACTGTTCAGGGTGCTCCTCTAAAGCTTATAAACAATGTCAATGACAGGCAAGGTGTAGGCCAGGCACAAGGTTATTGATTAGTCTGTTCTCAGTGTCCAGTCACCAGTGTAAGATGTGATTTAAATAATTCATATTCAGGTCATTGTTCAGTTTGTTGTCCACGCGGTTGTTGTCTGTGTTCGGGCGCAAACTGGAGCAAACCAGACCGCTATTTGGGCCTCAAAATGCGCTTAGACGCAGTATTTTTATAGCAAAAATATGCCTGTGATAATGTGGAATGATTTAATTATCGCATCAACGTGTAAATTTAGATAAACCTGTAGTTAGCAACATCCAAGAATCATTAGGCAAAATCGTTAACCGGTGAACACTATAAAAAGAAAGGTTGTTGTGATATCAACATTAAACAATGTGTGAACAAACGCTCCAGTTTGGCCAACTGTCTGGGAGAGTTTGGCCAACTGTCTGGGAGAGTTTGGCCAACTGTCTGGGAGAGTTTGGCCAACTGTCTGGGAGAGTTTGGCCAACTGTCTGGGAAAGTTTGGCCAACTGTCTGGGAGTGTCGGCCAACTGTCTGGGAGAGTTTGGCCAACTGTCTGGGAGAATTTTGGCCAACTGTCTGGGAGAGTTTGGCCAACTGTCTGGGAGAGTTTGGCCAACTGTCTGGGAGAGTCGGCCAACTGTCTGGGAGAGTCGGCCAATTACTAGATCAATAATGTCTGAAGGCAGTGCCACGGACTGAGGCCTACAGAGACAGGGGGAGGGAGACAGAGCCACTGTGGTGTTGTACAATCAGAGTCCCACCTGAACTAGGGCCCAGGAGTCTACTCAGCAAACTTCTTCAAAAGACAGAAACCCCTCATGTTGGATCAACGTCACGTTCCAGTCAGTGTCGGTGGACGCGGGTCTCTGTCAGTGTCAAGTCACTGTCAGCGTCGGGTCATAGTGACATAGGCACATTAGTGACAGTGATAATGATCAACATGAAATACTAAAATATGTTCTGAATGAGAATGTGAATGGTGAGATTGGTTAGAATGGTGTCAACGATGTGAATGGTATATAAATGGTGAGACTAGTGTGAATTGCGTTAATGGTATGACTGGTGTTAATGGTGAGAATATTGTGAAAGGTGAGAATAGTGTGAATGGTGTGCACTGTGAATTGTGTGAAATGTTTTAATGGTGTTAATGATGTGATTGGTTTTGATGGTGATAATAGTGTGAATGGTGATAATAGTGTGAATGGTGATAATAGTGTGAGTGGTATGAATAGCGTGAATGGTGTGAGTCATGTGAATGATGTGAATTGTGTGAAATGTGTGAATGGTGTGAATTATGTGACTTGTGTTGATGGTGAGAATGGTGTGATTGTGTTAATGGTGTGAATGATGTGACTGGTGTTGATGGTGAGAATGGTGTGAATGGTGAGAATAGTGTAAATGGTGTGATTTTGTTAACTGTTTGAATGGTGTGAGTCGTGCGAGTAGTGTGATTGTGTTAATGGTTTTAAAGGCATGAGTGGCGTGAGTGGCGTGAGTGGCGTGAGGTGAGTGGCGTGAGTGGTGTGAGTGGCGTGAGGTGAGTGGCGTGAGTGGTGTGAGTGGCGTGAGTGGCGTGGCGTGAGTGGTGTGAGTGGCGTGGCGTGAGTGGTGTGAGTGGCGTGAGTGGCGTGAGTGGCGTGAGTGGTGTGAGTGGCGTGAGGTGAGTGGCGTGAGTGGCGTGGCGTGAGTGGTGTGAGTGGCGTGAGGTGAGTGGCGTGAGTGGCGTGAGTGGTGTGAGTGGCGTGAGTGGCATGAGTGGTGTGATTGTGTTAATGGTTTGACTGGTGTGAATGGTGTGACTGGTCTCTGTTGACAGTTGACTGTTGACTGGACACAGCCAGGGCCTCATCCCCACAGACCCAAGGTGCATGAGTGTGTCCAGTCGTCCAGCCAGAGGAGAGAGTTATCACAAGTTCTGCAATGAGAGGCTGGAAGGGAGGAAGCAATCAGACACCAGCCACCCAGATACTGACCACTCTGTATGGCCACTGTATTCCTGTACAGTGTCTAGTGTGTGAGAGCATCAGTATCTATGTGTGGAAGTGTGACACCAACAGACAGCTTCACCGGGGCATCAAACTGCTGTCACAGGTCTAACACCACTCAAAGTGAGATGATGCACACATGTGGCTCACAGAACAATAAAGAATGTGGAATAAAAACGCACCCAGATAAGACTGATTTGTGAAAGTTTTGTTGAAATAAAATGACATGACTTAGGTAGTCAATTATTGCCATGTTTAATTGGACGACGAAAGCTACTGTTTACAAACCAAATATTCTATTAATAACGACAACATAAATGTACTATATATGCATAGTTTCTAGGTCACTTATCTGAACATGTAAATATTGACAGTCAATAAAAGATAACAGTTCTTATCTCACCTGTTTATCTCTGGAATAAGTTGTAAATTAAACAAGGCCATCTAGACACAGTAAGCCACACATCCCATTGCAATAAAATGAACATGAGGAAACCTGACACTGTGGAAATCCAAAGTTGTATTGCTCATGGAAAGACCCCTGTCTACCTGAGGACCATGTCTACCTGGTGACCCCTGCATATCATGTCACCTCAAGACATCTGTTTACCCAGTGACCTCATGACCCCTGCCTACCACGTGACCTCATGACCACTGCCTACCATGTGATCTCATGACCCAGACCTACCCTGTGACCTCATGACCCCAACCTACCTTGTGACCCCATGACCCCTACCTACCCCGTGACCTCATGACCACTGCCTACCCTGTGACCTCATGACTCATGTCTACCCAGTGACCCCTTGACCCCCTGCGTACCTCTGTCCTGGTTCCTGTAGTAGCTGCTCCTATGTCTGTAGGAGCTCCAGCCGTATATGAGGCCAGCCCCTGCCGCAATCTTCCACCCACTCGGGAAGCGTCCTCTACTGGTCCGAATATTGCTTCCTGAGCGATACCGCGATGATGACCTGAAGCTACGTCCGCGACCTCCACCACCACCACGACCACCGCGACCTTCGACCTCTCCTAGAATGACAAACATTCAACTCATTAGCTTTACCATGGCATCCATTGTGTAGTATTCTGTCATATTTATATGTTTACGATGGCTTAAAGATGTTTCCCACCTGATCATACCTGGCCCTGCGGTGCTCATCAACAAATGTGTGTACTACTGTCATAATTGGCAATATCGAGGGCATTTCAAATCAAAATATAATTCATAATTATCATGATAATAACATATGTTCAAACAGTAGGAGAAAAGTGATGAGAGGGTAATTGATAAAGGGAGACAAGGCAAGTGTCCTGCACAGACTTGGTCACCATCTAGATGGTCACCATCCAGATGGTCGTCACAGCCAATCTACCAAGTGGAGTCTACTATTCGAGTCTAGGACTGGTTTCAAGTCCCCTATTTAGTGGCTAAGAACATTTATTTAGTGCTAAGGTGTAGTAAATTATGTAATTTTTTTGAAACAATGCAACATTTTAAAGTTTGTGGAGCGCTGTAGCGCAGTGGTAAGGGCTTCGGGCTCTCGACTGAGAGAACCCGAGTTCGAATCCTGTGCGGCAGTGTCGAACCTTGAGCAAGTTCGTTTACACTACATTGCTTCAGTTCACTCGGCTGTATGAATGAGTACCTAGCTATAGAGTGGTGGATATTTGTGTACGAATAGTCTTCGCACATTAATTGCAGTGTGGCTGAATGCTTCCCACAGAAGTCGAGATGGTGTTCGATTGAACAGGTCTGCCTGGGAGTAAAGTGTCAAGGGTTTAGAGCGGTCCTGAGGACTGGATACTGCGCTATATAACAACTTACCTTCACTTTATACTTTAGTTTTAAATGCAAATGCGTGGCACTAAGTTATTAAATTGTAGTTTTAGTATGTGACATGAAACTAGCCCATGGTGGTGTTGGCAGAGAGCGTGACATGTGACCTGGCTGTAGGCTTATCGGTGTCCCCAGTTACCCCTGGAATGCAATTAAATGCAGGGCCACTGCACAAACTAACTGACCTAGCCAACCAATTCTGATGTCTTACAAACGCATCCTGTGAAAACTAAGAAAGATAAAAACAATTCAAACAAATATTATACAAGTTGATATTTTCAATTATCAACTGAAGCTTTGTCCAAAGGATACTGACATACTCTTAGAAAACATGATATGGCTAGCAGAGAATGCTCATTCAAATAGTCTCCACTGATGACTACCGTAGTCAACCACTTGGAATGCTGCCAATAGTTGTACCTAAGCCGACTTAAATATGTGCCTATTTAGCTGTAGGCGACGCGTTGACCTGCCATTCTTGTGCCCAGGTGCAGCAAGGACAACATGGCAACATCTTACTTCTACCACAACATTGCCAAGTACACCTTCCAGTCAGGCCCCAGCGGACAGAGCTTGTGTCCAAGTAAACAAACAATACTGTGGCCTAGTCACACCCCCACTGACCATTACATTTACATGCACAAAACAGGAGAATTCAACTCCAGTGTGTGCCTGGGTACATGTCATAACGATTTTTTGTAACTGAAGAAAATCTATCAAATTATAAATGTTAGCACAATTCCCGACACTAGTCAAAACAGTATGGAATGATATTTCAGCCAACGTATACTGAGGATATCTCGACGTAAACTGTGGCTATATTGACGTAAACTGAGGAGATCTTGCTATAAACTGTGGATCTTGATATTGAGTTTAACTGAGGAAATCTGTACGTAAACTGAGAATATACTGACATGAACCGAGTATATCTCATGTTCTCAAAGTAAACTGGGCATACCGGGATGTAAACTAGGAATATCCTGACAACCAATACCGATCTAGATATATATGTACTAATATAATTGTTTACCCTAAGTAATTTCAAATTTGTGAATGATATTTTTTTAAATTGTTGGGATACAATTATGTGTAAAGAAGTTGCAATGATCAGTCAGACGTACAAGACAGTTTCCGAGAGAAGTCGAGATGGTGTTTGACTGAACAGGTCTGCCAGAGAGTAAAGTGTAAAGTTCTTTGAGCAACCTTAAGTTAAGGACTGGATATTGCACTGTATACCTTCAACGCTTTGATTTAAAAGTCTTCCAATTATAGCAATACAATGATCTGTGGACAACAAATGGTTGGGTGCCTCGTAGATCATATGGTTGGGTGCCTCGTAGATCATATGGTTGGGTGCCTTGTAGATCATATGGTTGGGTGCCTCGTAGATTATATGGTTGGGTGCCTCGTAGATCATATGGTTGGGTGTCTCATAGATCATATGGTTGGGTGCCTCGTAGATCATATGGTTGGGTGTCTCGTAGATCATATGGTTGGGTGCCTCGTAGATCATATGGTTGGGTGCCTCGTAGATCATATGGTTGGGTGCCTCGTAGATCATATGGTTGGGTGCCTCATAGATCATATGGTTGGGTGCCTTGTAGATCATATGGTTGGGTGCCTCGTAGATCATATATATATATATATATACTCGTGTTTTATTCACTTGACCTCAAATGATGACAAGTTTGAAATTGTAAGTGCCGGACACAGCTGGTTCATGACCTCTATAGAACTGACAGTTACACAACCAACCCATGTACAATACACATGGTCAACCATATACAAGTTCTTATACGACAATGAAGGGAATATAATTCATCATTTATTTGTCACTCTGTATAAATCCCAGCACTAAGGAAAACAACTCTTTGTCGCTTTGACCCAAACTCTTCTTCTTTCAGTATCTGCCCACAATCGTTTGGGTGGTTATTCTGGCATTAACTGGTCGGAGATTAGAGGATGAGATTCCAACTCGGATAGTCCACGACAGGTTTTTTCCATTTCCGTGCATTGGATTGTTTACTTCCCCTGCCATAGACACCAGACAGAAGGGACCAACGGCTCAGTGTCTCATCCAAGACATAGACACCAGACAGAAGGGACCAACGGCTTAGTGCCTCATCCAAGACATAGACACCAGACAGAAGGGACCAACGGCTCAGTGTCTCATCCAAGACATAGACACCAGACAGAAGGGACCAACGGCTCAGTGTCTCATCCAAGACATAGACACCAGACAGAAGGGACCAACGGCTCAGTGCCTCATCCAAGACATAGACACCAGACAGAAGGGACCAACGGCTCAGTGTCTCATCCAAGACATAGACACCAGACAGAAGGGACCAACGGCTTAGTGCCTCATCCAAGACATAGACACCAGACAGAAGGGACCAACGACTTAGTGCCTCATCCAAGACATAGACACCAGACAGAAGGGACCAACGGCTCATTGTCTCATCCAAGACATAGACACCAGACAGAAGGGACCAACGGCTCAGTGTCTCATCCAGGACATAGACACCAGACAGAAGGGACCAACGGCTCAGTGCCTCATCCAAGACATAGACACCAGACAGAAGGGACCAACGGCTCAGTGTCTCATCCAGGACATAGACACCAGACAGAAGTGACCAAAGGCTCAGTGTCTCATCCAAGACATAGACACCAGACAGAAGGGACCAATGGCTCAGTGTCTCATCCAAGACATAGACACAAGACAGAAGTGACCAAAGGCTCAGTGTCTCATCCAAGACATAGACACCAGACAGAAGGGACCAACGGCTCAGTGTCTCATCCAAGACATAGACACCAGACAGAAAGGACCAACGGCTCACTGCCTCATCCAAGACATAGACACCAGATAGAAGGGACCAATGGCTCAGTGTCTCATCCAAGACACAGGCGATGCAAGTTTTGACACGGCGGCCGATACTGGTACAAAACCACCGATTGGTTGGCATCAGGATTTCTCCAATTGACAGTTCGGAACCTTGAATGTTTGGCCACCTCCCCCACTAGAGGCGTGGTGGCATGTTAAAACACTTTGAATGTTTGGCCACCTCTCCCACTAGAGGTGTAGTGTTATGTTAAACCACTTTGAATGTTTGGCCACCTCCCCCACTAGAGGTGTAGTGTTATGTTAAACCACTTTGAATGTTTGGCCACCTCCCCCACTAGAGGCGTAGTGTTATGTTAAACCACTTTGAATGTTTGGCCACCTCCCCCACTAGAGGCATAGTGTTATGTTAAACCACTTTGAATGTTTGACCACCTCACCCACTAGAGGTGTAGTGTTATGTTAAACCACTTTGAATGTTTGGCCACCTCCCCCACTAGAGGCGTAGTGTTATGTTAAACCACTTTGAATGTTTGGCCACCTCCCCCACTAGAGGCATAGTGTTATGTTAAACCACTTTGAATGTTTGGCCACCTCCCCCACTAGAGGCGTGGTGGTATGTTAAACCACTTTGAATGCTTGGCCACCTCTCCCACTAGAGGCGTAGTGGTATGTTAAACCACTTTGAATGCTTGGCCACCTCTCCCACTAGAGGCGTAGTGGTATGTTAAACCACTTTGAATGTTTGGCCACCTCTCCCACTAGAGGCGTAGTGGTATGTTAAACCACTTTGAATGTTTGGCCACCTCCCCCACTAGAGGCGTGGTGGTATGTTAAACCACTTTGAATGTTTGGCCACCTCTCCCACTAGAGGCGTAGTGGTATGTTAAACCACTTTGATTGCTTGGCCACCTCTCCCACTAGAGGCGTGGTGGTATGTTAAACCACTTTGAATGCTTGGCCACCTCTCCCACTAGAGGCGTAGTGGTATGTTAAACCATTTTGCTCATATCGTCATTACTGGCCACGGGACATAGAAGAAAATGGCCCCTTTACATTTAACAAAAGGCAAAACAAATTGAGAAAATAGTGAAATGCCTACCTGTCATAAAATATTCCTCACATGAAAATAATAAAAGAGAAAGCCTGTCCTACCATGACATTTAAGCTTCTACTTCTACGTAGTTAATCAGCACAGACCATAAGTATGGATGTTGATGCCAATGTGTGTGTGTGTGTGTGTGTGTGTGTGTGTGTGTGTGTGTGTGTGTGTGTGTGTGTGTGTGTGTGTGTGTGTGTGTGTGTGTGTGTGTGTGTGTGTGTGTGTATATATATACAATTGTGCTGTACCAGATGTGGAGGTGCGAGAAAAAGTATATATAAAGTACGAGTAAAGTATGAACGAGGTGCGAGTAAAAACACAGACCACAGCTTAGATATGTGAAACAACCACTCCCCTGAAGGCCTGGAGCTACCAAGACATTCCCGGGGAGGGCGTTCCACAAGACAGTGCGTGTGAAAAAAAATTGCTGTAGACCTGAATGCGAGCTGGGATAATGTGATATTTATTTGGATGCAATGGCGCAGGAACGAAATTCATATTGGGGGGGGGGGCTACTGAAGCTTCAGCACCACTGAACAATTTTTGCTGCCGTGCTGCCGCATATCTTCACATCTTCCTTCACTTTGTGGCTGTCTCGGTTGGCTCGACTATGACATCCAAAGAGGGGGTGGGGTGTTGTTGGAAATTGTTCGCTGCTGCTGCTGTGCCACTGTAACTTTTTACGTTGCGCCTCCAATTACTGGGAGGGGAGCAGAAAACCACATGTCTGCCCTCCAATTGCACACACCTTTCAAAGTCGACATATGTACGAACCATATTTCTGCCCCCCCCCCCGGAGAAATTCCAGAGGACAAATCTGGATGCCCGGTGCTGGATATTTTCTATTTGGTTTACCTCCTTCTTGATGTATGGGTTTCAGACAGTATTGCAATATTCTAAGTGGGGACGGACAAGTGAAAAGTAGTCTTGTTGTCGTAGCTTCTCTGGGGATCCTCTAAGGTTTTGCCGGATTAGGCCCAGCATTCTGTTGGCACGGGAGGTGATGTTATTGATGTGGTTCTGCCACGACATTGTGTTAGGCACAGTGAACTCTAGGTATGGGTATGACCATGAGAAGTGTATATCCTCCTAGGTGGTAGTTGGCATTGATTGTATTGCGACAGGGTAATTCACATAGTGTGGCATTTATCTGTGTTAAATTTCATCTGCCATATGCTTGACCAATGTTGGAGTTTATTCAGGTCTTTCTGAAGTGCTATTGCATCAACTGGGCTGGAGATAGGTCTATAGAGGAGACAGTCATCTGCAAAAAGATAGAGCTTAGATGTTATTCCTGTTGGTAGATCGTTGATGAAGGATAGAAAAAGCAATGGGCAGAGGACTGTTCCCTGGGGGACTCCTGAGGTGACGGAACCCAGTTCGAAGACTTTCCGTCCACCACCACTCGCTGGGATCAGGATGTCAGGAAGTTCTGTATCCACAGCTGTAAGGGGCCTTGAATTATGTAGTGGTGACTGATGAAGTTTGACTTGTAATCGTTGGGGGGGGGACTTGGTAAAATGCCTAGAAGTCAAGAATCACTGAGTCAACTTGTTCGCGATTATCTCGGCATATAACAAGGTCTTGGATAATTAGCTGTGATTCACAGGAACGGCCGGGTCTGAAACTGTTGGGCATTTTTAAGAACAGAACAATTATCATAATGCTCCATGACTTGGCTGAATATTATGCATTCAATCAACTTGCTGCAGATTGATGCGATAGACGCAGGGCGATAACTGGATGGTGTGGTCCTGTCTCCTTTCTTGCAAACTGGGGTGATGCTGCAAGTCTCCAGTCTGATGGGGTTAGACCTGTCACCTGAGGCCTTGTTAGTTTTCAGTGACTGGATCAGTTTGAAAACACCATCCTATTACTGTGATGTGATGGATTGGTGGATGTTTAGGTTTGTTTATGGTTGGTAGGTTGGATGTTTTCATTGGTGAAAACTTAACAAAATTGTTCATTGAAAGTGTTAGCTTTCCCTTTCCTGTCAAAGATTAGGTTACATCCATTTTTAAGCTTTGAGAGATTGGTCGAGTCTTGTTTCTTTGACTGAATGAAGCCCCAGAAAACTTTGTTGGATTTATCATTAGGATCTTCGAACATATTGTTTAGGAAAGACCAGTATTTGTGTCGCTGTGTGCCTGTTTCTTTTGGGTTTCTGTTTGATAGTTTTTGTAAGTTAATGTTCAATTTCTAGTTACCAGAAATTGAACATTAACAGTAGGACTAGTTTATCACAGTCCTAACATAAGACAAGAGAATGATGTAAAACTGCACAGTGCTATAAAGGAGATGAGTAAAGGGGAATGTATTATAATTAATGGGTTATGTTAATCATGGACATAATCAATGGAAATCACTAGAGATTGTTGGAGGTGACAACCAACAGTTTCTACTTCTAATACAGGACTGTTTCCTTACCCAACATGTTTTGGAACCAACCGGAGGTGGGAATGTGTTGGATTTAATGTTCTCTTCTAATAACGAATTAGTTGATAATGTTAAAATACATGAACATTTGGGATCTAGTGATCACAACCAGATTCATTTTAGTATAAAAGTACAATCAGGGAATAAAATAAAGTGATGAAGGAGAAACTTTAACAAAGGCAAAATTATATTAACAGATGAGAAAATATTTAGTACACATAGATTGTACTAACTTAGTGAAGGACAAGACAGCAACAGAATGTTGGACCATTTTGAAAGATGAGATTGAGGGTATTATTGAAAGATCTGTTCCCCTAAAAAAGCATGAGCAAGAGTTTCTACGCTTATGTAAGGAGTAAACTGAAGGTTCGAGATAAGGTGGGACCATTAGAAAACAGTGCTGGAAACATAATATCTGATGGGTTTCAAATGACTGAGGCCCTGGACGAGTATTTCAGCTCAGTGTTTACCACAGAAGATATAAGTTCACTGCCATTACCAGTTACTAAATTTGAGGGGGATGAATCAAATCATTTATGGCAACTGTTTGCTACTCCTGAAATTATATCAAAGAAAATTAAGATGATAAAAGAAAACAAATCACCTGGAGTTTACGGGATACCACCAAAACTGATCAAGGAAATTGTAGACCAAATCAGTACACCACTTGCTATATGCTTTAACGTTTCACTTAAAGAGGGAATCGTTCCACTAGAATGGAAAGAAGCAAACATTTCACCATTATTAAAAAATGGATCAAGGAGCAAGACAGAGAATTACAGATCAGTGAGCTTAACATCAGTTTTATACAAATTATTAAAAACACTTATTAGAGACCACATGGTGGAATTCCTTGTAAAACACAAATTAATAAATGAATCTCAACATGGGTTCTTTAAAGCTAGTTCTTTTCTAACCAATCTCTTATGTTTTTTAGATGAAATTACAAAGTAGGTAGATGATGGGACCAGAGGATGTTATCTACTTAGATTTTCAGAAAGCATTTGATAAAATACCACATCAAATATTGAACACTACTTAAACTAAAAGCCCATGTTATAGAGGATGGTGTGATCAGTTGGATACAAACATGGTTGACAGACAGAAGACAGAGAATAATAGTAGAGGGGGAGATTTCAAACTGGAAACCAGTTTTGAGTGGAGTGCCACAAGGGTCGGTGTTGTGCCCTATATTATTCTTGATATATATAAATGATTTGGATGATGATGTATCAAGCAAAGTGCTGAAATTCGCAGACGATACAAAAGTGTTCAGAACAATTAATACATATACAAATAAACACACTAAATGTTATTCAATTTTGGGAAGTGTAAATGCATCCACATAGGACATGGACATGTGAACCAAGAATACGTAATGGGGAATACTATATTAGGTAAAACTGTAAAAGAAAAGGACTTAGGAGTAACAGTTGGTGCTGACTTGAAAGTTTCGGAACAATGTGGTATTGCTGCTTCAAAGGGTAACCAAATACTAGGGCTAATTAGGAGAAATATCACATATAAGGAGAAACAGCTAATTGTACCACTGTACAAAGCAATAGTTAGGCCACATTTGGAATAGTGTATACAAGCATGGAGGTCATATCATAAGAAGGACATAGATAAGCTAGAAAGAGTGCAATGACAAGCAACTAAGCTGATTCCTGAACTGAAAGATCTTGGTTATGAAAGACACCTATTAGAATGTGGGTTGACAACACTAGAGACCAGGAGACTAAGAGGAGATCAAATAGAAGTTTTTAAGATATTGAATGGTTATTAGGATATTGATAGAAATATTTTCTTCAAACTGAAAGAAGGCAGTCTAACCAGACAACACAATGCGGCAGTAATCAAGGAACAGTGTAGGTTGGATATGAGAAAGTACTCATTCTCTCAGAGGACAATAAATGACTGGAACAAATGATCTGATGATTGTGTTAATGCCAGGAGTGTGAATATGTTCAACCATAAAATTTACAGCTATCTGGCGAGGGCAGGTTATAAGTAGGTGGAAAATTGTTGGACTTTCGATAAGCCAAAGGCTTCCTTGTCCGCTTGCCGTCTGGAGCTTATAGCTCTGGACGGCAATCTTGTTAAAATCTCCCAGGCCTCATTATTGTCTGATGTTTGTGCTCTGTTATATAATCTTTCTTTCTTTTTACTTATTCTTCTGATCTCTCCAGTAATCCATGGGTTTATTGTTTTGAGCAAGTCATCTTAGTTGGAATGTGTTTATTCATCCGAACCTTTATTACTGAGGCAAACATGTCCCAGTTTTCCTGGACAGTGGGTCACTACTGAATAACGAGTGTTGAAAAGCTACCACATGTGTGCTTTCATGCTGGGCATATCCGCCCTACCAAATCGAAATATGTTCAAGCGCATGTAACCCCAAATACAAATTTATATTATTCTGTGTCGGAGGCCGGATTTCTGGCTATCAGGTATTGCCAATATTGGGTGAGTTATTGAACAGCCTACAGACTCCGCTGCCACTGTCAGTCACAGTGTTTACACGCAGCGCAGGTGTAAACGGGTGTTGTTAATGCCCAGATTAAATTACATCAAATATAACATTAATAAGGTCCACAGGTACCAATTCAGCGTCACATAAAAGTATCAACTGATGAAAACGTTAGACTTAGTGACAGCGACAAGGATAATCTGTAAACAGCTAGAGCTAGCATGGTTCCGAGCTGGCCCAAGCCAAGGCTGAGCACCGTCGGAGATCAGAGACTAGAGACTCGAGTAGTGAGTGCCTAGTAGAGGAGTCGATACACCCCTCGTTCACACACCATAAACACACGGCTTCACACCATCGACAGATCGTCGCTAAGAAAATAAACTTGACCACATAGAATACTAACTCACCGATAAGATAGACGGCGCACAGAATCAGCAAGACACATTTTAGTAGGCACATCACATTACTCCCCATCTTGTGTTGATGGTACGCCTCATACACCGAGCTATAAGCGGCGCTATGTGACGTCATTATATGCGCCATTTAACATGCGCCGACCAAAGTCAAGGGGCAAGGTACGCGCCACCGTGGCGCCATCTAGCGAATCTGACTGCAACTGCGGTTTGGCTGTAGATCGCTAGTTGAACAAGATCGCTAAGCCGCTATCAGTTGACGAGGTCATGTTCTTGCGTGATGCTTGATCTATCTCCTAGTTAGACTTTCTGTTCCGTTGCATTGTTCTAGTTAGACTTCATGTTCCTGTACAAAGAAAAGCGTAGTGTATTTTTTCGAAATGATTTATTTTAAAATCACATGCTGAGACATAACTTCTTAAGTGCATTTGAATAGGCAGATTTTCATGTGTGATTGTAGAAGATGTTGACTGTAAAATGGTGGATTTCTAGATGATTTGAATAAGCGGAAGGATATTTGGCAGCACATTGCCTGTGTGACCTGTTTGCGGAGTAATGCTTGCCGGCATTTGTAAATATTGACGGGTGTCACACATACAGTCATTTTACGAGAGCTGGAAGTATGCAATTTTGTTTAATGCACACACACACGGCTTGGTATATACTCTATGAATACACACACACGCACACGCACACGCACACGCACCCCCCCCCCACACACACACACACTCCACACACTGCTTGGTATGTACTCTATGCTATTAATAACGTTGGTTGTTGATGACATTGACCAAAATAATACAAATAAATGTATATAATTATAGTCTAATGAGCAGGTTATATTATGTGTAAACTGTCTATACTCGTAATTTGTTTTATTATATGCAGCTGATGATGTAGTTTTATTTTTTTAAATATAGTTATCCAAAAAAACGCCAAGCCTTTTAAAGACTATTTAATAATTCGTAATAAAACATTTTATTAATCTTTAATGTTCTAGGTGAATGGAGATGACTGAAGGCGGACGCAATTCCAAAGTTGTGTCTCCAAAATGTTGACGAGGCATATGAAGTAAGCATCCGGGCAGAGAAGAGACCACAAGGGAAAACATGATCAACTTACAACAACAAAAACACCCTTAAAGTTGTTGTTGGTTGAACTCCAAGATAGACAGATAATTGTAAGAAGTTCCCTTTGTACTGATCGAACTATGTTTGATCAAGACCTTGCAGACCTTGTTCGCAAACAGAGATGTTTCTGTAAACACGACAACTATGTTAAAAATGAAATCACAATTAGAGCCAGAAGGAATTCGCAGGGATCGCAAAATGGCATCAAAGCGGATTTATGTAGAGAGGGTAATTGGTCTCACTAAAACATACACGATTTTGAGAAAGGAGTTCAATTGTAATCTAGTTATTGGGCGTGTTTGAAACAGGGTGAAAGGAGTCCCGTGTGTGTGAATGTGATCAATGTGGTCTGCGTGTTGGCACCATGATGACTAGGTCGTTACGAATGTTGTGATTTTCCGTCACAGTGAAACGTCAGTGGCCACAGCCTGGCACGTTATTAATAACTCTACATACGTCGTGCCAATAATCAATAACGATTGCTCGCACTGACAAACTGTAGAACAGTCAACAAATACGACTGTGTACGCGAGTTAAAGGACGTAATACGTGTAATTCCACCAGAGGGGACTCGTAGATTAGGTTATATGAAGAAAGGTTATATAATGAACGAGTGCGAGTTAATTGATACGGCCATAATACTACGATGTTTACGCAGTAGGACTTCTTATAAAATGAGAAAATGGTATTAGAAAATACTGCAGCCGTGTGGAAATAACATTCTCAGAAGTAGTTGGAACACAACGGAAAGGTGGGGACTAATTTACTATAGCTGTATTGATTGACCTCATTTGGTTTGGAATTATTACATATGAAAGTTTGGTGCCAATGGATAGACCCTACATCAATCAAATAAAGAGAGAAATGGGCCAAATACCAGATGACTATATTGATCCACGGATCAGTTTCATTCTAAGGGTACATTTTGCGAGAGTACAGCGGCGACGAGGTGATGTCGTGCCGGCTCGAAGTGTCGTTTCGACAACACAACGACGCTGACGGCAAGTGATCATCCAACGGAAGTGCGTCTCTGCGTCAATAGCTGTCAAATTATGCTTACAAGCTTGTCTCCGTCCAATGTACCTCTTCGTATCGGACTAATGGCATTTCGGGTTAATTTAGGCAAAATTAGGACGCACTAGTGACACAAACTCAGGTCAAACAAATTAGAGGTCTACAAGTCGACTGAAATGGTACAGCAGCCATGTTTAATTGCTGGAGCGACGCTAGATCGTCAACGTCATATATATATATATATATATTTGATGGGTTTAGGTCAAAACGCTATGTATCCAGAAAAATCACTTTTGTGTTTCATCATCAAATTTTAAATAAAACAAAAAACTTGCAAAAATGTTGGTGTACATTAAAATTAAAAAATCAGTCACGGTGTCCGTTTCTCTCCACGACTTGTCTTCACTGTCGGTGTCCATATCTCCCTCTTCCTTACCTCCCTCCCTCCCTCCCTCCATCCCACTATCCCTCTCTCCCTTCCTCCCTCCCACTCTCCCTTCCTCCTTCCCTCCCTCCCTCGCTCGCTCCCTCCCTTCCTTCCCCCCCCCTTTCCTCCCTCCCTCCCTTCCTCCCCCTCCTTCCCTTCCTCGCTCGCTTCCTCCCTCCCTCGCTCGCTCGCTCCCTCCCTCCCTCCCTCCCTCCCACCTTCCCTCCCTCCCTCCCTCACTCCCTCCTTCCCTCCCTCCCGGTTGGAACTGCCTCTGCAATTCAGTTGTTTGCTCGTCTCGTTATGTAACCAATTCGCGAACAGAATCAAACATATCTATAATTGTACTCATACATACAACAGGTTTGACTCTTGATAAGCCCAAGGCTTCCTCTTGCCTTGTATATAGAGTTAATTCTCTGTGGTGCGATTATGTTCATTCTTGTGAAATCGTATGCAAAGTTATCAAGGTAAATGTGTAGGTTATCAAGGTAGGTAATGGTCACGGGACCGGTGTCATAAGACAAAAAACGCGAATCAGGAGGCACTGATAAGAGGTCGAAGTGACCGAGCTTTGACGTAACACCCAGGGGCGTCCGCAGGAATTTGTTTAGGGAGGGGCAAGATATATATAATTATATATATATACATATATATGTATATATATATACACACACATATATATATATATACACTCACATATATATATATATATATATACATTACACAAACACACGCACACACACACCACACACACACACACACACACACACACACACACACACACACAAACACACACATTCACACACACACACACACACACACACACACACACACACACACACACACACACACACACACACACACACACACACACACACACACACACACACACACACACACACACACACACACACACACACACACACACACACACACACACACACACACACACACACACACACACACACACACTCGCACGCACGCACGCACGCATGCACGCACGCACGCGCACGCACTCACACACGCACACACGCACACGCACGCACACACACACGCACACACTGTGTGACACACATCGTTCACTTCCCCTTGCTCCCTTGCGGGTCCATGTCATTCAGTTGCTTCTTCCGCGTTTCTCGTTATTTCTCTCCATCTGTGTCTGTTGTCCGCAATGACCTTCCATGCTTACCTGTTCACACCTGCTCTCCTAAAGTCCCTTTTCATGTTGTCGTTCCATCTCACCTTTGGTCTTCCTCTTCGTTGTTTGCCACCCTCTTTTGGACTTCGTTCATTCTTTGCATGTGTCCTGCCCACCTCTGCCCGTCCACACTCTTCCATACTGCAGCTCCTGTTTGCACCCTCCTCTGTATTTCTTTATTACTCCCTCCACCCCCACATAAATGTACCGCCCAAGTATAACAAACTGTTCAGTTGTTTAGTGCTCTTTCTGCAGATCCACCTCCTGTCCACCTGTCCACATTATTTCAGTCCTCTCCAGATATGTTCGGAGGCCATGTTGTCTAAAGGTTGCAATGCTTACTACAGTTCCTCTTTATTGTCAGCCGCCACTGCTTCGTCGTCTGCATACAGTATCTTCTTAAGTTCTTCCTGTTCCAATACCTTTCCACTGATCTGATTCAACACCACAATGAAAAGCAGAGGACTCAAAGTATTTCCCTTCACCCAATCCAAATTGTTCCGATGTTTCTCCTTTGATTCTTACCACTGCTGTTGTCTTCTTGTACAATGCCTCTACCATTCTGAACTGACGCCTATAGCCGTAGCCGTAGCCGCAGCTGTAGATAGATCTGTGATTGCCTAAACCGCAGTGTCCACGGCGTGCGGACGGCGACGTTGGCCAGCCGCTTGCGGACGGCGACGTTGGCCAGCTGCTTGCGGACGGCGACGTTGGCCAGCTGCTTTCGTCGAGCGACGTCTTCGGCTTCACTGTGGAGGAATCCAAGGTTGCGTGTCATACGTCACTCTTTCTGTAAGCGGTCAGCGTGTCGGCTGATACTTGTTCGTTATGTTTTTAGCAACCACTACGCCAAGCAAGCAATAAGCTTTCCAAAGATATATGACATGGCAATTCTATAGTTAAGTGAACTAGATATGCAGTCATTGTAATGTTAAGACGTGTTTGGGGAAGGGCATAATTTCGAAAATTCATTATTTTATGGCGACCTTGTTTGACCTAGGATTCACATTTACAGCACCACTTGACAACTCTAAGACAGACCTCTTTGGGATGGGGAAATGTAGGGCTTTCAAATTATATAACACTTGGATGTGTGTGTATGGGGGGAGCATTTAAACTCCTAAAATAAAGCACTTTTGGGGGTTTTACCGCTGGCATATTAAATCCTGTATCACATGACATTTCAATGTCATGCACTATTTAGCATAATAATGAATCTCTCACACATCTGCTATGTGCGAGCTGGCCAACAGATGTTGTTGTCCAGCTTGCACATACCAGATGCGTGAGAGATGAATAATTTATGCTAAATATTGCATGAAATTGAAATGTCATGTGATACAATATCACAAGGCATTTCAAAATCACACGATATTTGACGTAAATTGTTCTCTTCGGACGCATCCATTAGTCCAGCGGATATAAATAAAGGAATTGCTCACTTTATATATATATATATGTATATATATATATACATATATATATATATATATATATATATACACACACACATATACTTTGACTGACAAATACGTCCACAAATTCCAGGTCCACATCCAGATCCAGGTGGCAAGTGCCTCCCCTTACCCTTCCCTCCGGACGTCCATGGTAACCCCTTCACCTGATTCACCTAAGGCATAGGCGGATCCAGTGGGACTGGGTGGCACGTGCCTCTTGACCTTTGTAATTGTGTGTGCCCGGAGACCTTTTTTGAATGGGACCACGTGAGCGTGTCCCTAGACCGTTTGAAATGTGCCCCCGTCCAGGCGAACATTTTCAACAGAACCCCCCCACCCAGTTTTCCGATGTCAAGCCAGGCGAGTCAGCGAAGAAGGAGAAGGTGATGTTATGGCGGCGCGGGAGCGAAACATTTCTACTACACCATTTGGTTCGGCCGCCAGTGGAGGATTTTGTACCCCCCAGACTCGCTTTCAGGATCCGCCCTTATAAGGGCACTATGCCGGCCACGTGGTGAGAAGAGGTCATATCACCACGAGATAGGCGCTGGTGTAACCCATCGATAGAGTTGGCGACGTTGGCGGACGACTTTTCTGTGTTTGTTACCCTCACTAACAAAACAGGTATAGTTTCGTCTATGGTGTCGAGTCTGGCCTTCATTAATCTCTAGTGGCATCTTATGTTATGTTTTTTGGAAGATATCACTAAGTGAGTAGATGAGGGATCACCAGTAGATATCATCTACTTCGATTTTCAAAAAGCTTTCGACAAAGTGCCACATCAAAGATTACTGCTTAAACTAAAGGCCCATGGCATAGGAAATGGTAAAATTAACTGGATAGAAAAATGGCTGATTGACAGAAGACAACGGGTAGTTGTTGATGGGGAGGCTTCAAACTGGAAATCAGTTTTGAGTGGGGTTCCACAAGGATCAGTACTGGGACCTATATTATTCTTAATATATATAAACGATTTGGACGATGATATAGCTAGCAAGGTGTTGAAATTTGCAGATGATACAAAAGTGTTTAGAAGGATTAAAAGTGATGGAGATAGACAGCATTTACAAGATGATCTTGACAGGTTGATCAAATGGTCTGAAAAGTGGCAAATGTTGTTCAATTTTGGGAAATGTAAATGCCTTCACACAGGACATGGGAACGAATATGTAGAATATACAATGGGGGAACTGTACTAAGTACTACTGTAAAAGAAAAAGACATAGTGCTGACATGAAGGTTTCAGAGCAGTGTGGCGAAATATAGCGTATAAAGAAAAAGAACTAATAATACCGCTGTACAAAACAATACTTAGGCCTCATTTAGAATATTGTATACAAGCGTGGAGGCCATACCGCAAGAAGGGCATAGATATGCTAGAAAGAGTACAGAGGAGAGCGACCAAAATGATACCAAAACTGAGGGATCTTAGTTATGAAAAACGCCTAAAAGAATGTGGTTTAACAACACTAGAGACCAGGAGATTGAGAGGATATCAGATAGAAGTGTTTAAAATATTGAATGGTTATGAAAATATTGATAGAAATATGTTTTTTTCAGTTAAGAAAGATAGAAAGACTAGAGGACATGAAGTTACATTAGTAAAGGAGCAGTGTAGATTAGACGTAAGAAAGTTCTCATTTTCACAAAGGACTGTGAATGAATGGAACAGATTATCTGATGATTGTGTGGGTGTTAGTAGTGTGAATATGTTTATCGACACATACCTCAGAAGGGCTGGATATATGCAGATAAAAGGGTTGGACTCTCGATAAGCCAAAGGGCTTCCTTGTCCACCTGCCATCTAGAGTTAATTCTCTGGATGGCAATCTTGTTAAATCTTGGGCTCGGTGAAATTCGTTAGGTTTGTGGTGGTGACTGACCGGTAGCCCCGGCGACCAGAAAGATTGACCGGTAGACTTACGACGCCTTCGTAGGTAGACTACGTAGTCAGTTGACTTT
>OZ023212.1:48830427-48888456 GCA_963995525.1 Escarpia spicata
ACAAAACAGCCCAGTGTTCGTAGCCGTTCTCGATGTTGACAAATGTTTCGATTCTACATGTCACGTGTCATTGTTTTTAAAGTTAATGCATGTTCTACCTGTACACCAGTGGCTACTATGACCATAACCGTTAGCTTGTACCAGTTGTACAACTGGTACAAGCTGACGGTCAAATGGAATGGTTCCTACAGTAAATCCGTTTGTGCAGCTCGTGGTATTGGATAAGGAAGCATTCTCTCGCCATATCTGTATAACATTTTTATTAATCAACGTTTACTGGACTTGAATGACTGTTGCAGGCATCAGAATAGGTGATATACTGTTCAATTATATATCTTATGCCGACGCTATTACCCTGTTTCTCTACAAAAGTTGAATGTCTACGAAACCTAATTGATATGTATGTAGCATACAGCAAAAGATGGCGATTCAAATTTGTGGTTGAAAAATCAATAAAATTAATTGTTTGTAAGTGTCCCTTGTACCAAGAACCAAAGTGGAGGCTGGTGACAAGTGTTTATGTAATGAAGAATCACTTGATATATTCGACGATGTGTTTAATCGTGATGGTTAATAACGCCAGCCATGTCAACAATATATTAACAAAATGTAGACAATCATTCTATGGTCTTGGTAGTGCTGGCATGTCGTACTAAGGAGCTACTCCTGAAATGCAAGCTTATCTTTATAGCTTCATATGTCAACCCACTTTAAGTTATGGATTAGAATGTATGAGCAACTCCGCTATCCAAATGCATCGACTTGGATCTGTACAGGGTAAACTAATTAAACAAAGTCTTCGACTAAGTAAACTATCGCACAATACGGCGTTACTTCAAGCACAAAACACCGATAAGGTCCAGGATATTTTAAATATAAATGTGTTATCCTTAATAATAGATATGTAAAGTGAAAGTCCTGCGCGCGGACTGATGCAGCATCTGTTGTCTCGTTTTATTGTCTATGGCGTAACAGTACCTGGGACTCTGCTGGACAGGGTCTTATCCATGGGCCAGTCACCCACTAAACGAGTTTTCAATAATCACACCAGACCTATAACCACTGTGCCTAACAGCGATGGTCATGTTGAATCAATTAGACACCTTTTATTCACCGATAATTTTACTAAGGCCTATTCAAATAAACATATTTTAGTCCATCTCTTAACCACTGCATTCTCATTTAGTTTGTCTTTATTTTAACTGATCTACGGGCGGAGTTATACCGAGCGTACAGCTTATATCATGTCACTGTAGGTATTGTTGCTAGTCACTTTACCAGCCGTCTTACTAATGATTGTGTCTCTTAACATGTGAATCTAAGTTGACATGTTATATCATGTCATTTTATGTATTGCCGCTAATCATTTACAGGTAATTTTATTATTATCGTGTGTCTTTAATATGTGAATGTATACATATACATGTGGGTATTTTAATGTTTCTTCTCCGGTAATGGAAGTTGAATAAATTAATACTATGTGACATGTGTAGCAGTGCTACACTAGAAACCCGACAGTCCGTCTTGTACCTCTCTCGATGGACGACTTGGCGACGACGTCTCCGTAGCCGGTCGTAGTGACAGTCGACACAATGAAGTACATACATGTCACATACACGTCGTGCTTGTCAGCCGTGCCTGAAACACACATGTCACGTACACGTCGTGCTTGTCAGCCGTGCCTGAAACACACATGTCACGTACACGTCGTGCTTGTCAGCCGTGCCTGAAACACACATGTCACGTACACGTCGTGCTTGTCAGCCATGCCTGAAACACACATGTCACGTACACGTTGTGAATAATGTTATAATTCCAACAAATACTTCTCACATAGTGTATCATGAAAGGAAAAAACAAACATCCAGAAATATGACTTTTTGATTGTATACATAACAAACACGTCTGATAAAGATAGGCTTTAAAGTAGCATCCGAACTTTAGCTACATGGTGTGGTCACTGCGTATGATACATGCCGTGCCGTGTTCACTTCGTCCGACCCACGCCGTGCCTAGTTGCTGCGGGCGACTTACCCCAGCCGTCATAGATCCACGAGTTCCTGCGACAGTGGCCGAAGGGGCAGGCGACGGCATACCACAGACACGCGAATAGATGGGTGACGAGGAAGATCCGCGCGTGGAACTTGAGGAGACACGGCAAAATGGGCGGCGACAGGTCCATCTCCCATTCCCTGCAGGCGCAACACAACACGGGCTTGTAGGAACAAAGTGGTGATGGGCGGTAACTGAAAGTGGTGCGTAGCAGCCCAGACATGTCGCGCGGTCAACTGGAAACATTATACATTCTGATGACATAAGCTAACCTGCTAAGAATCTGCATGCAGACACGTGACTCGCACGAGACTCACACGAGACACACGAGACACACGTGACTAACGAGAGACTCGCACGAGACTCACGAGAGACTCGCAGAAAACTCACAGGCCTCACAGAAAGTGAAGTATTATTCGTTCAAAAGTAACAAGTTGTCACATGGATACGGGTCACTCCAAGTGTCTGTTTCCGAAATCCGGGATCAATATTTTAGCTAAATGCATTCAACAAATTCATATTGTCAAATGCTATGTAGACCAGCGGCTCAGCCAGAACATCGTGCAATGTCCCCCTAAAATTATTTATTTTTATTTTTGATTAGTCCATGTCATCTAGTAAAAAAATCCACTGGGTGTGGACTTCACACCCGCTTGCCTTTGTCAAAAGTCAAGATGCCCGACAAGATGGCCGCCGAAATTCTAGAATGGCATAACTTCTGAACGAATTGCCTTAGGAAGGTAATTTTGGGGTCTAAGCATTTGTTTTGGGGCAAGGAATCTATTTATGAAGTTTTCATCAATATTGGTTTAATTCTTATTGCAAAAAAATCCAATATTGCTGCCACAATTATTGCCGAAATGCAAAAAATCCTAAAAATCCTAAACAGTGCCATGATTTTTTAGCTAGGTAACATAGGCCGACTATATTGGTTTTCAGGTTTAGGGATTCCGATTCTATAGTGTGCTCGTGATGGTTTTGAGGAATCCCTATGCTGTCAAATGATCACATGTCCTCCAAAATGGATGTTTGAAGGCTAAACATATGAAGTCAACAACTATTGTTGGTATTTGTCTGTTAATACAAAAATAATCAAATTGAAATCTGTCATATGAAATGAACACGCTATATGTATGTATATATATATATATATATATATATATATATATATATGAGCTCGTCAGCTTACTGTCAGTAAACGTTTAATGACAGTGACCGTGAGTTGTGTCCGTTTCAGGAAACCTACATATCAATAATTAGTTTCAAATTACTGATGCAAACATGAAAATATTATTTAAATTTTATGATAGCCCGCATCAGATAAATGTAACCAACACTATCCAAATAAGGTACAACTATTAGATGATCAACTGAACACACTTATGCCAACCATTATACCAAAACGCCTTCTGTATGTGCATCATTAACATTTTGGCACAATTTCTCTTGATCCTCGTTAGACTCATCAATGACACGCTGACTCTCATCCGACACATCCTCATCGTCTCCGTCCTTAATACACGCCTTCTTATTGAATGGGTTATTGCATTCAAGTTCTCCCTCATAGGCACAAAAGATAGTGCATGCGACTTGGCGTCCAGTACATCCGCAGTTGTTGCCTTTCCAGGCTCGCTCTGACTCACGACCGCACCGTGTGAACTTGAGTACAGTTTCAGGAGCTAGGAGCACTCCACCAACAACAGTGCGAGGAGATAGAGTTTTCTTGGCAAGGTCTGTCTCCCAACCTAACTCTATTGGGTTGAGGGGAGGGTCCGACTGTAGAGCTTCACACCATTGTGTAACCTAATAATGGCATCTGAACACATTCTGGACAAATGTCTGAGTTGCTGATGAGAGAGAGAGAGAGAGAGAGAGAGATAGCATAATTTGGGGGCAGAGGGAGTACCCGTTCCAATCTTCAGCGCCCACATGCGCTGGCGGCATTCTGTCATGGAGTCACACTTCAGCTTGCTAAAATAACATGAAAACGTAAAAGTAATTGCCTCCATCTTTTCATGCTCCATGTCACCATCAGCATTACCAATAGTGTCAAGTTTCAATCCCTTCTTTGCTGTTGGTACGGCAGTTACCTTTCCAACACCATAAATGACCGCCACAGAATCACATCCACTTAGGGCATGTAGGGCAAGAATCTGTGATATGATATTGGCTTCTTCACTGTTGTTGGGATGGCAACATATGTTTGGCCATGGATGGAAGAATGCATGGTTATGGGACATTACAGGTTTTGGGCTGCATAATGGTGGAAAAGTAACGCAAAAACATCGATGTCATCAGCAATGACGGAGACTCTTACCTGTGTATATTGGCCAATGAACATGGCCTGTTGGGTCATGATGATGTATGCCTCCTTACCTGTCTACAATTGAGCATTGAATCACTGGCTGGAAGTGGTGATTTCAGGTTGAATTTATGGACCCTTGAAGACGTCGTGGCCCGCGCTGCTCGGGTGCTGCTCTTGGTTGAGTTGTCGAGAAATCTATCAAACGCCAGGTACACGTTACTTGCAGAGTGTGTAGGCCAACGAGACTTTTAAGCCTTGAACAAATGTCTGGACTGAACCCTTTGCTGGTCAATCAATTGTTCAAAGAGCATCGGAGACATCAACCACAGCAGTCGGAGAGCCCCAAGTCCTCAATGCCACTTGCAAGGTTTTTCTTGAGCGTTGATTTGCTGGTCGCCACTCTCATGCTCCCATCTGAATGGAACATGGAGGGTGGGTAGGCTGCCAGCTCGGTTGAGAGTACTTGCGGTAAGTCGAGATCACTATTGCTGACTAGAAAACCTATGACGTAGTTGGCCTCCTGGTCCAAAACATTGTGCTCTCCGACAAGAATATTTTTTCTGTGAAGCGAAGGTCACCACGCGCTTGGAGAGCGTCTATGAAATCCTTCCTGCCAGGTGTTCTCAAACAGCATAAGTTGCTCCGTGCTGATTTAATTTCATTGTGACAAGTGCAGCACTCTGAAGAGTTAGAGATCACACAGTTTGACAAGTGCAGCACTCTGTAGAGTTAGAGATCACACTGTTTGACAAGTGCAGTACCCTAACTATGGCATTATCAAGATTCTGGGACCACAGGTGACCTTGACATTTGCCTTAGAATGTAACTTTGACCGTTAGGTGTACAGATGATGTACGTATTTGTATTCGTTATCACCAAAAAAACCTGTTAAGGAGGCTGTGATTTACTTTTTTGCATTTTTAAAGCTCAAATTCTTAAACATTTAAAGCTTTTCGGGACCTCAAATTACATTAAGTTTGAACTATTTGACATGACCTTCTAAACTTCGCCGAAAATACCCCATTGAAATGAACATCCTGAAAAACATGATTCTGACACCAGCATCATCGTTCATATGGTTATGCAAATTTTAAGGATGTTTGGCGTTTCGGCTGCATTTTTGGTTTTTATGCATACATCACCTTCAAGGCAGAATCGGATTTCCTGACCCAAAAAAACCTATGTTTAGACTCCAGGATTACCTTGCTCGGTCAATTCGTTCAGAAGTTACGCCATTTCTAACATTTCGGCGGCCATCTTGGATTTTGAAAAAGGCAAGCGGGTGTGAAATCCACGCCTAGTGGGTTTTGTTACTAGATGACATGGACTAATAAAAAATGCAAAGAACTTATTTTAGGGGGACATTGCATGCTTTTGGGAAACTCTTTTGGGGTTCTACCATTCTGACTAATGCTGATATGTTCTGCATTTCCATCAATTCCCTGCGATGAGATTCGTACTGCCTCTTCTACCAACGTTCTTTATAAACAGTAAAGCCGATGGGATGGCCTGTCATTGTAGTACCGACTGCTGCGGAGAGAACAGGTGCCGACGTCGTGCCCGCCTGTCGCCCACCTGAAGTAGCCAGCGATGCGGACGACCCGTAGAGCATGCAGACAGACGGACAGACGGACAGACGGACAGACGGACAGACGGACAGACGGACGGACGGACGGACAGTTGTACCCGCGTGTCGCCCACCTGAAGTAGCCAGCGATGCGGAAGACCCGTAGAGAGTGCAGCAGGCGCAGCACACTGAGCGTCTTGAACCGACGGCCGGGCGGCATCCACACACTGATCACCTCGACGGGCGAGTTGACGACGAGGTCGAGCACCAGGCCCGTCGGCATGCAGGCGTAGTGTCTCGCCACCTCCACCGGCTGCAGGTTGAGGCGACCCAACTCGTCGTAGAAACCAACGTTGAACTTGACGAATATCTACGGTCAAGTGAACGTCTGCACTTTATCGAGGTCCACGACATATGTACAGTTATATGCGTTAATGTGTAGAGTAAATGTAGATTATTGTACTAGACTCATCATCGTTTTCATTGTTATCAACGTCATCGTCGTCGTTATCATCAACGACGTCATCATCATCATCGCAATTAACTACACAGGCAAATTAAATCCATCGGCATCCGTGACTCGGCGCTGGCATGGGTAGCATCTTACTTGTCGGACAGAACACTGGCGATAATAATCGACGATGCCATTTCTCGCCGGCAATGGTGTGCCTCAGGGATCGGTCCTTGGTCCCATGCTGTTGACGATGTACTGTATGCCAATTGCCGCCATATTTGCTTACAATACCACATGTATTTTTCAATTCAATTCAATTCTTTATTTCCAATTGATAATACAACATACAACATACATATATATATATATATATATATATATATATATATATATATATATATATATATATATTCATATTACAGTTGACACAGTTCGAAATGGAAGGGGAACGTACGCCGATGGCACTCAACTCTATCTCGATTTCTCACCTGATCAAACAATAATAATAATAAGATAACTTCTATTGCGCCTAAATCCTTGGAAACCAAGCTCAGAGGCGCATCAAACAAAAGAGTTGGTCAATCTCAAAATCCATAAGTAGTTTTCCAGTTGTCAACAGATGGGTCAAGGCGCTAAGGAGCTACGGTGGATAAGCAAGGTTGTAAAGATACGTTTTAAATGACGACGGAATTTTGTAATATTTTCAACTGATCTAACACTAAGAGGAAGCATATTCCAAAGAGTTGGTGCAGCAACAGAAAAAGCCCTAGTTCCAATGTTAGTGTTGACTCTAGGAACAAAAAGTAGGTCAGAAATAGATGATCTAAGCTGGATAGGTTTTCTTACAGGAGTAAGCAATAAATGCAAATAAGATGGTTGCTTATTGGACAGTGCATGGTATGTAATGGTACAGATCTTAAATATTATACGATATCGTACAGGAAGCCAATGCAAAGACTTCAAAAGTGGTACAGAGCGAGAAAAATGAGGAGATCTTGTAACTACTCTTGCTAGACAATTTTGGACACGCTAAAGTTTTGTGATATCCTTGCTAGCGATATTATAAAGGAGGGAATTGCAATAGTCAAGCCTGCTGCTAACAAGCGCTGTTGCAATAGTCTTAGCAACAGAAAATTACATATACCGGCGAATACGGCGAAGATCACGAATATGATCAAAACAGCAGCGACATGTTCGAGATATGTGTTGTCGGAAATTGAAGTTACTATCAAAGATCACTCCTAGATTCCGTACCGAGGTTGCTGGCGTGATATACTGATTCAAAATACGCGTAGGGGAAAAACATCCAGTTTACAACGCTGCATTGGAGTACCAATAATGATCAATTCAGTTTTATTTGCATTTAATTTTAACTTGCTGTCAGTCATCCAGTGGAAGATATCTTGAAGGCAATCACTAAGTTGGTTAAGGGAGCGATTTGTATCCGGGGTAGCCAACGAAATGTAGATCTGAGTAGCATCAGCATAAAGATGATGATCTAAGTTATGTCTTTGTATAACAGAGCTTAGTGGCGTGGTGTAAAGAGTAAAAAGCAAAGGCCCAAGAACAGAACCCCGGGGAACACCAAATAAAGCCGGCAGTGCAGCTGAAAAGCAGTTCCCAATATTTATAGTTTGGTATCTATCAGTTAGATACGAAGAAAACCAGCTTAGAGCTGTGCCAGATATGCTGTACCACTTTAATAGGCGTTCAATGAGAATGCTGTGATCAATCGTGTCAAACGCAGCAGAGAGATCTAATAAGGTAAGTGCAGTCATTTTACCATTATTAATGTTCAAGTTAATGTCTTATGAACCTTTCAGAGGGCAGTCTCTGTTGAATGAAACTGCCTATATGCTGATTGTGACACATTAGTTAAGACATCATCATCATCGGCAGCAAACCATACTGTGCATGTATTATGTTGTTGTTGTTGTTGTTGAATAAACGTTCATTCATCATCGACATAAAACGTTGGATGGCGAACCATCAACTGTTACTAAATGAGGCAAAGACCAAAACAATTGTCTTCTACGCACCTAACACCGAAGTGCCACCTGCGATTACGAGAGTCGACGTGTGTGTGTGTGTGACATAACGCATCAGCCGACAGTATGAGACATCGACGTTTTCTTGGATAGTGGGCTGGATATGTCGGTGCAAGTTGCTCGTACGTGCCAGGCGGCATATTTCCAGCTGCACAACATCGCCAAGATACGACACTGCCTGACCGTTGATGCTTGTAAAACCATCGTTCATGCTCTGGTGACCACAAAGCTGGACTACGGTAATGCGGTGTTGTTTGGCATCAACAATCGATTGCTACATAAATTGCAACGCGTACAAAATTGAGCGGCGCGTGTAGTAACGCAGCAACGACACCAAGATCACCTCCACATCGCGCCTGTGTTGATCGCACTACACTGGTTGCCCGTTCGATGGCGTACAACATACAGAATACTGGTGTTGACTTTCCGAGCGATGCAAGACCTCGCGCCCGAATACATCGATGACATGATTGTTGAATACACGCCGGGCCGCCAGCTTCGTTCCGCCGGAAGCCGTCTCCTCAGAGTACCCCGCCACAATTTAGAACGATATGGTCGACGTGGTTTTTTAGTGACGGCACCGCGCCTGTGGAGTGATCTGCCGGACTGTCTGCACCTGATAGACTGTCTTGAACTTTTTAAGTCACATTTGAAAACATCATTTTAAAGCTGCATTTGTCGACTACTTGTATGTACTATATTGAATTTATCTTAGTCATAATCACATTTTTATTTCAGTATTAATTTATTATTTTACTTTATTATTAATTATTGACTTATTATCCTATTTTATTAGTACAGTATTATTTTATTTTACTATTAATTAATTACGGATAAGTTAGGCTAATGCATTACGAGTTTTAGGCGCCTTACATTTTTACATAATATTTTACGTATCATGTAATATGTTTACCGTGTAAGCTCGAACAATTGCATATTTATATTTTAACAATGTTGTATTTTATGCACGTCTGAGCAGAATTATTTTCCGGATATACGGCGCTTCATAAATAACATTATTATTATATTATTATAAGCATGATGAAGAAGAAGATGATGATGATGATCATCATCACCATTAATCGACCGTTTCTATAATGGTAGAATATTAATATCGGGGATGGGAGTTTTTCACTTAACAGTTTGGTATATATATATATATATATATATATATCATATTTTTCCCCTCATAATAAAAAACAAACAAATACCATGTCAATAAATATTTTGTTTTATCCAATCAGCTGCGTACGCACGTGTATCCAAACGAGGAGGTCCAGGAGGTAGGTGAAGGCGAAGGAGTAGGTGCTGTAGTCCTGGAAGGCCGCCTGAAGCAAGCAGCACTCAAGTGTTCAGTTCGAAGGCTCGAAGACTTAGCGACATATTTAATCACATTATTATTATTATCTATCAAGTGTCATGAAATCGCAACGTGGTCGGTGGACACATTACAGAACACACGAGACAGCAGTACAGGGTGTTAACAAACCTGGTAGAGCCAGGCAACACACCTGGCTGCGCATGGTAACACACCTGGTAGGGGAAGGTACCACACCTGGTAGAGGAAGGTAATACACATGGTAGTGTAAGATAACACACCTAGTAGAGTAAGCTTACACACCTGGTAGAGTAAGGGGTTAACACACATTGTAGAGTAAGGTAACACACCTGGTAGAGCAAGGTAACACACCTGGTAGAGCAAGGTAACACACCTGGTAGAGCAAGGTAACACACCTGGTAGAGTATAATGATACTGGAGATGTAGAAGACGACGATCATCATGGCCGTGTAGATGATGTACTTTCTGTTGGTCGGGTCGATGCTGAAGGGCCACGCGTGGTGTTGCCTCGAGTCGTCGGCTGGCCGCGGCGGTTTCAGCGACAACTCTACGGTGATGTCTGTCGACATGCGAATCCGTATTAGTGGTGCTCTTATCAATTTACAAATTCCAATAAGGGACTATATTTATTATTGGTTGAAACGTTCCACCCATATTGTTCAATACATACTGTGGAATTTAAGATTTTAAGCGATCCAAAATGACTATATCAGCGTTAAAGTGCATTACAATATGTTCTACTCCGTAGATGGCGGCACTGTAGCGAATTAGTTTCGGCACGCACGCACGCACCACGCACGCACCACGCACGCACCACGCACGCACAACTGTACTGTTTATACGTACGGCTCATGGAATCATCGACATCAACGCTCCTGTCTTCCTTGTCTGTTGAGTCGTTGTCGACGTTGTCGTCCTCGAGGGCATAGCGGGCCCATGACGTGTTGGTGGCTAGGTGCTTGAAGAAGTTCGTGCTCGTCCCGCGGTGTTCGCAGCTCCGGCCGGTCGACGGCCCGTCGGCGACACATGCTGCCGGGGCAGTCTCCTCATGCGGCCGGTCGCCGATCACCTGATAACGAGGGAACTTACTGCAAGACATCGTCGAGCGTAGTAATGTAGGTTAAGTACCGCGCGCAACTTGAGCGGAGCGGAGGAAGAGGAATGTACCCGGATGTAGGTAAAGGTCAAATACCCGGATGTAGGTAAAGGTCAAATGTCAAGTACCCGGATGTAGGTAAAGGTCAAAGTCAAGTACCCGGATGTAGGTAAATGTCAAAGTCAAGTACCCGGGTATAGGTCAAGCGGCGCCGGTGGCGCCACCTACCGGATATGGCATGAACCAAACAGCGCCACCTGGCGGAATTATTCGAAACTATATAACGTCACCTAGCGGAATTTTTTTAAACTAAAATAGCGCCATCTTATTTTTTTGGAACTAAAATAGCGCCACCTGTGGTGCCACATAGCGGATTTTTTTCAAACTAAATGTTCAAGTACTGCAAATATTTGTGCGTCTTGGTTTGACCATTAGCGCCACCTGGCAGATTTTTCGTTCACCAAATTACCCCTAGCGGATATATAGTGAACTACAAGTGGTGCCACCTGGCGGATAAGTTGTGAAGTAAATGTAAAAGTACTGCCCAAATTCGTGTCTCTTGCACGCTTGCGTGCAATAGAGCCCCGTGACGGATACTTCATGAACTACAAACATCATCCCCTAGTGGACAAGTGAGCGAATAATAGTCTTTACATAGCAGAAACGGTTCTTTTCAGAGCCAACCACCTTCTCACAAAAGAGTATTAGCTATTCTCATAGGTTAGAAATGTTGTGTTTGTTCGGCACGCCCACGTGACTTTTCGGCACATTTACTAACTATATAAGCGTTGTGTTTTGCCAATCGGACCGTCATTCGTATCACGACGACACCACGGCTAACATCATCATGTTGAAGACACCCTCCTACCGACCTCGCAATGCAGCGGACTCGAGCGATGAGGACGAGCCAACGAGCAGATCCGTCATGCCGGTGACCAACCGCCCGGCCGGGCCATCGGAACCAGACGTAGTAGACGTCCCAACTCTAGAATCAACGGTAAGCGTCGACCCACCTATCAAGGTCAAAGGTCTCCTTATCGACAAAGTACCCCAGCATACTCCCTTCAACATCAGGTGTAGATACTGCAAGAAGGGTATGATTGTCGATGATAGGGGTCATTTGCAATGCGAACGACACGGTTACGTTGCCTCTGACATGTATATCATGGTTCAAACGGTTGCGACTGATGAGGAGAGCCTGCCACCAGCAAGACCATTACCACCATCGCTGAGACCCTTCACCTGCCCGGACTGTGGGGGATCGTTCACACGGAAAAATAATTCCAAGCAACACGTCACCAGCGGATGCTGTGCACGTCGGAAGAGGACGTCCGATGAAGCCAAGTTGTATACGTCAGTGGTGAGTCATACGTTATATTGTTTTACTATATACTTTCACCTAAAACCTCGCCCCTGTGTAAGTTTACTTCCGTCAAAACCTCGCCCCTGTATATGTTTACTTCCGCTAAAATGGCGTCCCTGTATATTATTTCCTATTTGGTTGGACTCGTCTATTACCTGTTAACATCCGGGTACATAATATTATGTCACGTCTTTGCTTCCAAGTTTATGGCTCCCCTACGTTGTCCTTCATATCAATATCTGGCAACGTCTTAACTCCCTGTATGATTGCGTTCACGGGTAATTTTTGTCGACAATTTATCTTTATAGCCATACAACTTGTCACCTTACTTCCTATCATGCCACTTCTTATCATTGTTTCCCACTGGTCCTTGTATCACCGTACTCTAACAACGGTGTACTATTCCCATTCATTCTTTAATATTTTTAAAATATTATTGAAATATTCTTGCAGGATTACATTGAAGGCCCGCTACCACCAAAGCGGCAACGAATGGTCTCCGTGTCGACAGAAACGATTAACGACAACAGAACATCATCGATACCAACTTCCGTTCGTAACGACGTCACAACTACCCACGCTGTCAATGTCACAACTTCTACCCAGCCTGCCAACGTCGCAACTTTTGCTCCTGACTTTACTGGTCCGAACTTTACCATTGATTTTCCTGTGATTTAAATGAAGAAGACGCTTGCACGTCACATAGCATGTAACATCTTTGAACTCTCAAGACGACAATGTCGCGGTTGCAAGATAGATCATCCTAGTCAATTTCATCACGATTGTATGTTATCTGATGACATTCAAATTTGCATGCATGTTTTAGTTCATAACATATCCGGTAGGTGGCACCGCCGGCGCCACTTGACCGACATCCAGTACTTGACCTTGACCTTTGACCTGCATCCCGGTACTTGGCATTGACATTTGACCTTGACCTACATCCGGGTACTTGACCTACATCCGGGTACTTTCCTCTTCCTCCGCTCCGCTCAAGTTGCGCGCGGTACTTAATCTACATTACTACTGTCGAGGCACGGCACGGCACAGACAAGGCTTAGCACAGACACGGCACAGACAACGCTTGGCACAGACACGGCACAGACAAGGCTTGGCACAGACAAGGCTTGGCACAGACACGGCAGAGACAAGGTTGGCACAGACACGGCACAGACAAGGCTTGGCACAGACACGGCACAGACAAGGCTTGGCACAGACACGTCACAGACAAGGCTTGGCACAGACACGGCACAGACACGGCACAGACAAGGCTTGGCACAGACACGGCACAGACAAGGCACGGACAAGGCACGGCGCAGACACGGCACAGACAAGGCACGGCACAGACATGGCACAGAAAATACACGACACAGACACGGCACAGACGACACAGACAAGATACGTTGGTTGTCTAATGAAAGGTAGCCTACAACATTTGCAGGATGCATTATTTTCTTTTAAACCATATCTCCTATCCGCGAGACTATTCAATATGTACACAAATCCTCTCTTACCGGTCATAGTCGCCATTGCACTGTTCAGTTAAACTGTAAATCAAGTCGAAGATTCCCGTCGGAGACGACTCAGATAAACGAGACAAACCAGAACTTTAATGGGAACAAGTCACCCTTCTATCAACTAGCACTGATCAGTCAGATAGACGAATGCCACTTGTGTTTTGAGAAAATGCGAACTATCAAAAGCGAAACAACTGCCCGGTTGGAGCGAGTACGTCATGATTCCCACCGGGACCTCCGGTTAGGGAATGCGTACGTCATGAATCCTAACTGAATCTCCGTGTAAAAGCGCTTTACACTTTACTCCCTGGCACACCTGTTCAATCGACTTCTTTGGGAAGCATCCAGCTACTCTGCAATAAATGCGCGAAGACTATACGTACACAAATATCGACCGAACGTGTACTTTGTGATACCTGCACCTCCGTGCAGGGATTGTGTACATTATGACTCCTACCTGCACCTCAGTGTAGGGATTGTATACGTTATGACTCCTATCTGCACCTCCGTGTAGGGATTGTGTACGTTATGACTCCTACCTGCACTTCCGTGTATTCAGCCACATTTGGCTGTTCGTCCATGATGGGCGCACACTGAGCCGTCGTCTGGACGTCTCCCCGCTCTTGTGTCTTGTCCGTCGACACCGGGGCGTAGACGTTGGCCTTCGTGTGTCGGCGTGACGGCGTCCGGGAGACGCCACGGTGAAAACACTGCGACAGACGGTGAGAACCCTTCGGCAGGCGTTGAAAACACAGCGACAGACGATGACAGCACTGCGACAGACAGTAACAACATTGCTACAGACAGTGACAACACTGCGACAGACGACGACAACACTGCAGCAGACGATGACATCACTGCGACAGACAGTGACAACATTGCTACAGACAGTGACAACACTGCGACAGACGATGACAACACTGCAGCAGACGATGACAACACTGCGACAGACAGTGACAATACTGCGGCAAACGGTGACAACATTGCGACTGACGGTGACAACATTGCGACTGATGGTGATAACACTGCGACAGACGATGACAACATTGCGGCAGACGGTGACACCACTGCGACAGATGATGACAACATTGCGACAGACGATGACAACACTACAGCAGATGGTGACAACACTGCTGCAGACGATGACTGCATTAGTACTAGTACTATGTACGTGTAATATCACCGGGACGACTAACGTGCGCATACGTCCGCACACGTGGCTCGACAGTGTGACTCCAAAGACAACGTACGTCCAATGACAATGTACGTCCAATGACAACGCACCTCCAACGACAACGTACCTCCAACGACAACGTACCTCCAACGACAACGTACCTGCATTGACACCCTACCTCTAATGACACCGTACCTCCTACGACAACGTACCTCCAACGATAACGTACCTCCAACGACAACGTACCTCCAACGACAACGCACCTCCAACGACAACGCACCCCCAACGACAACGTACCTCCAATGACAACGTACCTCCAACGACAACGCACCTCCAACGACAACGTACCTCCAACGACAACGTACCTCCAACAAGGTATCCCCGAAGACATCGTGATGCCATACCTTCTCGGCGAGGTCTGCGTGGTCTGCGTGGTCTGCGTGATCTGCGTGGTCTGCGTGGTCTGCGTGGTCTGCGTGGTCTGCGTGGTCTGCGTGGTCTGCGTGGTCTGCATGGGGCACGTGGCCGCGACTGACAGCTTGCAAACAGCTCATCTTGCCGTCGGCCATCCGCGTCACCTGCTCCCGCAGATGCGGGTACGTTTCGAGCACGGTTTCCAGGTCCGCTTTCTTCAGGCCCAGGATGTCGCAGTTCGTTATCGTCCTAGATAGCATCAACATATCATTGGTCAGAAACAGGGCCACTGTATCACAGTTGGATATAGTCATAAACAGGACCAACATTTCATAGTTGGTTATTGTTATAAACAGGACCAACATTTCACAGTTTTATCGTTCTGAACAGAGCCAAAATATTTGAGTTGGTTATCGTCCTAAACAAGGTCTCCATATCACAGTTGGTTATCGTCCTAAACAGGGTCACCATATCACAGTTGGTTATCGTCCTAAATAGGGTCATCATATCACAATTGGTTATCGTCCTAAACAGTGCCACCATATCGCAGTTGGTTATCGTCCTAAACTGGACCACCATATCACAGTTGATTATCGTCCTAAACAGGGTCACCATATCACAGTTGGTTATCGTCTTATATAGGGTCATCATATCACAGTTGGTTATCGTCCTAAACAGGGCCACCATATCACAATTGGTTATCATCCTAAACAGGGACACCATATCACAGTTGGTTATCGTCATAAACAGGGCCACCATATCACATTTGGTTATCGTCATAAACAGGGCCACCATAGATAGCATAGTTGGTTATCGTCTTAAATAGGGCTATCATATCGCAGTTGGTCATCGCCCTAAACAGGGCCACCATATCACAGTTGTTATTGTCATAAACAGGGCCAACACGTTACAGTTGGTTATCGTCATAAACAGGACCATCACATCATTGGTTATCGTCCTAAACAGGGTCACCATATGACAGTTGATTATTGTCCTAAACAGGTCCAACACATCACAGGGCCACCATAGTGACAGTTGGTTGTCGTCATTCATCTATACACGTCATTCAGTGACCTTAACCAAGCAATGCGTGAACTATGTTGAGTATTACATCGGTTAAAACCTAGACTAAAGATCATTTTCAAAATGCAAAGGTCGCCGCCTAATGTGTCCCTGTTCGGTGGTGTGTCCAGTGGTGTGCCCCGGTGTTCACAGCATTCAGTAAACACGATCACTGTTAAGGAGTGAACTCGTTTTAAAGAGCAAATTGGGCTTACGAGCTCATACGAATGTGCGTGGGACGGTCCCCAAACACTCACCTAACGCAGGCGACCCTGCGACAGTGGGTCGTCCCTAGACACTCACCTAACGCAGGCGACTCTGCGACAGTGGGTCGTCGCCGCCTCCTCCCCGAAGCTGCAGCCTTCCCCGAACTCTCCAATGACGTCACCGTCTTCTGTCTTCATCATTTCCACCCGGCCGCGGTAGATGAAGAAGATCTACGACAAATAAACGTAAACATCAATTCTTGTATCGAGCAGTATCCAGTCCTTAGGACTACTCAAGGCGTTTTACACTTTACTCCCTGGCAGACCTGTCCAATTGGACACCGTCTCGACTTCTCTGGGAAGCATTCAGCCACACTACAATTAGTGCATGTAGACTATCTTTACACAGATACCCATCACTATCTTTTGAAAGGTTCACATTTATACAGCTGAATGAACTGGAGCAACGTGGAGTGAACGAATTTGCCCAAGGTTCGAAACGGCGGAAAGGTGATTCGAACCAGGAATTTCTCGATCTTACAAGGAATATATTATAGGATCTGTGTTTATTGCATAACACATATATCAACTTGAAAGAATATTGCGAATGCTCGCGATTATTAGAAACGTCACCTATAGAGTGTTTGTAGCAGAGCTGTCCCTTTATGCCTTCATCGCCCCGACCCATACCATCGCCCCGATCCGTATCATCGTCTCGATCCGTACCGTCACATTGACCCGTACCATCACACCGACCCACACTATCACATACCATTGTGCCAATGTCGCCAGTTTTGAACACGTATTCGTTCTTGGCAAACACCAGTGGCTGCATGTATTTGGACAACATCTTGAGGAACGCCTGAGGTGTGCTTTGGAATAGCGGAATCTGTATGAGTACAAGTCCATCGCTACGTTCTGACAACAACTGAGCACGGTAAATGGTTTATTGGCTGCGCTACACAAGAGGTCATGTCAACTCTCCATACATATACGTACATATGTGTGCGTGTGTTCGTGCGCGTGTGTTTGTGTGTGTGTGTGTGTGTGGTGTGTGTGTGTGTATGTGTGGGTATGTGTGTGGTGTGCGTGCGCGTGCGTGCGTGCGCGTGCGGTGTGTGTGTGTGTAGTGTGTGCGTGCATGTTCGTGCGTGTGCGTGCGTGTGTGTGCGTGCGTGAGTGCGTGAGTGCGTGTGTATAATAGATATATACTCGATCAGTGTGACAAGATGCAATATCAATTCGCTATCTCGCCCCACTAACGATTAACACAAACGGTACTTCGTAGACTGGAGTTCCAGTGTATTTCACTTCAACTTATGTAACTTTCTGCGTTGTCATAAAGTCAACGTCTCGCATAATCGTTACACGTGCGCGGGTATGGACAGTACTGCCAGCAGCCTTTGCGCACCCTGCTGAGGACGTTCTTGGCGACCTCGAGCGTGACGATGCCTCGGATGGTGAGGGGCAGTCCCTCGAACATCTCCTCCTCCGTGATTCCCTTTGTCCGCTCCCACAGGTACAGATTGTGCAGCTGAGCCTTCGTCGTGCACACGTTGCACACCGCCTTTCTCTGCAAACGTAAAGGTGAAGGTAACTATCGAGTTCTCACTTGTGCTCGACGAATCTTTCCAGTGCTAGGAACGACAGCAAGAGGATTCGACCCCAGAATCTAGACTAAGAGTCCGATCTTCTAACTATTACGCCACCGCACTCCACGTGTGACACAACAAACATGATCACGTGACACACGACCTTCCTCTAATAATAAGCACGATCACGTGACCAATGCCCTTCCAATGACACCACACACACGATCACGTGACACATCCTCTTCCAGCGACACAATAAACACGATCACGTAACACAATACCTTCCTGTGGCACAAAGACGGACGGACGGAGGAAAAGTGGGAGGGACGGAGGGAGGGAGGAAGGGAGGGAAGGATGAACTGAGGGAGGGAGCGAGGGAAGGACGGAGGGACGGAGGAAGAGACGGAGGAAACGAGAGAGCGAGGGAGCGAGGGAGGAAGGAGGGGGGACGGAAGGGAGGGAGGGGGTAGGGAGGAAGGAAGGGAGGAAGGAGGGGAGGGAGGGAGGGAGGGAGGGAGGGAGGGAGGGAGCGAGGGAGGGAGGGAGGGAGGGAGGGAGGGAGGGAGGGAGGGAGGGAGGGAGGGAGGGAGGGAGGGAGGGAGGGAGGGAGGGAGGGAGGGAGGGAGGGAGGGAGGGAGGGAGGGAGGGAGGGAGGGAGGGAGGGAGGGAGGGAGGGAGGGAGGGAGAAAGCTGACTGATTTGTTTGAAGCAGATATTAGGATGAGGAATGTTTCGGTAAACAAAAATACGAACATATGTTGGGCATATTCGTGTCTGCACGCGCATGCTCTATATAGCGAGTGACGGCTGATGATAAGGAGTAGATTGATACAATTAATTGTTGTTCTTTGTGGGAGAGTGTATTTTAGGCGAGCGGAAAATACCAAAAAAGTGCTTTATTGTAGGAGTTTAAATGCCCCCATACACACACCCAAATGTTATATCAATTGAAAGCTTAACATTTCCCCGCCACAAAGAGTCCTGTCGTAGAGCTGCCAAGTGGTGAATCCGAGGTCAAACATCATTTCACGGTGACCTTTTTTGACATTAGCTCCACTCGTACCATATCAGGTAATGCCTCCACGTCGTACCTCTGTTTGACGCTGAGACAAAAACCTTTCCAAAAATATATAACTTAGCCATATTGTAATTAAGTAAAGTAGATACGCGACCATTGTAATGTTAGGACGATTGCGGAAGCGCACAATTTCGAAAATTCATCATTTTATGGTGACCTTGTTTGACCTCGGATTCGCGCTTACTGCACCGCTTGGCAGCTCTACAACAGGACTCTTTGTGACGGGGAGATGTTGAGCTTTCAAACGATGTAACGTTTCGGTGTGTGTATTGGCGGGGGGATTTAAATCGGTCCGATAGGTGGTTCTGCCGCACGCCTATGTCAGCTGTTACTGGTGTGGTTTGTAACCGGCCAGCCACCCCGTGTATCGTCAGTGACGGGAGGTTGTCGTACACGGTACCTTGACGAACTTGCGTAGCGAGTAGTGTCTGTGAGCGAACCACGTCTTGCGGTAGCCGCGGTTGAGGGTGAACGAGGCGGCGTTGGCCATGTAGAAGCCAAGGAAGAAGACGCCGAACAACTGAGTGAGATTGCAGACGAACATCTGAACATACACATCTACATTTAATGCTCACCCCAGCAGGAAAGCCTATACAGCTACGGTCGGCTGGTTCTAATCTACTTTTTGTTCTCATAGTTTAGCAAAACGCTGGAATTCGAGACTGCTCGGTTGCTAAACGAACTCTGTGGAGCTCCCTCCCTGATAGGGTCGAGTCAGTATGATATACTGTATATATTTTGTTATGTACATAATTACAAAAAAAGCTTAATTCTATGGTTTTGATGCGCCATTGAACTCAGATTTTTCGAGGATATTGGCACTAAAGAAATAATTTATTATTATTATCATTCAACAATGCATGATGCTATAAGCATCCCAGTGACGTATCGTATGAATGTCATCAAAATTGAGCACTTGTAGAACGCACATGACTGACGTAGCGGTAACGATTATTACATACAGTGCCGCACGTTGTAGTAAATACGACTGCGAAGGTGAACAATGTTACATTAAATTAAGAATTCATATGAACACATTAGTAAAGGATAGGCTAAGTGGTCTGATTTGCCTCTCCTTGAATTTAGTTATGATTATAAAATGGTATTACTATGCAAACAACAAACACACACACAAACACACACACACATACACACACACACACACACACACACACACACACACACACACACACACACACACACACACACACACACACACACACACACACACGCACATGCACACGCACACAAACAAACAAAGACACACACATACACACACACTCACACACAAATACAAACACACATACACACAAACTCTCTCTTTCACACATACACACACAAACACACACACACACACACACACACACACACACACACACACACACACACACACACACACACACACACACACACACACACACACACACACACACACACACACACACACACACACACACACACACACACACACACACACACATACACATACACACACATACACACGCAAAACAAACACATAGATACATGCATACATATCCACGCAAACACACACATACACACACTAACTTCCACACACAGACACATAAACACACACATCCGCACACAAACACAAACTAATACAAACACACATGCACAAACACACACAAACGCACACACACAAACACAAAATACACGCACACACACAAACTCACACACACAAACACATACAAATACTCACACATACACAGAGACACAAACACATACATAATCACACTCAAGTACATACACAAACACAAACATAAACACAAACACATACACACACATATACAAACACACACACAAACACATTACCACACACACACAAACACACATGCATAAACACACACACACTCAAACACACACACACACACACTCAAACACACACACACACACACACACACTCACACACACACACACACACACACACACACACACACACACACACACACACACACACACACACACACACACACACACACACACACACTCACAAACAGACATACATAAACACACAACATACACACAAACGCAAACACAAACACACACACATAAACAGAAAAACACACACATATACAAACACACACAAGCATTCATACACAAACACACACACACACACACTCAAACATACACACATTCACACAAACACACACATACACACACGCACACATACACATACGCACACAAACACACACACAAACTCTCTCTCACTCACACACACACACACACACACACACACACACACACACACACACACACACACACACACACACACACACACACACACACACACACACACACACACACACACGGACTCACTTCTATCGTTGTAACCGGTACGATGTCACCGTATCCAACCGTTGCCACAGTGGAAGTGACGTAATAAAATGTAGTGAGATAGAGCTCGTGGTTGGGTGCTTCACCTGTCCAGTGACATAAACAAAGACACTGTTCTTAAACAAAGATACAACAAATGACACACGCGCTCACTTCGGTGCTGCGTTCTTAAACTGGCATTGAAGAAACAAACTACGAGTAATTATCAATGTAGACACTACATGTCTATCTGGATAATGAGGTAGGCCTATTTTTTGTTGAAAGACAAACGTTTGGTAGGACATTAAGAAAACGGTTCTGAGATTTTTTTAATTTTATAAATGCCTTGCTCGCTTATTGAATAAATGTTAAACTATTTTGAAACTAAATTACCATTTGTGTGTTATGTTTAAGTAACTTTCAAATAAGACGGAATAGACGTATAGACGCACGCCGAAAATGCATACTTATGTTCAATATATTTGACGCTACAAGCCAAGAGTTTTCGTAGCAGAAATGGTGTGTCGAAACAAACGAGCCATTCTCGTTGGAGAAGAAAGATGGCGGACAGGCGAGCGAGAAGACGAAGCACGTGATCATGTTCACGACCCACACCATGTCAATGAAGTAGCGGAACATCCTGTCAACACATCAAGGTACTAGACTGACACAAAGTCACTAGCATGAATGCATCTTGCCTCCATTACATTGTCCACATGCGGCTGCTACTAACATCTACACCAGCCAACAACAACACTAGTAACCAGCAACACCAGAAACTATATCAAATGCAGCAACCATCAAAAGTAGCAACCATCAACACCTACAACCATCAACAGCAGCAACCATCAACACCTACAACCATCAACAGCAGTAACCATCAACATCTACGACCATCAACAGCAGCAACCATCAACACCTACAACAATCAACATCTACAACCATCAGTACCAAAAACCATCAACACTAGCAACCATTATCATCATCCCCATCACGACATCATCCTATTGTGAACACCATCGAATGTTGTGTTGGGTTCACAAGCTCTGTGAGCCAAACTACAACGTTCCGAAGCAGCGCGTGCATCAACCAGTGACTTTCAATAAGGTATATATCATTTCATACTACACATGTGCCAATTTATGTGAAATGTTTTCAAGTTCTCATCTAAGAAAGTACGTGATTGATCTGATAGTATCAATTACTCGTCTAATAAACTATGCGACTGAGCTGATACAGTTTGCTTATTGTTTTCCTGACGTTGCAGCCTTGATAGATTGTCTATAGACAACCCTTTCGTTTGGCAGTCTCCCCACTCGCCAGACGTCTGCTTCCATCCATTCCTCTATGTCCTTCTCCCATTGTCTCCTAGGTCGTCCTCTGTTTCTGCTGCCTTCCACTTTTCCTTCCATTATTAGTCTCTCTAGAGATTGATGCCGTTTCACATGGCCGAAATAACTTAGTTTCTGTGTCTTTACAAAATTCAATAAAGTCCCGGGTATAACACCAAGCTCGTCTGCGATGGATTCGTTAGGTGGCCTACCAGTCTACTAAAGTCCGTCTCTCACCTGATGCTGCCCGTGTTGTAGTTGAGGTGCGCCTCAACGTGACTCACGGTTGAGAACCAGCGGACTATGTGCAGCAGTCGGTTGCATCGCGCGAAGGCGCACATCTGTAGACGCTCGTGATCTGTGGGAAATGCGACGGCACAATGACCATTGACTACAAATCTCCATACTATGCACGCCAAATGAACAGGTCTATACATACAGGCTGTTGTAACATAAATGTTAACGTTGATATAGCACCTCCTGTTCCCAAGTTCAACCGTACTAACCTGCTGCTTGTACATAAACTGGAATATATTTCTGGCTAATAATTAGAGGTTGTCATGTGACATTCCGCTAAACTTGTAAGTTTGCAGAGACAAAAACAACGAGAGACAATTCACGAGCACATACCTTGGCGGTGGTGTTGGATTGTGTTCTCACCTTGGCGGTTGTGTTGGATTGTGTTCTCACCTTGGCGGTTGCGTTGGATTGTGTTCTCACCTTGGCGGTTGTGTTGGATTGTGTTCACACCTAGGCAGTTGTGATGGATTGTGTTCTCACCTTGGCGGTTGTGTTGGATTGTATTCTCACCTTGAGGGTTGTGTTGGATTGTGTTCTCACCTTGGCGGTTGTGTTGGATTGTGTTCTCACCTTGGCGGTTGTGTTGGATTGTGTTCACACCTAGGCGGTTGTGTTGCATTGTGTTCACACCTAGGCGGTTGTGTTGGATTGTGTTCTCACCTTGGCGGTTGTGTTGGATTGTGTTCTCACCTAGGCAGTTGTGTTGGATTGTGTTCTCACCTTGGTGGTTGTGTTGGGTTGTGCTCTCACCTTGGTGGTTGTGTTGGATTGTGTTCTCACCTTGGCGGTTGTGTTGGATTGTGTTCTCACCTTGGCGGTTGTGTTGGATTTTGCTTTCACCTTGGTGGTTGTGTGCGATTGTGCTATCATATTGGCGGTTGTGTTGCAGTGTGCTCTCACCTTGGCGGTTGTGTGGGATTGTGATCTCACCTTGGCAGTTGTGTTGTATTGTGTTATTACATTGCCGGTTGTGTTGCATTATGCTCTCACCTTGGCGATTGTGTGGGATTGTGCTCTCACCTTGGCGGTTGTGTTGCATTGTGCTCTCACCATGGCAGTTGTGCTGGATGAAGTATATGAATGCCTCGAAGGGGAAGCAGCAGCACAGATCGAAGAGGAAACCTCTGCGGAAATAGCGGTGCGCCGTCCACAGCGGGTGCGTCACGAGGATGTTGTGTTGGTTGTAGTAGGCGACGTGCAGGCCGACGTACCTGCATACAGCGGACCCACAACGATCTAAATGGATATAGCGGACACAACAAAGATGTACCTGTATACAGCGGATACAACTACGATGAACCTGGATAAAACGGACACAACAAAGATGTACCTGGATACAACAGACACAACAAAGATGTACCTGGATATAGCAAACATGACAGAAATGTATATGGATACAGTGAACACGACAAAGATGTGCCTGGATACAGCGGACACAAGAAAGATGCACCTGGATACAGTGGACACATCAAAGATGTACCTGGATACAACGGACACCATGTACTTGGATGCAACGGACATAACAATGAAGAAGAAACCGGATAAATGGTAGCCCTTTCTCCATCACTATCACCATATAGTTTGATCTCGCGCTCGCTCTCGCGCGTGTGCGTGTGTGCTCGCATGTGTCCACTCTTGCGTGCTTACGTGCGTGTGTGCGTATGTGCGTGTGTACTTACATGTTAATGAGTGTGCACACGTCTGTGGCGAGGAGGAGCCACCAGAGGACAGTACTGTAGTAAAGGAAGGTGCCGAGGATGGGTACGAGGATGATGTTGCTGAGAGACACCGCCATCATCAACGTCGTCGTCCACACCTTCAGCCACAACGTGTGCGGCAGACACGTGTTCCTGCAACGAGCTCGCCCCGTGATGTCTCTCAAGAGGGAGGGGGAAGGAGAAATGATGTAGGGGGAGGGAGGGATAGAAGGAGAGGGAGGGGGAGGGGAGGGAGGAAGGGATAGAGGGAGGGGGAAGGAGGAGGGGGTAGGGAAGGGAGGAAGGGGTAAAGGGAGAGGGAGGGAGGGAGGGAGGGGAGGGAGGAAGGGATAGAGGGGGAGGGAGGGAGGGAAGGAGCGAGGAAGGGGTGGAGGGAGAAAGATAGAGAGAGAAAGAGGCAGACAGACGGACAGAGACAGACACAGAAGAGAGAGGGGGAGAGAAACAAACAGACAGACATATAGAGACCGAGAAGACGAGAGGGGAGAGAGACGAGCGGAGAGGCAGAAAGAGAGAGAAGGGGAGAGAGAGAGAGAGAGAGAGAGAGAGAGAGAGAGAGAGAGAAAGAAAGAGAGAGAGAGAGAGAAAGAGAGAAGAGAGAGAGAGAGAGAGAGAGAGAGAGAGAGAGAGAGAGAGAGAGAGAGAGAGAGAGAGAGAGAGAGAGAGAGAGAGAGAGAGAGAGAGAGAGAGAGAGAGAGAGAGAGAGAGAGAGAGAGAGAGAGAGAGAGAGAGAGAGAGAGAGAGAGAGAGAGAGAAAGGGAGAGGCGAGACAGACAGACAGACATACAGACATATAGACAGACAGACAGACATACAGACAGACATACAGAAAAACTGATACACAACGACAGAGACAGAGAAACTATGAACATAATAACACAATTGGATTGCAAATATACTACAGACCGGCGCTATGACCTGAAGGAGGTTTTGACACTACGGTTACTACAAATACGTTACACATTATTGTAATTATCTGATGAACATATCGCTAAGTCGAGTTGGATATTTTAAAATCACTGGCGACTTACTACTGTGCGAATACCTCCATTCCAAACCTTACAGGTTCGTGTGTCGTCTTTCAAAATCTGTGTTCCAAGCGAACACATAGTTACCTGAGCAATAATTTGGAGAGAACCTTCTTGATGGGCGACAACTTGCGGAAGGGCTCGAGGTACTCCTCGACGAGGATCCACTCGTGTTTGGCCGCCTCCGACATGTCAGGCTGCCATTGGTGGGTCCGGATCGACTTGCGCGAGTAGTTGTGGCCGATGTTAACGAGCTCTGTGGCTGCAGGCTCACAACAGGGCTCGTGACAATAATCAGCGTTTATTTCTACCTCTTAGGATAGATAACCATTGGCTAACTTTTTCTGTTTCCCGATCTATGCTACTATGTTTACACACCAGGATTTGTCGTTAACATAATTGGATGGCTCCCATGAGAGCGGCTATTTAGCCTTAGTGGGAGTCTCCCCGACCCACACAGTATAATTTGTATAGGGGAACGTCGTGTAAACGGGCCCCCAGCCGTTTGGCGTTATTGTACTATATACAGCTAAATGTGTGGTGGCACTGCTAAGTAACTCACAAATGGGCCCTAGTGAACATTGGTCGGAAGTGCGAAACGCACAGTCAAAGAGGTGAGTTCAAAACATTGTTTTTCACACTTTTCTTTAAATGTTTGCAGTATTTTCAAAATATAATATTTCCGTTTTGTGCGCGTTGAAAACAACGGAAACTGCGGTAGGCATAAACCTAAAGTAAACGCTATAATATATATTTATTATATTTTAAAAACATGGAGAGTTTATATTCAAATTGATAATCAACCCGAGACTGAGGTGTGCGTCCAAAACGGGCCCCTGTGTCGTCCGCTATGCTAACAGGGGTTCGCTATCGTCGATATGTTGTTGGTACAATACGCACCTGCATTTGTAAGGTGTTATGGTATTACATTACTTTACACCGGGTATTACATATTACCTAGTTATACAGTAATAATAATAATTGTAATAATAATAAAATTATTAAGCAAAACAATAATATTACTCATATATTTTATACATAATGTCAATATGAGCTGTATGGATACATATTATATTGTTATGCTATCAAGTACTGTAATATATAAGTATATTGCTAAGTTGCACGTATCACCAAACCATGATACTAAGCCCCGTAGCGAATGAAAGGAGACCAATCAACAAAGTGAAAGTCGAGTAACTGAGAAAAGACACGCTTCACCACGCTCAGGCCATACAAAAGTCAACTTCGATTGAGAACAAAATCTGACAAAAATGCTATAACGCGGAAGGAGCCTCAAACCAACACGAGTGGAACAACACGGGGAAGGAAGAGATCGTTCGCCGTGCCACTGCTATGTCTCGTAGTTTCGAAAACAAGCGAGACAACTGGGTGCAAAAACAATAATGAACCAACTGTTTTCGGACAGTAAGGACGGGGAATAAAGGATAAAAGGTGACTAATATGCGCCATGGGCACATCATGACTGACCAGGGTCCGAGTGTGCACGATGTGTTTGCGAAATGTGTGATGCTGGCAAAATAATACAAGTGGATGTGCAGGGGCCGTTTTGGGCGCATCTTTTTAGCGAGTCAAAAATCGGGTGGTGTTCTGAAACATCCCGTAGATACATTAATTTTAATAGAAATACGTTAATTTTTTTACCATAGACGTAATCAGATAAGTGGAGAAGATGAACACGTAGAGAATAGTTTATTAGAATGAAACATTTTAACTTGACGACAAATCTCGCTTAAGGGGCCCGTTTTACGCCGTTCCGATACTATTTGTGATTATTATATTTAGGCGTTTACATACTCTGTTATTTAGTGTTATATATGGGTCAAAATAAAGAACTTATGTCCGTCCGTCCGTCCGTCCGTCCGTCCGTACGTCTGTCTGTGTGTCTGTATTGAGGGCGGTACCGTGGTGGTGCATAAAGGGAGTTTATGACTAACTAGTTGGGGGTGAAGATGAGATCTTTTGTTGCGTGTCGTGACAACTACGCACAGGAGTAAACAGAATAAACACCCATTCTACAACATGGCAACTTGAGAGTACCGTGGTCAGTTAAAACATGTGTTTGACGTCAGGTACATAGCTGTGGGCTTACCACAACAGGACAGTCTACGATTATAATTAGACGAGTTAACGCAACATAAATATTTGATTAGCCGCGGGTAATGTAGTCCTAATACAACAACGCGTCAGTTGTGGATTTTCGTTGTCGTTCGGTTTGGTTATGCTAAGGCAGAACAAATATAACTGTCGAATCTGAGCACGCCCAACGGCTGCAGGCTTACCGTCAAGGTCGACTGACTTCTTGGCGTTGCTGTAGACGGACTTGGACATGGTATCCCGCAGCTCGTGCAAATAATCCACACTCGCTCCTACCTTCCGGAACTGTCTGCAACGAACACCACTGTCTGTTATGAACGGAATAGTGTGTAAGGAACATGAATGTATGTAAGGAACGGAACTGTCTATAAAGAAGACGATTATCTATAAGGAACACCTGTCTTCAAGGACCGGAACTGTCTTCAAGTAAGTCGCTCAGCGTGCTTAGCCGCATCACTTGCTGTCAATTTCCGATGGAAGCCAAACTAATATTTGGAACAACTTTTTGTACAGTGATTGTATGCGGTGATACTAAATTGCCATGCTATATGTTATGTGTAAATTATAATTGTTGTTTAAAGATGTGCTGTATCTGTCTTGCAGCGACGACACTCACTCTCGACAGACGGGGTAGTGTTTGAGCACCTCGACCAGGTCGTCGTGTCTCAGCTGGAGCACTTCGACGTGTGTCTTGGCCCTCACCGTGCTCATGTAGCCCTGGCGAGTCACCATGCCAAACATGCTGAAGTTGGAGCCGGGCCGCAGCTCGGCCAGGATCAACGTCTGTTTGTCGTTCAACAGCTGAAGCACATGCCACAGGGCGGGGTATCCACGGGGAACAGCACTGGCAGAGATGGACGGACGGACGGACGGACGGACAGAGAGACATACAGACGGACGGGCAGGCGGGCAGGCGGGCAGGCGGGCAGGCGGGCAGGCGGGCAGGCGGGCAGGCGGGCAGGCGGGCAGACGGACAGACGGACAGATGGAAAGATGTATGGACATACAGATGTCACACGGCAGGCTTCATGTAAAGATGTCGACGAAATGGCCGTATAAATTCGCTAAGTCCCAAAATGCGTCAAGCTTTACGCATGGATGGTGGTTTCTTCGTCACCGTGCATGGCGGCCAGCGTATGGTGGCGATGGTGCGCATGGACAGTGGATATGCGTGCTTTATCTTGCTACAAAATAATATGTGATGGTAACATAGGAAGACGAGGAGTGAGAACACTCAGTCACGTCACGTCCTCGACCAGGGGCAAGGTTAATAAAGATGACGGGTCCACACGCTCGCTAATAACATCGCCTGCCCGAATCGTCATGCTTTGAACATCGTACGGTTCCTCTCCGTCAAACAACCACCGTCATAGGCCACCAGCTGCCACCACCTTCACAGCTCCTCGTGCATGCTCAGAAGATAACATTCCAGGCATCGTAGCTCTGACAACGTTTCCATTGGCAACGTTATTGTCTCCGAGTGTCCGTTTATTTCTGTTGACCGAACGAAAAATGCGACCCCTCCTGGTTCTCCTGCAGCGGTATATGTTGAAATGTTCGCATTTCCTATGGAGGCTAGTGTATTTATGGCGGCAATATGTAATCATAATAATATATTTTATTTTAACACTCATAGCCAGAGTAAAACTATGTTCAAGGGTTTTAACAATACAATGTTGAGACTAAAAAGCAAACCTATACCAAATATACGTACAAAAGCAAATAGTATGAATTAATGAATAATTTGAATTATATGTTAGTAAATTGTAGACAATTAAAATAATAGTAATAATAAATATCGTGATATGGGGGTGAATCAGTGGTCTAAGAGTTATGTTGAACTAGACATTAAATAATAGTAATAATATATATTGTGATACGGGGTGAAACGGTGGTCTAAGAGTTATGTTGAACTAAACATTAAAAACAAGTTTGAAATAATAAGTGTTAAGACGCGCATTAAAAAATGTTCAGGCGCATCAAATACGAGAACTTGTGCCCCATAAACGTGTAGAGTTGTTTGAGATACGGACCTGACATTTGCCCTTGTTGATGAAGTACATCTCCTTGCTGATGTCGTTCGAGTAGATGATGATGTCGCCGGGTCCGAACAGATGCGGCGTCAACTTGGTGGCGATGTCCCGCAGGAAGGCGATGTCGTTGCCGCGGAAGATCGGGGTCTGCAAGGACGTTGTGAATTGTGTGAGGACGGTTTGTGTTGTCTTCTTTTATTTTATTGTATTAATGATGATAGGAGATGTATGCCGATTGCACTTGCTAAAAATTAAAATGGTGTGCTAAACAGGACAGTTTAGGGTACAACAAATTAGATACACATGCACACGCACACGCACACGCACGCGCACACGCACGCACTCACACACACAAGAAGGTGATCGAAGTATCAACGTAGATTCGCCAGAGTCACACGTACCGCAGTTATTTTGTCGTAGGCGTTTACTATGGCGACGTCTTGTTGAATTGGTGTGGGGATGTCGTGCAGTAAGGGCTTTTGTCCTGGCAACCAATTTCCCCTGACGTAGGCACAAATGTACCGTAGTAAGGCGGCATGCAAACATGTATGAGTTAACAAAATGTTTCTTTTAAACAGTAAACAAGATCAACAAGATTTAATTCCAGATCAAAACGGTGATATAATTTTAATTAGGTAACGGTTAGGTTATTGGGAGTTATTTGTGTAAAATAAAAGTAAATATGTGAAAGAGTTGTTAATTATGTTTAAAACATATTCACGCTGCTGGCATTAAGTTAATCAACAGATAATCTGTTCCATTAATTTAATCAACAGATAATCTGTTCCATTCATTATTAGTCATGTTTAAGAATGAAGACTTCCTATACCTATCTACTAGCTCTTATCTTTCATAACTGAAAATAAATACTTCCGTCAATATTTTCATTTTTCAATATCACAATATATGCACATCTCCACTGTATGCTTAAAACCCACAGAAATGTCCTTCCATGACAGCGGTAGAGGCTTAACAGCGAGCAGTTAACTCACTGGTACTTTGGACGACCTTAGACAATGAACTGTGAACTCACTGGTACTTTGGACGACTTTAGACAATGAATTGTGAACTCACTGGTACTTTGGACGACCTTAGACAATGAACTGTGAACTCACTGGTACTTTGGACGACCTTAGACAATAAACTGTGAACTCACTGGTACTTTCTTTGAACGACCTTAGACAATGAACTGTGAACTAACTGGTACTTTGGACGACCTTAGACAATGTACTGTGAAATCACTGGTACTTTGAAAGACCTTAGACAATGAACTGTGAATTCACTGGTACTTTGAAAGACCTTAGACAACGAACTGTGAACTCACTGGTACTTTGGACGACCTTAGACAATGAACTGTGAACTCACTGGTACTTTGGACGACCTTAGACAATGAACTGTGAACTCACTGGTACTTTGGACGACCTTAGACAATAAACTGTGAACTCACTGGTACTTTGAACGACCTTAGACAATGAACTGTGAACTCATTGGTACTTTGGACGACCTTAGTCAATGAACTGTGAACTCACTGGTACTTTGGACGACCTTAGACAATGAATTGTGAACTCACTGGTACTTTGGACGACCTTAGACAATTAACTGTGAACTCACTAGTACTTTGGACGACCTTAGACAATTAACTGTGAACTCACTGGTACTTTTCAAAGAGCAGTATCATGTGTTGGACGACCTTGCGCTGGACGACGACAGAGATGTCCTTCTCCCTCATGTAGCTCTTCACGGCGTCCACGCGGGCCCGGAACGCCATCCTAGGGTAGGGTAACAAGGGTAACTACCCGGTGTCACAAGTACAACAAGCAACACCAAACCGAAAGGTTAATGTAATGTAGCATGTACGCATGTTCGCACACCACAGCACGCACGCACACATACACAAACACACGCGCGCACACTTGCGCGCACTCACACAAATGCACACATAGATATACACTGCCACCGCAAAATTATGTTAATTACAACCGGTCTTATTGGATGTGAAGACGCGTGAAAACATGTACAAACAAGGCAATCAAAGACAACACAAAGACACGCGAAAATACGTAAACACATGCACAGACACGCACGGACACGCACGGACACGCACGGACACGCTTGGACACGCGAAGACACGTGACGACACGAAATGACGACTCACTCCTGTCCATTACAATTGGTCACGGTGGCGGCCATCAGCGACATGACGTAGCCAAAGAGCACGAGACCGAATATCATGATGATAATTGTGACGATCCGGTCGTTATTATGACGTGGGATCGTGTCACCGAAGCCGGTGCCTGTCATCGCTGTCAACCCCATGTACCACGACAGCACGAAGTGACCGAAGTGGGTGTGTGTGATGTTGGGATGTGCGCGGTGACAGTACGTCATCCAGGCGTCTTTACTGTCCGATAAACGGCGCAAATAAATTGTATACAATATACCAATACGAATCAATCTATCGTAGCATTTCATTACAACAGCAAGCCACGTGTAAGCCATAAGATTCAATTCAAATTGCAATCCATTCAATTAACATTCAAACAGCAATCCTTTCCAGTGGGATTTCATTCAAATGGAAATCCATTCCGGTGGCATTCTTTTCAATGTTGGTTCTAGCACTTATTGCCCATGGAACCCATGCTGTATTAACTTGTCGATGTTGACCTGAATAAGATACAGACCGTGGTCTAGAGTGAAGATATACCCACCTCCCCTGTTGACCTGAATAAGATACAGACCGTGGTCTAGAGTGAAGATATACCCACCTCCCCATGTTGACCTGAATAAGATACAGACCGTGGTCTCGAGTGAAGATATACCCACCTCCCCTGTTGACCTGAATAAGATACAGACCGTGGTCTAGAATGAAGATATACCCACCTCCCACTGTTCCACCTCTTTTTGACCTGAACGAAGTAGAGGAGGCAGGCCATTGTTTGCCCCAGTGTGAGAATGAGACCGAGCAGCTTGGTGAGACGAATGGCCATCGAGTGACGACACAACTGGTTCTCCAGGTCAGCAAACCAACGCAGAGACTGTCGGATTACACACACAATCACTGATAGTATCACCAGACAGAGTCACTGTTAATATCATCACACTGAGTCACTGATAGTATCATCACACTGAGTCACAGATAGTATCATCACACTCAGTCACATATAGTATCATCACATTCGGTCACTTATAGTAGCATCACAGTGAGTCACTGATAGTATCATGACAGCATGTCACGGATGATATCATCATAATCAGTCTCGGAGAGTGTCAGTACAGTATGTCATTGATAGTATCATCAGTTAATTATGGCTAATTTTAACACTAGGTCCCTTCCCTCCCCCCACCTTCCCCACCCTCCCATCTCGACCTTCCCCTCCCTCCCCTCCCTCCCCTCCCTCCCCTCCCTCCCCTCCCTCCCCTCCCTCCCCTTCCTACCCTCCCTCCCCTCCCTCCCTCCCTTCCCTCCCCTCTCTCCCCTCCCTCCTTCTCTCTCCCTCCCTTCCTCCTTCTCCCGCCTCCCTCCCCTCCCCCTTCCCTCCTTTCCCTCCCTCCCCTCCCTCCCCTCCTCCTCCCTTCCCTACCCCTCCCCTGTCAATAGAGACGTCACCTGGAATGTCTTGAGCAGTCTGTTGAGCCGACTGAGCATGTAGACCCTCTGTTGGCCGGCCGGTGTGTCTGCGAGCACGTTGAAGATCTCCAGGGGCAGGATGCTCGCGACGTCGATGAAGAAACCGAAACTCTTGCAGTACGAGTTGCAGATACTGGAAATGTCGTCACGTACGCCTGGAAGAAGTACATTAGTTGTAGCACCGTGTTGTGGAAGTACGATGCACGAACACCAAATGAAAGGAATTTATGAAAGATCGATACATATGGTCACTTCTCACCAAACTGCTGCAGACCTGGTTGTAATTGGCTCAAACTAAATGTCGTTATATTGATTAATCCTTTTGGTAAAGTAAAGATATGGTTGTCATGTCCTTCAGTTCGATCAGATTTACTCAGATGGATAAAGATTCAACTTCTAAATTTAATATTTCAATGTCATCCATTTTATTCCATTCCCAGAATGCCCGGTTCCCTTGACGCACAGAGCAGAGTACTCGATCATCCGTACACACCAGTTCAGCTACACGACATCCCTCCTTTTCTTAGATAACTTCAAAACATCTAACTATAAACAAAACATCTAACTATATCAACTTTATAAGTGTAAACGTTGTGTGAGTGTCCGCTATGCTACAACATAACAGAGTTCATATTGAAGCATGACTTAGTTCGTATTGAAGCAGTCTATTGCATGAATCGTCTACTCGCATACGAAGTCTTCATACCGCTTCGGAATTCTCCTCTCGCGTGGGCACCTTGGAGACGCGACTTGGTTCCTCGGCGTTTTCGGAGTCTCAATGGATGGTGCTGCAGCTGGCGCCTGTAGTGCAGTCAATGCTTCTATCGCTGTCGGGTCGCTGCGGATGTTCTCAGTCTCGGGTTCCAGGAACTTCCGCACGTGACTAGTGTTGCGGGAATACCGGACCCCGTCATCAGCCTCAATCACCAGCCTATTCCCAGTTTTGCTGACAACAGTGAGTGGGTTCGGGCTGAAAGGAGTATTCTTCAAACCCTTTTGACCTGAATTGTGGACCGTTGTCAGATTTTATGGTAACTGGCAAAACGTGTCACCTTCTCGGCCGTAGTGGATTGCAAAACATCGATCTCGCAGTATCTGGTAAAATAGTCCACTATCACCAGCAGAGAATGGCCTGGTGGGAGCGGCCCCATAAAATCGGTTGCAATATCGATCCACGGCCCGTCAGGTAGTGGAGTCGGATTCAACGGTACAGGCGGATCTGGCCTCGCCACCAACTGACATCAATAGCATGTTCGGCAGTGTCGCTCCGTCTCTCGATCCATTGCAGGCCACCAAACGTTGCTGCGTAGCATCGCCTTAGTTTCAACGACACCCAAGTGACCTTCAGGGCAAGTGCTAGAGCTGCTGGTCTCAGTTCGGATGGCAACACAATTCGCGTGCCACGCAGAACCAACTGGCCAATGACACGCTGTTCATTTGCAATTGGCAGATATGCTCGACATTTTCCGAAGTTTCTACTGCGTCTCTCATGTGTTGTAGCTCCTCGTCATTTGCAGAAGCTTCCTCTAGTTCACGCGTCGACATCGCTCTCGGTGTAACACTAACCGCAGTGAACCTCACGTAATCATCAGCTTCATGTACTTTGTCTGCTTGCCCACTTTTGCCGCCAACCAGACGGGACAAAGGATCAGCAATGTTCTGTGGCCCAGGGACGTGCACGACACGAAAGTCATACGGTTGCAGCCGTAGCATCCACCGTTCTACTCGAGCACATGGCTTGGAGCGCGGACTGTATATTGCCTCCAATGGCTTGTGATCAGTGACCAGGTCAGCTTGGTATAGTAATAACGCTCTTCTACGCTGCTGTGTCTGTCGATCACGCCGACGTTCATCCGCACTTGCGCCCTCACATAAAATATCGCAGATTAGCGTTCCATCGCGATTTCGGCTTTCGCCAACAGTTCGTACTATATTTAAGTTACCTCTAGTTCTAGTTGTGTAGCCCCAGATACTAAAAACATCCAATCCCTAGATTCATGACACAAAATCGATTATATTTATCAAAATAGTACTTACTAGTGAGAAAACCGGTCGTGAAGATACGTTCTGGTTCTTTGTTTGTCGGTATGGCACCTTCTGGTGTTCATACAACTCGCCAGAGGGCTCACAAGTGACCATATACCACCTAGTGTCAAACGGGCGAAGTACGCCAACGGGCGATGTACAATAACAGAGTCACTAATTGGACCATAAAACACAAACGAGTGGCGAGAACACCTAATGTATTATGCCATTAGTTACCTCAGCGTATGCTCATAATACTGCTAGATTATTTCCTACTAATATTTAAGTCCCACCACACAATTATTACCCACACGTGCGATGTACGGCAATACAGTTACTACCCCACTTTGGAGATATATCCCAGAAAATTTTGGTAACCATAATATTTTTTTTTTAAGTAGCATTTTTAAACTATAGACCCAGGTGATCATGTTCTGGGTGAAATATGGGTTAAGTACTGCAGTTTTCTACACCAAACACTTGTAAACACGAGGGTCGATGTATGATAACAAATAAATACCCCACCAGAAAAACAATTACTGATAATTCATAAATGAAATCTGAAGTCAAAAACTGGAGGTCCAGCATTATTAACATAGAGATAAGGCTAGCCAAATAGTAACTGAATGTATAACACACAGTGTTTATTACTAACATACAGATAAGGCTGGCCAAATAGTAACTGGATGTATAACACACAGTGTTTATTACTAACATACAGATAAGGCTAGCCAAATAGTAACTGGATGTATAACACACAGTGTTTATTACTAACATACAGATAAGGCTGGCCAAATAGTAACTGGATGTATAACACACAGTGTTTATTACTAACATACAGATAAGGCTAGTCAAATAGTAACTGGATGTATAACACACAGTGTTTATTACTAACATACAGATAAGGCTAGTCAAATAGTAACTGGATGTATAACACACAGTGTTTATTACTAACATACAGATAAGGCTGGCCAAATAGTAACTGGATGTATAACACACAGTGTTTATTACTAACATACATATAAGGCTGGCCAAATAGTAACTGGATGTATAACACACAGTGTTTATTAATAACATACAGATAAGGCTAGTCAAATAGTAACTGGATGTATAACACACAGTGTTTATTACTAACATACAGATAAGGCTAGTCAAATAGTAACTGGATGTATAACACACAGTGTTTATTACTAACATACAGATAAGGCTAGTCAAATAGTAACTGGATGTATAACACACAGTGTTTATTACTAACATACAGATAAGGCTAGTCAAATAGTAACTGGATGTATAACACACAGTGTTTATTACTAACATACAGATAAGGCTGGCCAAATAGTAACTGGATGTATAACACACAGTGTTTATTACTAACATACATATAAGGCTGGCCAAATAGTAACTGGATGTATAACACACAGTGTTTATTACTAACATACAGATAAGGCTGGCCAAAAAAGTAACTGGATGTATAACACACAGTGTTTATTACTAATACACAGATAAGGCTGGCCAAATAGTAACTGGATGTATAACACACAGTGTTTATTACTAACATACAGATAAGGCTGGCCAAATAGTAACTGGATGTATAACACACAGTGTTTATTACTAACATACAGATAAGGCTGGCCAAATAGTAACTGGATGTATAACACACAGTGTTTATTACTAACATACAGATAAGGCTAGCCAAATAGTAACTGGATGTATAACAAACAGTGTTTATTACTAACATACAGATAAGGCTAGCCAAATAGTAACTGGATGTATAACACACAGTGTTTATTACTAATACACAGATAAGGCTGGCTAAATAGTAACTGGATGTATAACACACAGTGTTTATTACTAACATACAGATAAGGCTGGCCAAATAGTAACTGGATGTATAACACACAGTGTTTATTACTAACACACAGATAAGGCTAGCCAAATAGTAACTGGATGTATAACACACAGTGTTTATTACTAACACACAGATAAGGCTGGCGAAATAGTAACTGGATGTATAACACACAGTGTTTATTACTAACATACAGATAAGGCTAGCCAAATAGTAACTGGATGTATAACACACAGTGTTTATTACTAACATACAGATAAGGCTGGCCAAATAGTAACTGGATGTATAACACACAGTGTTTATTACTAACATACAGATAAGGCTGGCCAAATAGTAACTGGATGTATAACACACAGTGTTTATTACTAACATACAGATAAGGCTGGCCAAATAGTAACTGGATGTATAACACACAGTGTTTATTACTAACACACAGATAAGGCTAGCCAAATAGTAACTGGATGTATAACACACAGTGTTTATTACTAACATACAGATAAGGCTGGCCAAATAGTAACTGGATGTATAACACACAGTGTTTATTACTAACAGACAGTTGAAAATAACGAGACAGAGAAATCACACGAACATTACACTAAATCTGACCATTTGTGAGCTGCAGAACTCATAGATCGCATCTTACATATACAAAAGTGGGATGCCCAGATAGCCCTCATGGAGACGCACACGTAGGATCTCATCCCAGCCTTGTAATCAGTTTAATAACAGAGATTCGGCCCTGAGGCCCAATTGCAGCAGTTTGGTGAGAAGTGACTAGATACTTGAAAGCTAACGTATTCGTAGAGAAGCATAGAACGTACTCGTGAAAGAACGATGTAAGTGATTCAAATAAACGTGTGACAACTTACCACTCGGGATGACAACTTACCACTCAGGGTACCAACTTGCCACTCGATGTGACAACTTACCACTCAGAGTGACGACTTACCCCTCGGGGTAACGACATACCACTCGGAGTAACGACTTACCATTCGGAATAACGATTTACCAATCGGAGTGACAACTTACCATTCGGAGTAACGACTTATCACTCGGAATGACAACTTACCATTTGGAATGATGACTTACCTCTCGGAGTGACGACTTACCATTCGGAGTAACGACTTACCACTCGGAGTAACGACGGCTGTCCGTAGTTTGACGATGATGTCGAGCAATAAGAAAGCGTCGAGGAAGTAGGTGAAGGGAAGGAGGCGGTGGGAGTACTCGCTCGGGAAGAACTCCTCTGAGGAACACACAAACCTACTATAGGATGTATGTATGTTCGGTTCTTGGGCCCCTGTTGTTCATTAGCTACTCCGTGTCATACACGCCAAACAACATTTTAACTTTTTAAGTATCACCTGCACACTGACGATACACAACTGTACGAGGAATTCCCTTGTGATCAAACCTGCGAGGTAGAGGATGCTATCTGAAGAATAGGGCGGTGCTCATTCGACCGCAAACGGTAGGTAGTGGAACAACACTTGAAGCTGAGTGAGACGAAGAATTGTTTTCTCTCGGCCTTACTCTAAAAGTCCACTCACTTTTGACACAATCAACATGTGTGTGTGTGTGTGTTTGTGTGTGTGTGTGTGTGTGTGTGTGTGTTTGTGTGTGTGTGTTTGTTTGTGTGTGTGTGTGTGTGTGTGTGTGTGTGGGTGGGTGGGTGTGTGTTTGTGTGTGGGTGTGTGTGTGTGTGTGTGTGTGTGTGTGTGTGTGTGTGTGAGTGTGTGTGTGTGTGTGTGTGTGTGTGTGTGTGTGTGTGTGTGTGTGTGTGTGTGAGTGTGTGTGATTTAACACGTAATTCGGTTGTTCGGGACATACATATCTACACAAGTCGCTTGCATGTGTCAGGGGGCGTATTTCCATAAGCACAAGATTGCTCAAATTCGAAAATACGTAGCCACCCATGCGTGCAAGACGATCGCACACGCACTTGTTACATCTAAGCAGGATTATGGAAATGATGTGGCATTTGATGTTAGTGTGCGTTTATTCCAGAAGCTACAAATGGTGCAAAATTCAGCTGTTCGCCTAATAGCGCGACAGCAACGCTGCGACCAGCCGCACATCACGCCCACCCTCATTACACGCCCATCCACGCCCATCCATGTCTATGCACACTCATGCACACTCATGCACCAACTTGCACACCCATGCACACCCATGCACGCCCATGCACGCCCGTGCACGCCCATGCACGCCCATGCACGCCCATGCACGCCCTGCACGCCCATGCACACCCTTGCACACCCGTGCACACCCATGCATAACCATGCACAGCCATGCACGCACATGCACCCACGTGTAGTTGCGGCAGACTCACCCCCGTTGTCGTATTCGGAGAAGCTCGCCATGAAGGTGTGGGTGTAGCAGATGCACAGCGTGACTGACATGATGAACGCCTGCCAGCAGTGGATGAGGGTGGAGTTCGGCATCACGGTCGTGTTACATATGACTGTTAACACGCTTCGCACTTTCTGTAATAACAACAAACTATCAAAATGTACAGAACGTAAGTTCTTATATATAACGTTGTATTCGGTCTTTTGGTTTGCTCAATGCTCTTTACATGTGGCAGATCTGTTCATTTAAACACCATCTATACTGTTCTGGGAAGCATTTATATTAGTCTGCTGCCGTACTACCACGTTATTACGGCGCCCCAGTTAAACGTATGTCGAGTGGGGCAGAACAGATCGCTCACGAGAGGAGTAAGCGAGCGACATCATAATCATTAGCAATGCTAGGATCGATACTGATATTATATTATATATATATATGTATATATACATATATATATGTATATATATATATATATATTACAACATTCATAAAGAGACAATGATGCACAGTCGTGATTATTTGAGTGTATTTACAACATCATATATCCATTTACTCGTGTCACAGTTGTCGTTGTTATTGTTGTTGTTGCTAATTATTTGGTGTAATTTATATTTAATAATTATACTTATTGTTATTAATAACGACTGCAATAAAGTAAATAAATTACAGATGAAAATATAAAAATACAGAAATCCTCACCGTGAATGCGTTGGCAAACGAGGCGTGCGTCTCCCGAGCGAAGGGCAGGAGGATGGCCATCATGGAGTCAACGTCGATGATGACGGGTTCCTCGTGGTGGTGTAGGCCCTCGGCCAGGATACCTGACGCGTGAGCGTCCGGGATGATCGACTGACGCAGACCGCTCACGATCGACACGCCGCCGCCACTCGTCTTCACCCACACCCCACCCATATTCGTCGGGTTGATCGCCTGTCGACATAGCAACACAGTGACTCCCATAGCAACACAGACACTCTCATAGCAACACACAGGCACTCCCTTAGCAACACATAGCTATTTTCATTGCAACACACAGACACTCACATAGCAACACATAGCTACACCCACACTGTCCCACATCAACACATAGACATTCACATAGCAACACATAGCTACACCCACACTGTCCCACACCAACACATAGACATTCACATAGCAACACATAGCTACACCCACACTGTCCCACATCAACACATAGACATTCACATAGCAACACATAGCTACACCCACACTGTCCCACATCAACACATAGACATTCACATAGCAACACAGGCACACTGACACAGACTGTCGATGTGTCGGGTTGCCTGTTTTGCTGCTTTCCAATTACCTCGTGTTTACTGTGAATGCCACTTGGTAAACTCGAAAGTTCAGAAGCAGCCCAACTTCTCCGCTCGTACGTTTATTCAATTGAGTCACGTACGGGTCACCAAATCGTACTTGACGTTAAACACGAGCCCATATGAAAGCAGCATTAATCGCTTGGCAAGAGAGCAACACAGACACTTCCAAGCTCCAATACTGCTTAGGTGTGTTAGTTCGAATGCCTACCGACACAAGATGATCGTCAGGTCAGAGAGGAAGGAGGTATCCACCCCAGAATCGTTCCCATATGTCATCAAGCATAGAAGACTCGGGTGGTTTGGCAGTATGTGCCGTACGTATACCAAGAGAAACCCTTGTATGTATTTGTGTGTAGTTACAACTACGTCACGGTGTGTTGCAGCTGCATAGTGTCCGACGGATAGTGTCCAACGTGTCCTGCCTGTGTATTTACCTTGTGTAGTTGCAGCTGCATCTCCGTATAGTGTCCGACGTGTCCTGTCTGTGTATTTATCTGTGCATATAGTTGAAGCTGCATCTCCGTATAGTATCCGACGTGTCCTATCTGCGTATTTACCTGTCCTGTGTGTAATATTGCACTGCGCGGGCCAGGCCGTGCCTCATCTACATTTTGCGGCCCGGGCCTGGGTATACATTGTGCAGGCCAAGCTGGGCATGGGCTTAAAATATTCTACTATGCGGGCAGTGGGCCGATCCTGGGACAAACATCTGCGGGACGGGCAAGGCCTGGGACATATTCTAGATGTAATAAAAATATTATATACAATAGTGATAAACGGATTATTATTTTTTCCAGGTTCATTAATATTATGGTTATTTAATATTGCATACAATCTTTGCAAATTGACACTTTGCATGGAATTATGAATGAGACGAGTGCTTTATGAGTGCTTTGCCCGTTTTAAACAATGGGTCTTCCAAAGCCAAGCTATAATTTTAATAGGATGAATTCTTTTAATAGAGGTAACTAGACATTTTACGTAAAATACGACCCATGAAATATATCCATAGTTTCACAATCATATCTTTGTAATGTAATCCTTGAATCATCTACTGGCATTTCCAACGCATTGTCACTGGAGTATTCAGCGCAGTTAATGCATGTTTCCTGTCAGTTTTGTAAGCTAAAACTTAGTTAGTAGCTAGCTATCTCTTAATTCTTTAGTGATGTCTGGTGTCATGATTGTAACGTGTTTACTAACACCACCTTGGCATGGGTGGGTCCTTGACTATATGGCTGCCTAGTGTCATGGCTGTAACGTGTTTACTGACACCACCTTGGCCTGGGTGGGTCCTTGACTATATGGTTGCCTAGTGTCATGACTGTAACGTGTTTACTGACACCACCTTGGCCTGGGTGGGTCCTAGACTCTCTGGCTGCCTAGTGTCATGACTGTAACGTGTTTACTGACACCACCTTGGCCTGGGTGGGTCCTAGACTCTCTGGCTGCCCAGTGTCATGACTGTAGTGTGTTTACTGACACCACCTTGGCCTGGGTGGGTCCTTGACTATATGGCTGCCTAGTGTCATGACTGTAACGTGTTTACTGACACCACCTTGGCCTGGGTGGGTCCTTGACTCTCTGGTTGCCTAGTGTCATGACTGTAACGTGTTTACTGACACCACCTTGGCATGGGTGGGTCCTTGACTATATGGCTGCCTAGTGTCATGACTGTAACGTGTTTACTGACACCACCTTGGCATGGGTGGGTCCTAGACTCTCTGGCTGCCTAGTGCCATGACTGTAGCGTGTTTACTGACACCACCTTGGCCTGGGTGGGTCTTTGACTATATGGCTGCCTAGTGTCATGACTGTAACGTGTTTACTGACACCACCTTGGCCTGGGTGGGTCCAAACTCTCTGGCTGCCTAGTGTCATGAATGTAACGTGTTTACTGACACCACCTTGGCCTGGGTGAGTCCTTGACTCTCTGGCTGCCTAGTGTCATGACTGTAACGTGTTTACAGACACCACCTTGGCCTGGGTGGGTCCTTGACTCTCTGGCTGCCTAGTGTCATGACTGTAACGTGTTTACTGACACCACCTTGGCATGGGTGGGTCCTTGACTCTCTGGCTGCCTAGTGTAATGACTGTAACGTGTTTACTGACACCACCTTGGCCTGGGTGGGTCCTTGACTCTCTGGCTGCCTAGTGTCATGACTTTAACGTGTTTACTGACATCACCTTGGCATGGGTGGGTCCTTGACTATATGGCTGCCTAGTGTCATGACTGTTACGTGTTTACTGACACCACCTTGGCATGGGTGGGTCCTTGACTATATGGCTGCCTAGTGTCATGACTGTTACGTGTTTACTGACACCACCTTGGCATGGGTGGGTCCGCTATATTTCATTTAATTAATCCAACGATTTGATTTTCCTTTGAAGCTGTAATTCCGCACTGCTCTGAAACCTTCATACCAGCACTAATGGTTAACCCAAAGTCTTTTTCTTTCACAGTAGTACTTAGTACAGTTTTCCCCCTTTGTGTATTCTACATAATCGTTCCCATGTCCTGTGTGAAGGCATTTACATTTCCCAAAATTGAACAACATTTGCCACTTTTCAGACCGTTTGATCAACCTGTCAAGATCATCTTGTAAATGCTGTCTGTCTCCATCACTTTTAATCCTTCTAAACACTTTGATATCATCTGCAAATTTCAACACCTTGCTAGCTATATCATCGTCGAAATCGTTTATATATATTAAGATTAATATAGGTCCCAGTACTGATCCCTGTGGAACCTCACTCAAAACTGATTTCCAGTTTGAAGCCTCCCCATCAACAACTACCCGTTGTCTTCTGTCAATCAGCCATTTTTCTATATAGTTAATTATACCATTTCCTATGCCATGGGCCTTTAGTTTAAGCAGTAATCTTTGATGTGGCACTTTGTCGAAAGCTTTTTGAAAATCTAAGTAGATGATATCTACTGGTGATCCATCATCTACCCACTTAGTGATATCTTCCAAAAAACATAACATATGTGTTAAGCATGACCTCGCTTTTAGAAACCCATGTTGAGATGGATGTATCAAGTTATGTTTAACAAAAAAATCAACCATGTGATCTTTAATTAGTCTTTCTAATACTTTACAAATCACCGACGTTAAACTAACTGGTCTATAATTATTTGACTTGTTTCTCGAACCTTTTTTAAAATAACGGTATAATGTTTGCTTCTTTCCATTCTAAAGAAACCACTCCCTCTTCTAATGACAAGTTGAAAACTGTTGCAAGCGGTATGCTAATTTGTTCTACAATTTCCAATAGTAGTTTGGGTGGAATACCATCCACTCCAGGTGATTTAGTATCCTTCATAGCCCTAATTTCATTAGCCATTTCTGGGGTTACAATTAACTCTCTTAAATAGTCTGATTCTGCCCCCTTGAACTTAGCCTCTGGTACTGGCAATGAACTAGTGTCTTCTCTGGTAAACACTGAACTAAAATACTCATTCAGGTCTTCTGCCATTAAGAATCCTTCTGATATTATATTTCCAGCACTATCTTCTAGAGGACCGACCTTATCCTGAACTTTCTGTTTGCTTCGAACATACGCATAAAAACTCTTGCTGTCATGTTTTATATTACAAGCTAATTTCTCATTTTACTTTGATAGTAAAATGTATCTGGTTGTGATCACTATTCCCCAGTGGCTCACATATCCTGACATTGTCAACTAATTCATTCTGTGAGGACAAAACTATGTTCAACACATTCTCTCCCCTGGTTGGTTCTAGCACAAGTTGAGAAAGGAAACTATCTTGTACTAAAACTAAAAACTTGTGGTCCTCACTACCCATACTCTGTAGAGACTTCCATTTTATATGCCCATGGTTAAAATCCCCCATAATAACACAGTCCCGTTTGCTCACTTCCCTTATAGCGTTTTGTATTTTTTCATTCTCTTCTATGCTTATGTTTGGACTTCGATAAACTAATCCATCCATTAACGTTGAATTTCCTGTAACTATGTTACACCAAACAGCTTCTTCGCAATCTGCTTCTCTATCTAATTTTATTTCATAAGCCTGGATAGATTCTTTAAAATATAAAATAACTCCACCTCCCCTTCTTCCTATTCTATCTTTCCTAAACATTACATATCCTGTCAGTCCTAATTCGGCATCTGATATATCGGTGGATGCCCATGATTCGGTTATACCTATTATGTGAGGGTCAATATCTTCTACCATAATGTTTAGTTCATTTCTTTTGTTTACTAGAATCCTTGCTTTTAAACAAACACATTTATATCCAGCTTCAGAACAGTTTTCCAGACTGTTCTTTGCTGATTTATTTTTGCTGTCTTTATCTATGCCTCCAGTTTCAGGCTTCTCTGTGAGTCCCCCCTGCGAATTTAGTTTAAATAGATACAACCTGTCTCACTGTCAACAGATCGCAGCAGATTCTCTGAGAATACTGCTGCCCCCTTTCCACTTAGGTGGAGGCCATCTCTCATGTACATATCTTCTCTCCCAACAAAGTACCATTTTTCCTCCCATCACATTTTCTTCTCTCCTCTCCCGTCCCTTTTCCCCGGCTACCTCATTCTCTTCGGTCACTTTCTCCCCGTCACCTTCACGCCTGTCATGTGTTCTGTTTTTTGCTGAACACTCTGTCTTCTTCCATCATTCTTCTGTCTCACAGTCTTACCAACTACCTCTTCACCACCTGTATCGCTGTCGCGTCTCTCCTCGTTCTTTACAGTCTGACTACTTGTTGATTTATCCCCACTGACCCGTTTTCTTTTCCTCTGCCGAACACTTTTTCTCCGTCCCTCTGTCTTCTCAATTTTTTGTTCCTTCACACCGGTCACCTTCCCTCCTTTCAGTCTCCTTTCTTCAGTCTCCGTGTCACAACTCTGCTCCTTCTGTGTTGTAGATTTCTCAACTCTCTCCGTGTCATCCCTCTCTGCTCCATCTATTTCTATGTTGAGTCTCACCTCCATCTCCTTAATGTTATATATGGCCTACATGATAATCGAAATGTGTAGAGTTGTATTAGCATATGTAACACATGTATTGTAATATTATAGCGACTACGTAAGGTATTCTTACATCATGTTTTAGTTTGTAAACACCCCTGAATCTACTTTGTGGTGTATAAATAAATTTGACTTGATTTGATACGCACCCACCCCGTCGTAAACCATAGCCGTAATCAATTCGAATTAGAATAGAAGTGCTAAGTTTCTGCTCTGCCAACGTACAGTAAAGTCAAAATCAGTCTGGTCAGGCCTTATCTCATTGTATTTTACAGTGTGCAAGGTTTATTTACAGAACACGCCAATTAGAGGCACCTGCCTGCTAATTCCCTTTGTGTGAGAAAGGAAGCCTCCCCCAATTGAATATAACCATTATTTACTCAAGCCAAGCTTTCAGTCTACAGAGTTTCCCTATTTAAATAGGTCGCCTATAGCACAGTGCCTGGTATTACCCACAGTGCACTAGCGCCAGTTACACAACGCACATGTTTGTAAGATTTGACCTAATATGTAGTAATTTCATATTTCCAGTGGATAATGGAGAATAAATGTTGGCGATTAGTATGTTAAACACTTATAGGGAAACAAAAGACAACGTGTTGGTGTTATGTACCAAAACAAGTAATACAAACTAACAATTTGCAACTAAAATCAACATCAATGATGAGACGAGTCACACATTGATATAAGTTCAATGATTCACCCAATTGAACATGCAATATGTTCTATCAAAACAACATACTCAATAGGCCTATATAAGTAGTTCATATAACTATATATTATAGCATTTGCATTTGATTTATTTCAAGCACTTGCATTTGCACAATTTCCAATTAAATGCGTTGACTCATATTTGAATTGTGTTTTAACAACACATTTTGAATAAATATGTTGTGTTTTGTTGTTCTCTTTATACAGCTATCACAAGTAACGCAATGCAGGAATATTGTAAGTCGTGATATGCATGTATTGTAAAGCCAGAATGTCATATCTTAATTTCAGTTATTTATGTTAAAATAAAAGTACGGTTTTCTAAGTTGGTCTTTGGTTGTGATTGGTAATCCCGCAAGCCCAGGCCACGGACCTAAACTATAGTTTGTGAACCTGGGCCAGGCCTAGTTTGAGATATTTTTGCGGGCCTTGGCCGGGCCTGGACTCTAACTGCTAAATTAAGTGCGGGCCGGACTTGAGCTACACTTTTAGGCCCGCGCAGGGTACCAGTGTGTAGTTGCAGGTCCGTCTCCATATAGTGTCGAACGAGTCATGTTTGTATATTTACCTGTGAGTAGTAGTAACTACGTCTCCGTAGAGTGTTCGTGTTATCCGGTTTGCTGAGTGACTCGAAGGGTTCGAGAGGGTCGTCGCGCCCGTCACGGGCGGGACTGGACGGGCGATGGCGCCGCGGTGCCGGCACCTGCAGGTCTTTGGGGTGGATTTCGGCGGCCTCAACCACATCGGCCAGGCGACGTCTCATCTCTTGGTTGCTCACGACCGGCGACACTCGATTCGCCCGTCGCCACAAGCTAGCACTGGGGTCCCGAGGAGCTCGCTCAGCGCCTTTATCCTTCGCCAAGGCGTGTTAATATGATAAGTATACACGTTTTACTATGTTTCATGTAAACTATGTTACTGTTCTCTAACGTGTAGGTGGTGATGTGTAACAACCAGCACACGGGAGAGCCCAATAGACTGAGAACCGCCTACTAGGTCGGTCACAACAAGCCCCAACAAGTGCGGCCATTTACATTAAAACTGCACCCCGACGTAACAGGTACGTATGTAGGTAGGTGGGCTTTATTTGGAATTGTATAAATCATACATACAAACATAAACAATCGGTAAAACAATCGACAGAATGATATACATTTCCAGGTTGACAGCGGAGCCAATTAAGGCTTTAACCAGTTTGTTTTACTTATTCCAGTATAAGATGATAATGATTAAGGAATCTAGTCGCCGTTATCCCCAAAATAACTAATATAAACAATTATTTCACGTGTAGTGTGTTGGTTACGTTGCTATAATTAATAGAACATATATGTCAATGTAATAAAACTGATATTAGATGATAAATGTTCACATAAATAGTCATGCACACACACAAAAAAACATGTTGTTATGCCAAGCTTCAGCAATGGTATATTACCTCAGTAGAATAACATTGTATCAAACACGTGTGATATGTTTTGGGGTGGAATGAGAATAATACTGCGCTAAATGGAAACATGTTGTGTGTATGCTTATCATCGCACATCGAATACACTTTTATTATTGTGAGTATGCCTGTCACTGCACGTTGAATGCCATGTTTGACTACATGCCGGTCTGTGCTGAATGTGGCACGCATCTACCTGATTCTCCGCTTTCATTTCGAGCTCGAGTTTGTGGAAGAGGTTGATCTTGTGGCACTGGGAGGCGTAGATGGCACTGAGGCGGCGGGAACCCTGGTCCTGATGCAACAAGGTCATCTTGGCCGCCTGCATCTTCTCGTTGCATATACTCTCTAGCAACTTGCGAACTGTAACAATAAACACACCAACGTGTATGCGTGTGTGCGTGTGTGCGTGTGTGCGTGTGTGCGTGTGTGCGTGTGTGCGTGTGTGCGTGTGTGCGTGTGTGCGTGTGTGCGTGTGTGCGTGCGTACGTGTGTGCGTGAGCGTGTGCGTGGGTGTGTGTACGTGTGTACATGCGTGCGTGCGTACGTGCGTGCGTGTTTGCATGAATTCGTGTGTGTGTGTGTGTGTGTGTGTGGGTGCGTACGTGTGTGCGTGCGCGCGTGTATGTGTGTATTTGAGTGTGTGTGTGTATTTGACATGCTGCCATCAATACTTACACGACTGTGCATACATTCAGGGGTGTACATATGTTTGTAACACGTATAGCTACATTCCTCGGTGTACAACTGTGGAAGTGATTACTCACTTTCAGGGTAATACATAAGCACGTTTTGTAAGTCGGTCTTTTCGAGGATGCACAAGTCGCTGTCTGTAGCGGACCTGATGGTGGCCATGCTGGGTATGTCAACGATGAGACCAACCTACATTGACAACACTACTGGTTGATACAACACATGTTCTTCCTTTATTTTCCTGTCTAGATCGTTGAGAATATGTGGTGCAGAAAAGTTTAAAAGCGGTGGAATTATTTATCGATAAGTATTATTCTTGCCTTAATATTATTCATAAAGTAGCGGTAGGCATACATTGAGTAACAATTGTGCTTAAAGTTAGTTAGATAACATATTTTAGAACACCTTTGTCTAGTGAGTGATAATAGGGTAACGTAGGGTTCGATAAATTTATAAACAAGATTTAATCAACCTGAGAATGGTAGGTAGAATGTATAGGAGTTAAAATAACAAACATAAATTACTTACATAAGATAATATCTAAATAAACCAGAACTTGCTAGTTACTTTGATTAGCAGTCATGCAAATAAGGCAGTCTAGCGTAAAGTAATTGATTGCATTTAAATTAGGTCGTGACACTATCGGTAACGTTAGCGTTTGTGATAGGGTAGATTGTCAGCTGCGTAATTAAAATCTGCTGTAAGTTACTATCTTAGTTTTAGAAGAGTAATGTGTGTGCGCAGTAAACAATCTTCTTAAAGACTACATAGTGAATATTGTAAACATAGTTGACTAGAATATTTTGAATAGCGAATTAGATTTTTATCATTATTATTAAATAAATTCTGATCTGATATGGCGCCTTGCAAGCGGCAAGTCAAGGCAAAGCGACACTTGGTGTGCGATCACTGCCACAGTTGGGTGGATTTTACCTTGTCCAGCTGTGGGAAGTCATGGGCAGACTAAGAGGGATTCATCTTTCAGTGCGTGGGGTGTCGGAAGGTGGAATGTATGCAGAAGGAGGTAGTTAGGTTGACATATATTGTGAAGGGAATGGAGATGAGAATCAGCAAGGAGACAGGTGGAAAAGATAGAGACGGCAGGGAGAGAGTTGGGAATACTGTGAGACTGAAGGAGCAGAGCAGTGGCAAGAAGACAGAGGAAAGGAGACTGGGAGGAGGGAAGGTGATCGGAGGAGAAGAAATTGGAGGATCGACGGCAGGAAATGTGACAGGCGTGAAGGTGACAGGGGAGAGAGTGACCGTAGAGAAGGAGGCTGGAGGGAAAATGGGACGGGAGAGGAGAGAAGAAAATGCAATGGGAGAAAGAAGGAAGTGAAAGTAAATGTGACAGAAGAGAAGTCGATAACAGGGACGATGACAGGAGGAAAGTTGAAAAGAGAAAAAGCGACAGGAAAGAATTGAACGGAAGAGAATGTGACAGGAGAGAAGACGACGGGGGTAAGACAACAACCAGACAGATGCGGAGAAGGAGCTACTCTGAGGCAATGATTGATGGGGCAATGTGAAAAGAAAGGGTGTTCATGAGGGAGTCTATTCTGAGAAAGACCGATAAGACACTAAGCGAGGTGAAGGTCGTCGTTGTTTGTTTACCAGAGGCCAGGATAGAACATGTGACTGAAAGGGTAGAAAAGGTGTTGGGGCATGGCAAGGGAGGGTCTATACTAGTACACTTGGGGACAAATAATGCTCTTAGGGAAGTAACAACTGGGATAGTACAGAAGTACAGACAGTTAGTGAGGAAGCTAACGAAGACAAGAGTTGAACAGATTATTCTCTCAGGAATTTTGCCAGTAATGGGAGGAAAGGGGGCAACATATAGAAACTGCAAGAGACTGGCGATCAACGCACTAGTTGAGCAGATGTGTGATGAAGAGGGGGTGGGATTCTTAGATATATGTGGATACTTTGTTGGGAGGGACGATATGTATATGAGAGATGGCCTCCATCTTAGTGGAAAGGGGGCAGCAGTGTTCTCAGAGAACCTGCTGCGATCTGTTGACAGTGGGACAGGTTTCATTTATTTAAACTAGATGCGCAGGGGGGATTCACAGAGAAGCCTGAAACTGGAGGCATACATAAAGACAGCACAATTAAATTAGCAAAGAACAGACTGAAAATCTGTACTGAAGCTGGATATAAAAGCGTTTGTTTAAATGCAAGGAGCATAGTAAACAAACGAAGTGAACTAAACATTATGGTAGAAGATATTTACCTTCACTTAGTAGGTATAACCGAATCATAGGCCACCACTGATATATCAGATACCGAATGGGGACTAACAGGCTATGTAGTGTTCAGGAAAGATAGAATAGGAAGAAGGGGAGGTGGAGTTATTTTATGTATTAAACATTCTATCCAGGCATATGAAAAAAAAAATAGATTGCGAAGAAGCTGTTTGGTGTAACACAGTTACAGGAAAGTCAACGTTAACGGTTGGGCTAGTTTATCGTCCAAACATAACCGCAGAAGAGAATGAAAAAGTACAGAACGTTATAAGGGAAGTGAGCAAACAAGACTGTATTATTATGGGAGATTTTAACCATGGTCAAATTCAGTGAAAATCTCTCCAGAGTACGGGGAGTGAGAATCCCACAAGTTTTTGGTTCTAGTACAAGATAGTTTTCTTTTTGTTACCATGAACCAACCAGGGGTGAGAATGTTTTAGACATAGTTTTGTCCTCACATAATGAATTAGTTGACAATGTCAAGATATGTGAGCCACTGGGGAGTAGTGATCAGAGATATCACGGTAAGGTCGATCCTCTAGAAGATAGTGCTGGAAATATAATATCAGAGGGATTCTTAATGTCAGAAGATCTGACTGAGTATTTTAATTCGGTGTTTACCAGGGAAGATATTAGTTCACTGCCAGTACCAGAGGCTAAGTTCAAGGGGGCGGAATCAGACTGTTTAAGACAGTTAACAGATTTTCTTGTTTAACATAAATTGATAAACCAATCTCAACATGGGTTTCTAAAAGCGATGTCATGCTAAACAGATATGTTATGCTTTTTAGAAGACATCCCTAAGTGGGTAGATGAGGGATCACCAGTATATATCATATACTTAGATTTTCAGAAAGCTTTCGACAAAGTGCCACAACAAAGATTACTGCTTAAGCTAAAGGACCATGGCATAGGAAATGGTATAATTAACTGGACAGAAAAATAGTTGATTGACAGAAGACAACGGGTTGTAGTTGATGGGAGGCTTTAAACTGGAGATCAGTTTTGAGTGGAGTACCACAGGAATCAGTACTGGGATCTATATTATTCTTAATATATATATATATATATTACATACATATATATTATATATATATCAACGATTTGGACGATGATATAAAAAATAAGGTGTTGAAATTGGCGGATGATACAAAAGTGTGTAGAAGGATAAACAATGATGGAGATAGTCAGCATTTACAAGATGATCTTGACAGGTTGATCAAATGGTCTGAAACGTGGCAAATGTTGTTCAATTTTGGGAAATGTAAATGCTTCCACACAGGACATTGGAACGAAGAGGTAGAATATACAAGGGGGGTACTGTATTAAGTACTACTGTAAAAGAAAAGGACTTTGGGTTAACCATTAGTGCTGATATGAAGGTTTCAGAGCAGTGCGGAATTACAGCTTCAAAGGAAAATCAAATCGTTGGATTAATTAAATGAAATATAGCGTATAAAGAAAAAGAACTATTAATGCCGCTGTACAAAACAATAGTTTGGCCTCTTTTAGAATATTGTATACCAACGTGGAGGCCATATCGCAAGAAGGACATATATATGCTAGAAAGAGTACAGAGGAGTGTGACTACAATGTTTCCAAAATTGAGGGATCTTAGTTACGAAATACGCCTAAAAGAATGTAATTTATCAACACTAGAGACGAGGAGATTGAGACGAGATCAGATAGAAGTGTTTAAAATATTGAATGGTTATGAAAATATTGATAGAATTTTTTTTCAGTTAAGAAAGATAGAAAGACTAGAGGACATGAAGTTATATTAGTAAAGGAGCAGTGTAGATTAGACATGAGGAAGTTCTCATTTTCAAAAAGGACTGTAAATTTTAACATTGATCTTCAACTTCAGTACACCCGGCTGTCAACTGTCCCGCCCGGTGATTACCTCGCCTATGATCTTGCCGTCCTTGAGCACCGCGATCGGCGTCTCGTCGTCCTCCTCACACAACATCTGCAAACACAACACACGGTGAACACAACACCTGGTGAACACGACACTTAGTGAACACAAGACTTGGCGAACACAACAACTGGTGTTCACAACACACGGTGAGCACATCATGTGTTGAACTCAACACCTGGTCAACACAACACCTGGTCAACACAACACCTGGTCAAAACAACATGACATCAGGAAAGCGAACCACCTGGTTATTATAACATAACACACCCACACACACACACACACACACACACACACACACACACACACACACACACACACACACACACACACACACACACACACACACACACACACACACACACACACACACACACACACACACACACACATATATATATATATATATATTAACTGCATCGGTTTATGTCGTTATGTCACAGATTATTCTTTCTCTTCATGGCAGTGCTTATATGGGTTTTAAAAGCGAGGTCATGCTTAACAAATATATTACGTTTTTTGGAAGATATAAGTAAGTGGGTAGACGAGGGATCACCAGTAGATATCATCTACTAAAATTTTCAAAAAGCTTTCGACAAAGTGTCACATCAAAGATAACTGCCTAAACTAAAGGCCAATCGCACAGGAAATGGTATAATTAACTGGACAGAAAAATGGCTGATTGACAGAAGACAACGGGTAGTAGTTGATGGGGAGGCTTCAAACTGGAAATCAGTTTTGAGAGTGGTGCCAAATGGATAAGTTCTGGGACCTATATTATTCTTCATGTATATTAACAATTTGTTGATGTTGGTGTTGAAATTTGCGGGTGATACAAACGTGTTTAGAAGGATTAAACGTGATGGAGTTAGATAGCATTTACAAGATGATCTTGACGGTTGATCAAATGGTCTGAAAAGTGGCAAATGTTGCTCAATTTTGGGAAATGTAAATGCCTCCACACAGGACATGGAAACGAAGATCTACAATATACAATGGGGGTTACTGTTTTAAGTACATCTGTAAAAGAAAAGGACTTAGGGTTAGCCATTAGAGCTGATATGAAGGTTTCAGAGCAGTGCGGTATTGCAGCTTCAAAGGGAAATAAAATCCTTGGATTACTTAGGAGAAATTAGCGTATAAGAAAAAAAGAGCTAATAGTGCTGTTGTACAAAACAATAGATAGGCCTCATTTAGAATATTGTATACAAGCGTGGAGGCCATACTGCAAGAAGGACATAGATATGCTAGAAAGAGTACAGAGGACATCGACTAAAATGATACCAAAACTGAGGTACCAAATCTTAGTTATGAAATATGCCTAAAAGAATGTGGTTTAACAACACAAAAGACCAGGAAAGGAGATCAAATAGAAGTGTTTAAAATATATGGAGATATTGATATAATTTTTTTTCAGTATATAAAATAAAAGGACTAGAGGACATGAAGTTACATTAGTAAAGGAGCAGTGTAGATTAGATATAAAAAAAGTTATAATTTTCACAAAGGACTGTGAATGAATGGAACAACGTATCTGCTGATTGTGTGGGTGTTAGTAGCGTTAATATGTTTAAGAATAAAATCGACACATACCTCATAAGGACGGAATACATGTAGATAAAGGAGGTGGACTCTCGATAAGCCAAAGGGCTTCCTTGCTCACCTGCCATCTAGAGTTAATTCTCTGGGTGGCAATCTTGTTAAATTTGGTTAAATATGCAAATGGCGTGTCGAAAACAGCATAAGTTATTTGTGTAAACAATACAAAAGGTTTGTCTTACCTCAAGCACGCCGCGATGGATGTAAATCATCTGACGTTTCACATCGCCCCGACGCACGATCACTTGGTTCTTCAGGAACAAGATCGGCTTTATGTTGAGCGCCACCATGCGGAGGAAGCCGGGTGAGAGATCTTTGAAGAGGAAGGACTGGAACAGATGATTTAGTACACTAACAGTTTATTTAAAAGTAGATTATATTGTATGTACATGTTATGCACAAAATTGCAGACCCGTAAACAGATTTCGCAGAGGGGGTTCGTTTTTGGACATTTTAGTCGTAAAATTAAGATTTCCTGTAAGGTCGCCTAATTCCTGTTCTAGGGAATGTAGACACCTTACATGATCAAGAACCACCATTATGAAGGGCGAACACATACATCTATATTACAAAACAGAGTGTGGGACGCCGTCTGTTCGTCTTTCAAAAGGTTGTAAAGGCTACCAGGTGATGCAACGGCAGAATTTTTATATTGTCCAATATGTTATAAACATAATAAAGCCATCTATAGATATGTCACTGGTTGTCTTCAGAAATTTATAATAGTTTTCGCGTTATTACCGTTTTAAAATCGCGAAAGAGTAAATGTTCACAGTCTGCGTGCGTTTGTAACTGCGATGAAAAAGTACACAGTATATGATGGTAGGCCTAATAACAAACAGCGTCAATAGCCGCGCACAATGTGGATGACGCGCCCGGTGCTGACGGTCTGTCCCTACCTGTGCGAACATCTTCTCGTATGTTTTGAGCGCGATCTCGGCCTGCATGGTGAGAGGTAGTGCGGAATAGATGGTCGGGTCTTGTACGCCACGCTTCCTCAACCACAGCTGTTTGTAATAGTCGACCACCAGCGGCGCTAACTCATCGTCAACGTGGAAGTCTTTCTGGGGAAGTGCAAAGTAATCATTTAAAAAAAGTCGCAGATGAGTGGTCAACATAGCTTAGACATCGTAGCGTGGATTTTAGAACTTTGATCTATCAAACCTAGATTCGAATCCCCCTATTGCCGTTTCGGAGATTGTCCAATTTTAACAAGACATCAAAGATTTAACAAGATTGGCATCCAGAAAATTAACTCTAGATGACAGGTGGACAAGGAAGCATTTTGGCTTATCGAGAGTCCAATACTTTTTATCTACGTGTATCCCGCCCTTTTAAGGTATGTGTCGATTTTATTAGTAAACATATTCACGCTACTAGCACCAACACAATCAGGAAATATCAGGTTCCTTTCATTTACAGTCCTTTGTGAGAATGAGAACGTTCTTATATATAATCTATACCGCTCCTTTGCTAATGTAACTTCATGTCCTCTGGTCCTTCTATCTTTCTTAACTGAGAACAAATATTTCTATCAATATTTTCACAACCATTCAATATTTTAAACACTTCTATCTGATCTCCTTTCAATCTCCTGGTCTCTAGTGTTGTTAAACCACATTATTTTAGGCGTATTTCGTAACTAAGATCCCTCAGTTCTTGTATCATTTTAGTTGTTCTCCTCTGTACTCTTTCTAGCATATATATGTCCTTCCTGCGGTATTAATCTGAACTTTCTGTTTGCACCGAACATATGCATAAAAACTCTTGCTGTCTTGTTTTATATTACAAGCTAATTTTTTTCCGTAGCTTCTCTTCTAATTTACAATTTCAGTTGTAGTTTGGTTTAGTGCTTCTTTATAAATGTTGTAGTCTTCGTCATTTCCAGTACGTCTATATGAATTCCACATCATTTGTTTGTACTTAATTTTGTTCACCTTACGGCGCCTTAGTTCACGTTAGATCCACTTATTCATCATCGACACCAAAAAGCAGGAACGAACTAAGATCCAAACTGATTGCTGTCCATTTCTCTTGAATGAATATTACAGTACATTTTTACAAATATGACAGTTTAGAATTGAAGTCTGTTATGAGCCGCCGTCCCTCACCAGGTGAAGTTTCACCGTCTCGAGGCGCTGGATGTAGCGGGAGCGAACGTAGTCACTGTTCATGAGCATGGAGGAGACGCCGGCCAGCAGCATCTCGTGGAAGAGCACCAAGCCGCAGATCATCGCCAACATCGCGAAGATCCGCTCGCCAGTGTTGTTTGCGACGATATCACCAAACCTACGCGCCATGGAAAACGATGAAATAACATATCACGGACAAATGTGAAGATCGTGGAGAAAGAGCGTGTGTGGAAGTATTACCCAGTGGAAAGCGTGGACAACTCACCCAGTAGAGAAGACGGTGGAGAACGTGCCGTACAGACACACGATGTACTGCTGACACGGCGACGCTTGCAGGAAGTCAAAGTCTGTTGAAGGAAAGAGCTTTAGTCTAATTGAAGATGTTCTATGCGGGCAGCCTGTTAGACTAGGACATCATCACAGTACAATAGATCATACTTCACCAATGCAAATATCCTCGGGATTCCAATGCTACGTGCTCAGTGGAGCAACACAACCAGAGGATTGAGCTGTTTTAAGAGAAAGTCGTCAATAGATGTTTAGCTGTTTTTCGCTTTGTAATATGTTTTGCGAAAAAAACCGAATGAGCGGAAAAGCATTATTAAGCAATAGGTGTCCAGGCAACGGTGAAATGGAACACATATTATTTTCTGATGTAAGACTGACAGAGAGGGAATTGTACATCGTTGGTGATACCGTGGATGACACAGAGCAATGCACAATGACTTACCCAGTTTGAGTGACTTTCGCGTGATCCAAGTACCATTGCGACAGATTCTGCTCTCGTCAGCAATCCCGATATGTCTGCCTTGACACGCCATGATGAACCACATGCAGCAGATGGCGTGAGTTACAAGCACGCAGATACTGACGTACTTGGCGCAACAGATCATCTGGGTCTTCGCTCCTAACATATCCGCTTGGTGATCTGTAGCACACGTATAAATATATTAATTGTTGGGGTACGT
>OZ023212.1:48888656-48946813 GCA_963995525.1 Escarpia spicata
CTGATGTTTGTGAAGTGCAACGCCCATTTCCTGTGAGGCGTGAACTGTGCGTTATGTTTGGGACAGTAGATATCCACTATTTAATAGTCATACCTTATAAATAAACTGCATTGAATCACAATAATTGTGGGACTTATGTGTCATTTCTATACCATTGTGCAACAAAAAGCATGACTATATTTGGCCAGGAAGCTTTAGTCATATTAATTAAGATGGTGTTATGTATGGGGCATTTAGCTTTTTTTTAAAAATAGAACTCCACCTTCTGCATTATGTAGTGGGACTTTGTGATAACAATAATCATGTACTACTGGATTTATTAAATATATTAATAAAGGGTTTGTATATTTAGGTTGTATCTCCAAATAAAACAAAACGTTAATATAAAGCCAACACATTTGAAATTTATTCAAATGCTTTTGCAAATGTGTAACCAAAATATTTGCATTTGCGTTGGAATGCCACCCCAAAACATTTGCATTTGAATGGGTTCCTGGAAAATGACATTTGCATTTAAAACAAGTGAAACATTTGCATTTGTATTCAAATGCGTTGACATGCATTTGTTAACAAGCCTGTGCAGCAAGCCCCCACCCCCCCGCTCTCCACGCCACTGGTGGATCCAAAGGACCAGCCAGAGCTGATGCAGTTTGGCACCAGTGCCGTCGCAGGAGCTGCCACTAGGACGTTGAACACAACATTGGACTGCCTTCGGGACTCCGACTATGGATTTGCTCTCAGGATTACCTCCCTTAGCCTTTTCCATGTGTGGGTATAGCCATTTCGTACCTTTTTTTAATAAACCGAGATACTCCTGCCGACAACCGATAAAATGGGGATCGTGTATAACTATTTAATACAGCACTGTTGCATTACCGAAGAAGGCGCCGAGCTGGTAGAAGTGGAGGAGTCGGTTGAGTCGCAGGTAGGGGGCGGCCGCCGGGTTTCCCGTGCTGAGAAGCTCGAAGGGAATGGCTGAGAGGAGGTCGATGAAGAACGTGGATTTGAGGTAGCGGCGCCGGATGAGGGATCTGTCGGTGATGAGGATGCCGTTCTCATCCTCATACGCGAGCCACATGGTCACCGCCATATTGAAGAGGTTCGCCACGTCGCATGTGTACAAGATCACGTGCAGACCCAAAGTCGTCGAGTCGAAGGCACACATGTAGAACACTAGGAGCGATGACGTCATCACCAGGCACGTGAACAGCAGCTCCCACAGACGGTAGAGCGGGTGGCGGGGGCGCAGCACAAGGGGACTGCAAGCACACATAACACAGGGGGCTGCAAACACACGTAACATACTGCAAGCACATGTAACACAATGCAAACACACGTAATACAGGGGGACTGCACGCACATGTACCACGGGAGCGGCAATCAGATGTAACACAGGGGGACTGTAAGCACGCGTAGCACAGAGGCATTGCAAGCAGACTTAGCACAGGAAGACTGCAAGCACACGTAAAACAGGGGGACTGTAAACATACGTAGCACAGAGGGTCTGCAAGCATATTTAACACAGGGGGACTGTAAGCACGTGTAACACAGTGGGACTGCGAGCACACGTAAAACAAGGGGACTGCAAGCACCGGAAACACAAGTTCACTATACAAAAACACGTAACACAGGGGCACTACAAGCGCCCGTACCACGAGGTCACTGCACGCACACGCAACACAGGGGCACACACGAAGCACACGAAACACGAAGCACAGCCACCGACCTGCCCGGCGCAACCATCGCCTTGTGTCTCGGGGGCTCGCTGTCCAGTGCCCCCTTGACAGCGCCAAAGATCATCGCGAACAGCGGTTCCTTCCCCCAAGCGTTTTTACGGTTCATCTTCAAGAACTTTTTTTCTGTGCCTTGATTAAATCTCGGGCAGGTGCAAAGTAGAAATGTCGCCTACGTTAAACGTTTCAATCAACGCGATACAACGTCACAGTGAGACGCTAATATTGCCGTAATGACGTCGTGACGTCATCCTGACAACTACAGTCTACGCATCGCTGTGATGTCCAGACGGACTGTGTCATAGACGACTCTAGTGGCTAACTAATGCGTTTTGCCGATATTGGGATATTCCACACTCTCTTTGGCATAGGAGATACGCTTTGCGCGTTTTAAACTGCATTTGTGAAATAAGCATAAGAATAACTTATATTAAGTTGAAACATTGCCCGAACACCAACCCTTTCGATTGTCTCGCAAGGTCCAACGAATAGGGAAAGTGTACCGATATTGGACCTGTACCTAAATTGGACCACCGACCGCTCTGAGTCCTATATATAGTAATTCGATCGTAGTGCCGCCCGAGGATTGCTTCACACAACATACCATCTACACACGGAGCGAAAAACGACGGCCAGCGCGGAGACGCGCAAAAGATGATAAAAAATAGATTTTTACTGATTTTACCCATTTCGTTGTTTTCATTGTATTTAACCAACTTTCAAGGTGTGATACAAAGCCAGTTGCATAGTAGATTTTACACTGTTATAATACGTTGTCGTAGGAAGTCAATATAATGTGCATGAGGGGCTTGAAGACGGAAAACTGCACAGTCTCCGAGAATCACTTCGAGGAAGTTAATTGTGCCTTCGACTGATATTTGACCAGTCCGGGTGCCCTATGTTGGACCAATGGTCCAACAGAAGGCACCCGTTGTCCACTATACATACCATCCCAACACACACGAGATATTGAAATGTGTCATAATTTTGAAGTTTCTACATGTCAATATATGAGACTCCTATTTATGGCTGGGGGCCTTGTTGAATGAGAGGGGAGGCCTATATTTTTAAACCCGCGGAGGGGGTAACCAAAATATGGGACTAAAATCCTCCTTAGCGAAAGATAAATTTAAGAATTAGTGTCACTAAAATTGTCATATTATCTCTTCCTCCACACACAACGCACCGTCTCCCGACCTTTGATCGGGTTTTCTGTAGATCTCTGATGACCTGTTACAATCAGGAATGTGAGAGTTGGCTGAGGACTGAAACAACTACAGTCACCATCTTCTCAGTCTGCCGTATGTTCGGAAGGGCATACGTACGCTTTGCTTCTAAGGCAACTACTGTCAGTGGTTTCAAGTACACAGGCATTTGGCCTTGTGATCTGAACATATGGACTGATGCAGATTTCGCCGCGGCTGGAAGGTTCGAGTTGTCCTACTCGGAAACTGGTATAGTTGTTCCATCGAATTCTGCCAGAGATGCCACTATGCAGAATGACAACAAACGTGTCCACGAGCGACCGACAGTCCAATGAGCCTTGTCCGCCCACAAGCAAGCAACAGCCCAATGAGCTGAGCTCATCCACAAGCAACAGGCAGAGTGGTTTCAGACATGTCACAACCAACCCAGGCCCATTCAGAGGCGATCAACAGTCTAACAAGCCTAGCATGTCCGCGAGTGAGCAACAGCCGTCTAATGACCCAAGCCCGCCTACAAGCGAGCAACAGTCCAACAACGAAGGCCTGTCCACGAGCGAGCAACAGTCCAATGATCCATGCCCATCCACAACCAGCAGACAGAGTGGTTTCAGACATGTCACAACCAACCCAGGCCCATTCAGGGGCGATCAACAGTCTAACAAGCCTAGCATGTCCACAGTCCAATGATCCATGCCCATCCACAAGCAGCAGACAGAGTGGTTTCAGGTGTGTCGCAACTAACGCAGATGGACGTTGTTTCTTCCGAGCCGTTGTTATTCGTCAAGATCTCGATATGCAGCATGCAGAAAGAGACAACGATGGCAATTTAAAGGACCTGCCAATGAGAATACGAGAAATTACTTCTGCTGACGCGCTACTACCCAACATGATTGCACATATGCTAGACAACTTTGGCCTTTATGAAAACATTGATGAGAGGATGATGAACGCAGATCTACATCAGAATTTGTGTTACGCACTTATCGAGAACATAATCGCACCGATGGCGAATCCCTATGAAATAGTTGGGGAGATCGTTGCTACGGCACGCTGTCTACGACGACACCAGTGCACGTCTGAGTTGGAGAGAGTGTACTTGAATTTGAGACGGAATTTCTGAAGTCTGGAGCAATTACGGTGAAAGCACATGGCAATAAATTAATTAAAACTGAATTGTTGACGTGTTACGAACTTGCGAAGTATTACATGATGTCAGACTTGGAGACGAAATAGCATGGAATCGCTACAACCGCCAGAAAAACGGAGTTTAGAAGGAAACAACGAAGAAAATTGGCGAAATTGGTATCAAAAGTTTGACATCTACCTCGAAGCTACGGAAACGTCAAGCCAATACTTTGACATCGCTGAAGCAACGAACAAGTGCAATTTGAGAAGCATATGCAAGGGAAGAAAGATATGGCGTACGGAAGACTGTGTTTTAATTAAAGAACTAGAAACAAGGCGAGTCGTTTGCATCGTACCTCACAGATTTGAGAAATATAGCAAAAAGATGCAAGTTCGAACAGTTTGCCGAAGGACTGATTCGTAACAAAATTATAATAGGAATCAGAAGTGTAGAAACACGAAAACAACTAATGAACACACATGAACTCACACTTAACAAGACGACCATTATTTGTAAACATTTGGAGTTGAATGTGACCAGGATGAAGGAAATGTCACTGGTTGATGACCGAGATGTGCATATCTTGATGAAAGACCGGAAGTTCACTAAAAAATCAGAAGCCAAAGGTCCACAGCAAGATCAATGCGGATTCCGGTAATACCACGGGAATGGGAACTACTCATACGCGTATAAGCAGAAATGTATGAAGTGCGGCTGTGATCACGAAGGAAAACCCTGTCCTGCTGCCGGACTAACATGCCATGGAAGATGTCATGGAAGAGGTCACTTCAAGATATGTTGTAGAGTCAGAAATCCAAGGCCAAACGTGACAATATAGAAGAAAGTGCACGTGGTAGAAGAACACGACTTTGTGGTTGACATTATGGAAGAACACAAGAAGATTGAATCCTGGATTGTGCCACTGTGTGTACACGATGTAGTCATTCCTATAAAACTTGACACCGGCAGTGATGTGAACGTACTACCAATGAAAGAGTACAACACCCTTCCAAGCAGGCCAAACATGAGAGCTACAAAAAGTAAGCTTACCGCCAAGAATGGGGACGAAGTTGCTGTAACTGGACAAGCAGCCGTGAAGCACAAAGGACACTCAAAGCGAGCACTCTTTATCATCTGTCCAGGTCAAGTTCAGCCTATATTGGGAAGACAGATGTGTGATGATATGGGTCTTGTGAAGAGAGTACTAGCTGTTGAGCTAGCCGATGACAAGAAAGCTCCTGATATCTTGGAAGAATACACAGACTTGTTCAGAGGACTTGGATGTGTACCAGGATAAGTTAGCATCAAGCTTAAACCAGATGCGGAATCGGTAGTAGAACCGTGCAGGAAAGTACCAGTCGGGAAATACAAACAGTTGGAAGAAGAATTGAATAGAATGGTATAAATTATGTGATTACAAAGATCGAAGAACCGACTGATTGGGTAAATTCCCTACACTTAAAAACATCGTATGGTGCAAGTCAGAAAGGACTTGGGGCAGTATTACAACAGATGCATGGTGATGAGTGGCTACCAGATACGTATGCATCAAGATCAACGACCGATTGTCAATCGCGGTATGCACCGGCCTATCGAAAGAGAAGCTTTAGCTGTGGAGTTTGCCTGTGAAATATGTCATCAATACGTGTTCGGACAGACAGTGGAAGTGGAGACCGACCACAAGCCACTTGTTGCAATTTTCTCGAAAGCATTGAATGACCGTCCACCGCGAATACAATGAATTCGACGGAGGTTGCAGAAGTATGATCTGAAACTCACATATGTACCAGGAACGTACGCGTACACAGCGGACACGTTGTCACGAGCGACTCTACAAAACACACATGTTGACCAGAAACAAGAGGAAGAGACTCTTGCGAACATTTATATCGATGCCATCGCAGTAGCACACGGGCTGGCGAGTATCGCAGTAGCACACGGGCTGGCGAGTATCGCAGTAGCACACGGGCTGGCGAGTATCGCAGTAGCACACGGGCTGGCGAGTATCGCAGTAGCACACGGGCTGGCGAGTATCGCAGTAGTACACGGGCTGGCGAGTATCGCAGTAGCACACGGGCTGGTGAGTATCGCAGAAATACAGAAAGTGCAAACAGGCGATTTTGAATCGGAGATAGAAGCACATGCACATGGTGTGATGAGCTCAGGGTCTGTGACAGACAGGAATAAAGAAGAAATCAAGAGAGAATATGAATACGATGCAGAGATGTACGCTTTGAAAAACACTATCATGTCAGGACGGCCGAGTGAACAAAGAGATTGTCCAGTGTGCACACACTGATACTGGAACTAGAAGGATAAGATGACTGTTCAGGATGACTTGATCCTGAAAAGAAAGGAACCAACCTGAAGAAAGAGTATCACACCATGAACATTATGTGTAATGATTTAAAGTGCATATATGAACATTGCAATGAACATTACATTGTTTAGTAGGAAGATGTAGAGATGTCGTTTACTAGTTCAATTTATATCGCGAGTACCGTTAATTTCGAAGCTTTGTTTTGGTTAATACTCACTTCCGGTGTACGGCGGTCACGAGTATAAGTGTCAAAAGTACATGGCAATAAATAAATTAAAACTGAATTGTTGACGTGTCACGAATTTACGAAGTATTACATTGGTCATTATGAAGCATTAGTCCCAAATTAGTTTGGGGTCGAATCGAGAAGTTGCGCTCGGTGAAACACGTTCGCAACAACATTGAGTTGTTAGCTAGCGATTCCTTCCGCGCACGGTTTCGTGACGTCGTGTTAGAAGCACTACCGGAAGTCAATACGAACACGTCAGCTAGTTCGAGATGAAACACAGTAGAACAGGTTCTGAAGTCGGCGGCGGAAATAACCATCGGTCAGACCGCCCCGGCGGCCAGACGAGGTGTCCCACACTGTGTTGAAATGGCGGCAATGTCAGCGGAACAACGCAAGTTGAAATTATGGCTGCAGAACACTCCACACGCCATCCGCCGATGCGAACTGAAGCGCCAGCGCAACACAATCCTGCACGCTATGCGCCGAAAAGCTCGCGATAACGCCTCAGCGAAACTAGACAGGCTAGCGTCAGAAGTTGAACGTCTACACGATGGCGCAAAAATGTTTCGTGCCGTTCATGAGATGACGAGGAAACCTGCCGCCAAGCTAACGATCCACGACGACGCTGGACGCGTTATCTATAACACAGCCGAATTGAACGCGCGGGTCACCGAACACTTCAGTCGCCAGTTCAGCGACGAAGCCATAGAAGAACTGCCTGCCTTCACCGGAAGACCATCGCGACTGACAGACCCAATCACAACCAAAGAAGTCAAGCGAGCGATCGGGAAAAATTAACAGCGGCCTGGCCAGCGGGCACGATGGCATACTGGTCGAATTCATCAAATGCACGGCTGGCCTGCTAGCAGACACGATTGCCAGCATTTTCAATGATGCGCTGGAAAAACACGAACCGCTCGACCTAGGCAAAGGTGTGCTCGTATTGATACAGAAGCCGGGCAAACCAATAGGTCCACTAACGAGTGTGCGTCCGATAGTTTTATTATCAGTACTCTGATAGACACTGTCTCTTATCGTTCTCTCGAGGATCGCGCAGAAAGTTGACGACTACCTGTCGCCGTCGCAATCGGGATTCCGACGCGGACGCAGCACGGCCGACGTAGTCTTCGGGTATCGTTAGCTCTGTGCTAAAGCGCAGCGTCAGCACGTATTAATCGAATTCCTCGGCATCGACCTGAATCGCGCCTTCGATACCATACGTCGCGACAAGCTGCTCGATACGCTACAAACATTCCTCGGCGAGTCTGAACTGTGGATGACTCGCTTCCTACTTGCCGCCACGTCGCTCGAGCCGCGTCTCTCAACAGGCGATTGCCATTCATTGGCCACATCCATCGGGACGCCGCAAGGCGACAGCCTCAGCCCTGTGTTATTCACTGTGTACCTCGAAGCGGCACCTTCGTTAGCGCCTACCGACACGTCCACTAGCCGATGCCACTCTACCGCTGGAAGTCGAGTACGCTGACGACACGGACTTCGTCAGCTCTTCTCGTTCGTTCCTCGACGAGATCGAGCGCATCGCGCCAGCTTGCTTGGCAGAGTGGTCTCTGACGATCAACGCGTCGAAAACAGAACGAACAAGTTTCAGCCGACACGCTGACCGCATTCAGGAAGAGTGGCGTATGACACGCAAACTTGGATCGCTCCTCGATGAAGCCGAAGACGTCGCTCGCCGAAAGCAGCTGGCCAACGTCGCCTTCCGCAAGCTGTGGACACTGTGGTTTAGGCGATCACAGATCTCCCTACAGCTGCGGCTACTGCTACGGCTATACGTATCCTTCGTTGTGCCCGTGCTGACGTACAACATGGGAACATGGGGACTCTCGAAATCAGAACTAGTTCGTCTGGATGCGTACTACCGTCGTCATATACGCCAGATCATCGGCATCTGTTGGTCACATCGCATTTCCAACGAGGCACTGTACCACCGTTGCCGATGCTGTCATAACTGCAAGATGGAGTCTATTCGAGCACGTGCTCAGTATGCCACCCGATGCACCCGTTCAGCGAGCGATCGACAACTATTTCGCCGTGGACACAGGTGTCACGACATACATGGGTCGACCGCGAACGACTCTGCCAACAGCGTTGAGCGCGGACCTGCGACGCATAGGTCATACGCAACGTTGCCGTACCGACGTTGACGCTCTGCGCGCACTCGACCGTGAACAGTGGCGACAATTGGGGCTGGTCGTTTCGAAATAAGAAAGGGTCATATGAATCCATGGAAATGACCTTTTTTAAATTATTTATTAACATTTTTATTACTTTTTAGTGCAATTTCTACTGACTTTTTAACGAGTATTTTGTTATACTTTTTTTATCATGTGGACATTTTAATGATACATGTATATATTCATTTAAATATTTTATTTATTTATATATCTATTTATCCCACTTCTACAAACGAACTGTGACGGTACATTTCGTGCGGAACGGCACAAGCGAAACAGACGCAAACTACATCACGACTGCCACGCGAAAGTGCACATAATAATAATAATAGTCCCAAGCACTGGTCAACCAGACCTGGGTGGAAAATTCCTACAATGCTGTCTCCCATCCAAAACCCAGCGATTTCTAGGACCTGGAGAAGAACCACCAAATCGGAAATTATTACTTCCAGTCCATATAAAAATGTAATGACAAACGTTAAAACGCATAAAAAGTAGGCTTAACTTAACAGTTTGCAAGATAAACAATAAGACAAGAACGACAGCTTTTTCCTGCCAACCAAAACGAAAAAAAACAATCAAAGTAACAACGAGTCTTGGTACTGTCTACTATACCACGAAGAGCGAAAGGAAACCATGATGAAATGTGTAACACTGTGGGATTTGGATTGGTGCAAGTGCAAATATCGTCATTTTCTAGGTCAAGGTAATTTACCTGCTTCAACGAAAAATTACATTGTAGCTTAATACAAAAACTAACAGACATTTGGTTGCAACATGAACAAAATATAGTGACTATCATGTATTATTAAATACGCAACATATTTTTAATAGTCCAAATTTATATAAAGTATACATAATCATTATAACGAAACGAGACTGCGGAATCAAAATCGGAGGGGATTGTCTGGAACAGGTCAGATGCTTTAAGTATCTGGGTCTTTGGTTTGATCATATTCTAAACTGGAAACACCATATAGATTGCATCAGTAAGAAAATGTCTCAACGTATCGGTGTACAGTCACGATTCCGATCTTTCGTCTCCGCAGCCACGGCAAACACTCTCTTCCAAACTATGATCGCTCCCATCATAGAATTATGGGGACATCATAGACATACGGTCCAAGGGACCTCTTAGTAATTTGCAAAGATTTCAAACCTTCAGAACTTGTAACGCGGGGAGAGTCATTCTATGCTGCAAAGGGCGGACCCACATCTAACATTCATAGCTTACTTGCAAAGACAGTGTGAAATTAGACCTACAAAAAACTTTGGCGGTTGCTAAATGCCTGTTGGGTGTAGTCTCATCCTACCTTAGGTGCAAATTTATACGTGCAAAAGACGCCCGCTCGCATTCAATTAGAAATGCTGATTCAGAATTGTTTGGTCCACACGAGTCAACTGCAGTGCTGCCAAGAACTCGTTTGCTTTGCTATGAAGAGTCTGTGCTGTTTATCATTATGAGTATACTATCATCCAAAATTGTAAAACTTATATAAAGAGTTCAGAGTTGAATGTGTAAACTTGTTTAACTACTGTATAAAGAGCGAACTGTGGGCTGTTGGTTGGCTCTATGGTCTGCCTCTCCATTTCGTCATGTATCTTACACTAGACGCCGATTTTATCATGTCAAATTAATATTATTTAATTTTAATTTTATATGTAACCAAAATATATGATGATAACTACATAATCCACATGTATCATTGACATCATAACTTAACTATACTCATAGATGAGGATAATAATTAAAATAAAAGATACGGCAGCTAACGGCGGACGGCAAACGGCGGACGGCGGGCGTCGGACACAGAGTGATGGCAATTGTCCGTTGGACCTTCGGCCCAAAGGACTAAAAAGAACACAGAGGTTCCACACTGATAAACTTTCCCTAAATATAAAAAAAAACGAATTACGTTATATTTACATCAGTAAATAAAAAGTACAATATCCCATCTCAAGCAATGCAAATTAACGGATCGACCATCCACCAAGTTAAATTCACTAAATGTATTGGCGTATGTGTAGATGAACACTTAGATTGGTCTATGCACTTGAATAAACTGGCATCTAAACTTGCACAAAATGTTGGCATACTCTGCAAGCTAAAACAGTTCATCCCCACATACGTCTTAAAAATTATTTACTGTTCTTTAGTATTACATCTCCAATACTGTACGCTGAAATGGGCCAATACATACTCTAGAAAACCAAACAAAGTCAGAATGCTACAAAAGAAAGTCATTAAGATCATCAACAACGATTACCTTGCTCACACTGAACCGCTATTTAAACAAACACATTACTAAACATTTATAGTATTTATAAAATGCAAATATGGCTGATTATGTACAAGCATACTCGTCAAATACTTTCAACCAGCATTGCAACTCTATTTCAAAGAAATAGGGAAATCCACAACAACACTAGGAACGGCAATGCTTACTTTGTTTATGAAGCACAAACAAACACACGGAAATTTACAATTAAATACTCAAAACCTTTGTTCTGGAATACCATACCAGAACACATACAAGATACTGCATCTGAAAAACTATTCAAATACAAGTTAAAACAATATTTACTCCCGACATACTGTAACGTGCCATAAGAGTTCCACTTAGATTTGAATTGTGATTATCGTGTATTGATGTAGGTACACATGTAGTGTAATTCACAGCTGTACTCTTTAACATTAATTATAAAGCCTTACTCTATATGGGTACGTGTGTGTGTGCATAAATATGTACACACGTGTGATACATACCTTTGTTCACAGTTGATACAGACGTCGTTGTACGACACATGTACTTGAATTATATGTACCACAGGGGTACTGATACTGTTGTTATCAACACCTTGCTTTAATGTTTTTTAATATAAAAATAGGAAAAGAAAAAAAAAAGTATATATATATATTTACCTTATACCTGGCACTAAATCCCTTTTATGACTTGTATGTCATTGTGTCAATGCGTTATACTACCTACTTATACTATACGATGTCACTCGTGTTATATGTTTTCATACTTCCATTTTATCACACATACTCAGTCTTTTAATTATCACTTTGCCTCAGGTGTTAGATTGTTTTTGGTTATATTGGATGTTGTCATTTTTTATTTACGTTAAATCTAAATCTAAAAAAATTACAATTATTACATTACCTAATTATAGGTGGTTCTCTAAATAAGCCACCAGGGGTTTCTAGAGAATCTCCCGAGTTACTTGGTGACACCGTAATTACGTTCATACTTTTAATATCACTATAATCGAGTAACCACATAAACTTTCATTCATTCATTCATTCATGAGCGAGCGAGTGAGTGAGTGAGTGAGTGAGTGAGTGAGTGAGTGAGTGAGTGAGTGAGTGAGTGAGTGAGTGAGTGAGTGAGTGAGTGAGTGAGTGAGTGAGTGAGTGAGTGAGTGAGTGAGTGAGTGAGTGAGTGAGTGAGTGAGTGAGTGAGTGAGTGAGTGAGTGAGTGAGTGAGTGAGTGAGTGAGTGAGTGAGTGAGTGAGTGAGTGAGTGAGTGAGTGAGTGAGTGAGTGAGTGAGTGAGTGAGTGAGCGAGCGAGTGAGTGATTGTACGTATGAGAGAAATCCAATATATATTTTAATAATCTCCGCTGTATTTAGTTGGGCTATCCTGAATAAAAATGTATTATTATTATTAATAATAGCACGCAAAATATAATAATAGCTACTATTTATAAGTGAACATTTTAAATAATTTAATTAAAGTTGCATTCTGAATGAATTAACTTTATTTCGGTTACAAGTACAAATTAGTGAAGACATGTACAGTGGATTATAAAACAGAAAAAATAGATATTGCAACCATGGAGATCGTCTAGAAACCCCAAGGGTCTTATAGCGAGGACCACCAGAACATAATGATTTAAAACTAGTTTCCTTGTTCCATAAAATTAAAGCATAAAAGTAGAACAGTAAGTTCTTCTGGAACAAAGTGAATAAAACATATCATAGATGCAGTTAATGTATACACACACACCTACATACACATTACATACAACACATAAATAGAACAGGTTGACTACTAATTAAATTTCACTCATTAGAACATAATAATGTATTCTGAATGAATTCTAGTAAACATGAATATAAAATACAAACTTAATAATGTATACCATGATACAATGATAGTATGCTTATGGTTAATTCATAAGGTAAGATATTTTTTTAAATAATAAGAATTAATAATATTTTGACAATAACATCTCTTTGAGTTTCTTCTTAAATTGGATACAATTAGTTGTAAATTATGAGGTAATGCATTCCAGTTTGTAATTCCAGAATATAGGTCCTTAATAATTTGTTGTTAATTTCCTTGTGTTTGTTCTTATTTGTTGGACGTACTATGCATTATGGTTTCTCAGCTTATGTTTATGCACATTATTTGTCTGCAATAACTTTGATGACATGTTATCTGGGAGTTGTTTATTTGTTGCTTTATGCATAACAATATCTAACTGATGTTTGTATATATCATCCAATTTTAATAGTCTTCACTTCGCGAACAGTGGATTTGAGTGTGCAGTATATTGGGATAATGTGATTATCCGAATAGCTTTCTTCTGTAGTATGTTTAGTTTGCTTAGGTTTGTGCCGTATGAATTTGCCCATAGTAGAGTACAATATTGTAAATGTGATGAAATTAATGCAGTGTAAATAGTTTTCATAAAGAAGATAAGAAGAAAGTGTTTTAGTTTGTTTAGCATTCCTACATTACGTTGTATTTTATTTGATATACTGTCAATATGCGTCTTCCAGGTTAAGTGTTCATCTTTAATTATTCCGAGAAATTTACTGAATTGAACATGTTTTATTTTGTTTCCATCTATTTTATTTCAGCTTTGTCAATACTGTATTTCTTCCCGTTTGTTGTGAATATAATAAAATTAGTCTTTTTTGTGTTTAACGAAAGCTTATTGGTATGAAACCACATGGAGAGTTTTTTAATTGCACATTAACTTCTTCAATAAGTGTGTCAAAGCATGTATGCGCATGAAAAAGACTAGTGTTATCTGCAAAAAGGATAGGATTTAAAACATCTCATCCATATTCAATATAATTTATATATAGGATGAAGAGTAATGGACCTAATATTGATCTTTGTATTCTGATATCATCCATCATTTAAATACAAACTTCATGTGAATCAACATATATATATATATATATATATATATATATATATATATATATGTATATATATATATATATATATATATATATATGGTCGATTCCCACGAAACGTTGACAAATGGTGTTGCTAGGGGGGGGGCAAAAATAAACATATGCGTATAAAGTTGTGTTTTCTGTAGTACGAAAAGAACATATTGAGGTAATCGGAGAATAAGATTGGGCAAGTTAAATCCTCAAATTGAGCATTTCACAGCTAATAGAAATAGCAAGTGTTTAAGTTCTGAAACCATACGTCTGCATACAAGTCCCTCTACTTGGAAACTGCTACAACTATTTCATCTCACATTTACCTGTGAAATTTCATTGTCAATGTATGTAAAACACATGTGTGTTTTAAATTCAGTAAGAAATGTGTTTCAGACTTCTTTTTTTATTTTAAAAGGGAGCTTTGAAGTATTTTGCGCTCTCTCAGACTTGATGTTTTATAAATGTAACGTTCTGTTCCATATTACCACTAAAAGGGAATGCATGTTTTATCTTTAAAATACATTCATGGCAAGGAATACACATTGAGTTTTCAACAGGGTATACCTTATTGACACTGATTTATAACTGTCAATTTGTAGACAGTTTAGAATTTGCAGGTGTACGGTTTCATATAATATACTTTTCCGTACAATGGAATAAATTACTGGCGATACCATTGGACAACTCTAACTTGTTTTAAGAACGTTTTGGTATCTATCCGACAGTCTAAATTGATTATGTTAGTGATATGTAGGTGATTCTGTCCTATTCTTATTATTCTAATTAAGAAAACGCCAGAGACGTACGGTTTCATGTACCTCCTCTTATAATGTGTATTGTGTATTAACTTTCAACAGGTCATGATGTAAGTATTTAAATTGGTTGTACCAAGCGCTGATGTTACTTCATATACTTTGCAAAAATATTGAGGTGTGGGCTAAGAAACTGTCGGAGACGTACGGTTTCAGTAGAATAGAGTATTTATTTATTATTTTTTATTATTTGACCAATTTTTACTTAAACTTTGTCTACGTACATACCCGAGTGTAAATGTAAAATCATTTCTGTGAGTGTTCCATATATGTGTTTCTCAATCATTCTTATCATTTTATTAATATACTGAACAATTGAACATGAATACAATTTTCATAACGTTATTTATTTAAAGTCTAACCGACCACTTTTGTAAGTTGTCTAAAGGTAATTTTAAGAACAAATTATTAATTAAACTTGAACTGATTGTTCCAAAAGCCCCAACGCTCTCTCATCCTTCTCTTGAACCACCTCTCTGTCGTCCCTCTCCCTCGCCACCTGTCTCTCGACCCTTTCCGCCTCCACTACCTGTCTCTCGACCCTTTCCACCACCACCACTTGTGTCTCCCCTCTCCTCCACCACCTGTCTCTCGACCATTTCCACCACCACCTATATGTCATCCATCTCCTCCTCCCCCTCTCCAGCGCCAGTTGCGTGCTCTCCCAACCAGAACATGTTGGATGGAACACTCCGCCCTTCGTGTAGCAGGAATCCTTGAAGCAGGAAGTACTGCAGATTTTTACGACTGGGCTCAGGCCACGACAGCATGGACAGACATTATACCACGGACTTCTGGAACATTCCGTGTTTCGATCTCATCCTTGCAGTCCTGGATGACTTCGAGGGTTATCTCCAGGAGGGTCATGGTCGTGTCACTAGCACGATTTTGCATGGCAGAACTCTTAGCTCGTGGTGATTACTCTTCCAGCCTTCACTAGGTTGTCAGTCTTCCTTTCCATGCCACCACCCATTCCGTCACAGGGGCCTTTCCTGTGGCCAGCCTCCAGCCAGGTGCACGAAGCTCTAAGACCGAACAGTGATGGAAATGTTTTTACTAGGGCACATATTGTGCGGTTCCGGTACGGCGAAGTTGGTGAGTCTGTGATGAAATGCAGAGTCGACAGTTCCGGAAGGATTTCATTGACTTCCTTCAACAGTGTGAGCAGTGACACTTGTAATCTGCACGCAGCTCTTGGTACAAAGCTTGCCGTCCTGCTTGAAGTGTACCACCATTGGGTGAATGGCCACCTGGGACTTGACATAGTACACTGCCGTTATTTCGTCCTGGTATCTGCACATCCAATTTTCAGCATAGTCTATCTGGACCGTTGCCTCCATCTTTTCCGCCATGGACTGCTTCAAGATGCGGATCTGGTGATATTGGATGGTCACCCGGTGACAGTGCTCACAGAACTCGACCATGGCTGATATGAGTTGGTCTGTGAAGTCTCTTGTATTTTGTACAACAAGTTTCACCTTCTTGAAGACTATGTCTTCGTGTTCAACATATTAGGCTTGCCATGTTCGGTACCGAACTTCTGTTTTCGCTTGGCGTCATCTGATTCCCGAAAATAACGATAAATGGGGTGACTGGGCCGATGAACCAACTGGCAGTTAGAGCCGATGTACGGTTTCGGGAGACGTACGGTTGCAAAGACCCGTAAAAGCAAAATAAATCGAAGGGAAATGTATCTACCAATTAAAATGTTGTCACATAGTTACCTTGTTATGTGTTATTTATGACCAATTAATATATCTTACTAATCTACAAATCTCTACTTACAATGCGTATTCAAACTTGCGACGTATGGTTTCATGAAAAACTTCCCCACATCGGTTTCGTCGCTCAACACAATTTATTAGCCAACACTTGTGGTTTAAAACAGCACAGGACCTACGTATCCAGCTGTGGCATCAAGTTGAGTGTGAAATCTGTGTTATTTAATGAACTGTTGTACTGCATTTCCTGTATGAATGACTGCAGACGGACGGTTTCAGAAAAGTTCCCCAACATGAAAATAATCAGGAGAAATTTGACCTGAAGTTTTAATTTGTTTATCAATAATGCCTGAGACATCAACCTTCATAGCCAAACATTAACTGTACACCTTGCATATGTTGTTCGAATAATACGATGCGTTTTAACGTACTGATGGCATATATTTCGCAAAAATATAGCAAAAATTACCCATTTTGGGGGAACAGTACTCAGAGATTCCATGGTACATATACAAAAGTAGGGTTCCCCAGAGAGCCCCAACGAAGACGTACAGCATCATTCCAGCCTTCCAACTGGTATATTAAATGAGTTATAGCCCTGGAACCTGTTTGTCAACGTTTCGTGGGAATCGACCATAATATCACTTTCATCAAGTCAATGTATTATAAACGGCTTTCACAAAATATGCCATTTTAAGATATGTATATTTATGTTCTAGCGGCTTTCCATACAATCATTTTGCGCATGCGTAGTACAATATTAAACCGGCGAACTTGGAATTCCCAAATCCTCAACGAGTACAGGTATAACATTCTCAGTTGACATATGGGTCATAGGTGTTCAGTTGATTGCACTGTATTACTTTGTTACATCCTGCCTAAACATTTATATTGGTTTTATTTGTTCCTTTTTCTCTACACAACTTTTTGGTCATCGGCGTGACACCGACACTCATTTGAAAGTTGACTTAGTTACTGTCAGTGTCACACGACGTCGAAACGACGATTCTGCACTTTGTTGCGTAAATACAAAACGATAACAATTCACCGCTAAACATACATATATTAAATATATTTTGTGTGTTCCAGTTTCAACATTTAATTCCATATATCCACAATAAACGATTTCATTCTCGCACACACGACTGCAGACAGTGCCGCCATATTTGTGTTACCGTAAACATCGAAACAAATGAATAAAAGTTCGAGCCATACTGACAGCACCTGATTTTAGCAAGATTTTATTATACACTAGTTTTATTCAGTTTAAATCAATAAAATAATTTTGTTTCGGTCTGTCCAACAGGATGTCTCCAGGTCGCCTGCAGGGCTGTAGTCGGGGAGTGTTTGGGCTGACGAATTGGGAGCCACTGCGGAGACCAGGAGAGGCCCCCACTGCCTCCCACTCCCAGGGTCAGGGAGAGAGCCTCAAGGAGAGGGCAAGTCCGGGTACAAAGACAACTGCAAGTCAGGCCCCAAAACTAAGTAAGACTAGAATAAACATGACACAATTATATTGTATGTATGTATTAGTTATTTACAATACTACTTCCTGTATCCCATGTACTGCTGAACACGTTAATTTTTAATGTAATGTTTTTTTCTGATCTATGCTAATAATTTGTGCATTGTTTTACACTTAGCATATGATTATGATTAATAAATAAGATATGTATGGTTATGAGTTATTATTCCACATATTATTGTACCATGCTATAAAGGAGATGAATAAAGGGAAATGTATTATAATGGATGATTTTAATCACGGACATATTCAGTGGAAATCACTAGCGAGTGCTGGAGGTGATGAGCACTAGTTTTTGCTTGTAATACAGGACTGTTTTCTTACTCAACATGTTTTGGAAATAAACCAGAGGTGGGAATGTGTTGGACTTAACGTTCTCTTCTCAGAATGAATTAGTTGATAATGTGAAAGTATATGAACATCTGGGATCTAGCGATCATAACCAGATCCATTTTAATATAAAAGTACAATCAGGGAATAATGATAAAAAGCAACGGATGAGAAACTTCAACAAAGGCAAATAAAAAAAGTTGAGAAAATATTTAGCACACATAGACTGGACTACCTTAAAGGGGCCCTGTATAGATTGCGCTATTCCACAGCAGAAGTATTTTGTCGGCCGACGCTTGGCATCTGCAGCTATTTATAGAACAGTCTGGTGCAGACAATAGGTTTGCCGTGGTTAGTTCTTGGGGACACAAGACAAGCGTGCGCTGCATCTAATGATTGTATTGTTGATAAGGATTTATTTATTTAGTGTTGTTAGTTTGCAACAGTGTATGTCATAAATAAATCTTTATCAAAAAAAGAATCTCTAGATTCAGCACACACCTGTCTTGTGTTCCTGAGAACTAACGATGGCAAACATAGCGCCTGTACGAGACTGTTCTATAAATAGCCGCAGACGCCAAGCGTCGGCCGACAAAATACTTCTGCCGTGGAATAGTGCAGTCTATACAGGGCCCCTTTAATGGAGAACAAGACAGCAACAGAATGTTGGGCCGTATTGAGAGATGAGATTGAGGGCATTATTGAAGGATTTGTTCCCCTGAAAAAGCAAGGGAAACGATCTAGGAAGAAACACCTTTCAAAGTATGCTATACGTAAGATTGCTTACAAACAAATTATGTGGAGAGTTTATAGAGACACTGGAAATATAGAAGACTACAACAATTACAAAGAAGCCCTTTACATAGCTACAGCCGAAATTAGAAAATCTAAATGAACTTTTGCACAAAAATTGGCAAATGATATAAAAAATGACAGCAAGAGTTTCTACTCTTATGTAAGGAATAAATAGAAGGTTCGAGATAAGGTGGGACCACTTGAAAACAGTGCAGGAAACATAATCTCTGATGGGTTTCAGATGACAGAGACCCTAAATGAGTATTTCAGCTCAGTGTTTACCACAGAGAATATAAATTCACTAAATTTAAGGGGGATGAATCAGATCATTTAGGGCAGTTGTTTGTTACTTCTGAAAATCAAGGAAAATTAAGAAGATGAAAGAAAACAAATCACCTGGAGTTGGTGGGATACCACCAAAACTGCTTAAGGAAATTGTAGAGCAAATCAGTGCATCTCTTGCTATATTCTTTAACTTGTCATTTAAAGAGGGAATTGTTCCACTAGAATGGAAAGAAGCAAACATTACACCAATATTTAAAAAGGGATTAAGGAGCAAGACAGAGAATTACAGACCAGTTAGTTTAACATAAGTTTTATGCAAATTATTAGAAACACTTACAAGAGACCACATAGTGGAATTCCTTGCAAAACACAAATTAATAAATGAATCTTAACATGAGTTCTTAAGGCTATGTCTTGTCTAACCAGTCTCTTATGTTTTTTGGGAGACATTACAAAGTGGGTAGACGATGGGTCACCAGTGGATGTTGCCTATTTAGATTTTCAGAAAGCATTTGATAAAATGCCACATCAAATATTGAACATTACTTAAACTAAAAGCCCATGTTATAGGTAGGGGATGGTGTGTTCAGTTGAATAAAAAGATGGTTGACAGACAGAAGACAGAGAATAATAGTAGAGGGGGAGATTTCAAACTGGAAACCAGTTTTTAGTACGGTGCCACAGGGGTCAGTGTTGGGACCTGTATTATTCTTGATATATATATATATAAATTATTTGGATGATGATATATCAAGTGAAGTACTGAAATTTGCAGACGATGCAAAAGTGTTCAGAAAAGTCAACACTTAAAACAGATGCAGATAAACACACTTTACAGGATGATCTGGTCAAACGGTCTGAAAAATAGCAAATGTTATTCAATTTTGGGAAATGAAAATTTATGCATCCACAAAATTTTTGGACTCTCAGACAGGCTTCCTTTTCCACATGCTGTCTGGAGCTTGTAGCCCTGGGCGGCAATCTGGTTAAATCTTGCAGTATACTTTTTGTAATAATGCCAAGGCAAGAAAGTAAAATGTATGATGTTATAAATCCCAAATGATCTAGGAATAAAAATCATCCATGGAATAAAACTTTAAATACATCTGAAAACTGATACTGATTAAAGTAATATTAAAAAATATATTTTTAGAATGAAGATGAAATTTGGAACATTTAAAGTACTGTGTGTATACCAAGAGCTTTAAAATGCACACAAATTTATGCTTTGATATAAGTACATTAATTCAAGAAATATCTTAACATGAAATGCAGCCCATAAATGACGCCTACGGGATATAATAATTGGCTGATGCTCTAAAGTCACAAGTAATACGGAGCAACATTTGTGAGCGATTTGAAGTGAAGATCAAAGAGTACGAAGCATTCAGTGATTTTACAATTGGAAAATGTAACACCAGGTATAATTTGCGTTAATAAGTTCTGTTAATTCCAAAGTGAGTTATACTACATTACCATGCATGCAGTACTGTAAGACTACCCATATCTTTCCTTGACTGTCACGACATTCTTGTAAGCCAATATTGCAATTGTCTACACAGGCACAGCCCCAAAGAAGCCTCGGACGCCAATCCTTGCCAAATTCAACTACAAGAAGAACGCAGCCAGTCCTCTGGGAGCTGAGTTGAACCTGAAACAGGGAGAGAAGTTGGTTTACCTGGAAATACACGCAGACAATGAACACTGGTGGCTGGCAGAGAGCAGTGACGGAGAGGTCGGCTACGTGCCGGCAGGCTACATGATGGTACTAGGACACTACAGATACTTACTTGAGGGTTGTGTTTGGCTATAAATAACCACTAGTGTGCACCTTCCTCTTGCAGTCAATATGGCGACAGATTTTTTTTCGGTTTCCACTCCACAAATGTGGGATGCCCTCCCAAGAGAGATGAAGACAATATCTTGCCTTGAAACTTTTAACAACTTAAAGACTCATCTCTCCGTATTGCATAGGCACCACTTGGATTATTTTAAAATGTTAATCCGTATGGATTTCTCCAGATTTATGATGCTATAGAAATGTTTATCTTTTCTTGTTATTATTACCGTCTTACTGTCACCAAGATGGCACTAATGTCACTGTCTTACACTCACCATGATGGCACTAATGTCATTGTCTTACTGTCACCATGATGGCACTAATGTCATTGTCTTACTGTCAACATGATGGCACTAATGTCATTGTCTTACTGTCTCCATGATGGCACTAATGTCATTGTCTTACTGTCACCATGATGGCACTAAAGTCATTGTCTTACTGTCACCATGATGACACTAATGTCATTGTCTTACTGTCACCATGATGGCACTAATGTCATTGTCTTACTGTCACCATGATGACACTAATGTCATTGTCTTACTGTCACCATGGTGACACTAATGTCATTGTCTTACTGTCACCATGATGGCACTAATGTCAGTGCCTTACTGTCACCATGATGGCACTAATGTCATTGTCTTACTGTCACCATGATGGTACTAATGTCAGTGCCTTACTGTCACCATGATGGCACTAATGTCATTGTCTTACTGTCACCGTGATGGCACTAATGGCATTGTCTTACTGTCACCATGATGGCACTAATGTCAGTGCCTTACTGTTACCATGATGGCACTAATGTCATTGTCTTACTGTCATCATAATGGCACTAATATAATTATCTACTGTCACCATGATGGCATTAATGTCATTGTCTTACTGTCACCATAATGGCACTAATGTCATTGTCTTACTGTCACCATAATGGCACTAATATAATTATCTTACTGTCACCATGATGGCACTAATGTCATTGTTACAGGATTGAAGAGTACCAGGGTACGGGGTTAAAACCATATTCAAAGTCGATGTAGGTAGTATCACAAATTGAAGAGTAGGAGGTTGAAATGTGGTTGAGCCGACACTCTGTGTTCTGTTTCTAACTGAGTCGTCTTTACCAGGTGATTGAGGATGTGCGGGGGTTGCCATGGCTACAGAACAGAGAGGACGAAATTCCACAAGAAGAACCAGGTGAGCTTTTTCTGTACTTTAGTAGTTAAGTACCCAGTTTATAAAATTAAAAGAAACTTTCTTTTAATTTTATAAACTGGGTATGTGATTTTCTATAGCAAGTGTATCTACTATTCATGCTGTATGTTTATAATGGTACATACATCAATACCAACATGTTAATGGCTATATTTGTTTTTTTTGTATTTACATCAGTGCGTGGACATCCCTTTGTTGACTTTGATCTCAAACGGTATAGTGGTTACAATATGATTTATGTTGTATAAACTGATGATAGAATAAAAGAATGTATTTATCATTATTTGCATCTAGTCCATGGAATGTTAGTGTTTGTGTCAGCTGTACAAGTAATCTAAGTAATCTTTTATTCATGCATCTAATATTGTCATTTACAAACATGCATACGCACACACTCGCATACATTTATTTGATTACCTAGGTACTGTGTGTACGTGTAGGTCACTATGCAGAGATCGATCTGGAAAAAGACATGCTTGTTCCCTTCGGGCACATCAGAGATAGAACTATGTGCCTTTTCGAAATTTGATGTGACCCAAATCAGTTAATTAACATTGTATTAATTAATTTGCACAATAATATGATCATGTAAATAACCACGTAAATGTGTACATTACATTTCTTTAATATTAGTCATGTCATCATGTTACTATTTAAGTTGTTTTGAATTTTATATTCTATTCAGGACTAGTCTGGGTAGGTGTGCCCCATTTTTGTGGACTGGTCATGCTACTAGTCTACTGCTCCAAGGATAGGGAGATTCTAACTGAGAAATATGATGCAGCAGTTTGTGACAATGATTCACAATGTTCTCAGATTTCTCGGACACGTTTTTGTATGCGTCTTTTGGGGAAATGCCGCAAAAAAATATGTGGCATTCCAGCACACAACGTGTCATTGATGCATTTCCGCGCTCCAAGGGAATCCCTGCTATGTATCTACACTATTCATGTTAATATATTTAACTCACAGCACATCCAGCCTCTGACAACTGTCCTTGTAAATGTTCTGCAGTGGTGCGGAAGCCGGAGGTGGCCAAGACTTACTACTGCGAGGTTTGTGAGAGGAAGTTCAACGGCCCCAAGCCGTACTCCGCCCACATGACAAGCAAGGCACACAAGGAAGAACTAGCTCTGAAGGAAGAGAACCCAGACTGGTGACACACAGGGACATAAGACTGGTGACACACAGGGACATAGTGTTATAAGACTGGTGACAACATAGATAGTGACACTCTCATTCAGTGTTATCACAGACTGATGACTCGGGGACACAGTGTCATCATAGACCAGTGATGACATAGTGTCATCATAATGTCATCATAGACCAGTGATGACATAGTGTCATCATAGTGTCATGACAGACTGGTGATGCCAGTTTCATCACCGACTGGTGAAGCTTAGGGACAGTGTTACCACAGACTGGTGACACTACCGTCACATAGTGTCATCATAGACTGGTGACACCGCAGTGACATAATGTCGCGGTGTAGTTGTGTCATATAGTTGACACAGTGATGGTCTGAAATGAGGCACTAGGCAGTGGAGAGGGTGATCTGAGGTTGAGCTGCGGGAGTAACAAGGGTGTCAACAGGGTACTAGTCACCGCGTTTCACAGAGGAAACCGTATTGTGGCTGTAAGAAGCAGGTAACAGGGGTAGTGTCTTGGAGGCCACATCAGTGTCACGGCAGGTAAATCATGTCTAGGTGCGCAATTTTATTGTTCATACATGTGAATACAAAACACACACGTTATATATGTGAACTGTCATTGGTGAACCATTGGGATGGTTTTGTACACCCGGAGAATTCATTGCTACAAGAACCAGTCATTTGACGTCTGCCTTCTTTCCATGTGTTCAGTTCTGTGTTGCATACATACAAATATTATATTTCCGTGTGTTCAGTTCTGTGTTGCATACATACAAATATTATATTTCTATGTGTTCAGTTCTGTGTTGCATACATACAAATATTATATTTCTAGGTGTTCAGTTCTGTGTTGCATACATACAAATATTATATTTCCATGTGTTCAGTTCTGTGTTGCATACATACAAATATTATATTTCTATGTGTTCAGTTCTGTGTTGCATACATACAAATATTATATTTCTATGTGTTCAGTTTTGTATTGCATACATACAAATATTATATTTCTATGTGTTCAGTTCTGTGTTGCATACATACAAATATTATATTTCCGTGTGTTCAGTTCTGTGTTGCATACATACAAATATTATATTTCCATGTGTTCAGTTCTGTGTTGCATACATACAAATATTATATTTCTATGTGTTCAGTTCTGTGTTGCATACATACAAATATTATATTTCCGTGTGTTCAGTTCTGTGTTGCATACATACAAATATATTTCTATGTGTTCAGTTCTGTGTTGCATACATACAAATATTATATTTCTAGGTGTTCAGTTCTGTGTTGCATACATACAAATATTATATTTCTATGTGTTCAGTTCTGTGTTGCATACATACAAATATTATATTTCCATGTGTTCAGTTCTGTGTTGCATACATACAAATATTATATTTCCATGTGTTCAGTTCTGTGTTGCATACATACAAATATTATATTTCCATGTGTTCAGTTCTGTGTTGCATACATACAAATATTATATTTCTATGTGTTCAGTTCTGTGTTGCATACATACAAATATTATATTTCCATGTGTTCAGTTCTGTGTTGCATACATACAAATATTATATTTCCATGTGTTCAGTTCTGTGTTGCATACATACAAATATTATATTTCCATGTGTTCAGTTCTGTGTTGCATACATACAAATATTATATTTCTATGTGTTCAGTTCTGTGTTGCATACATACAAATATTATTGTTGTTGCCACACATATTGAGAGTGTCCTGTGTGGATGGTTCGAACCAATACTAAACACTACAGGTTTTCGTAATTAACATTGCAAACACATGAGAGCCTCCTAATGGTTCAGCTAGTTTCACAGTTTCCCTGACTTGGTCTAACTAAGAGGATGTGGAACTGTCTGGAAGTTCAGACTTAAACAATTTTCACATTGAACAGATTTCCCTTCCGTAAAGCACCATTGTTCAGTGGCGTGTTGTGACTTCTGTGAAGCACCATTGTTCACGAGCGTGTTGGGTCTTCTGTGAAGCACCATTGTTCAGTGCCGTGTTGTGTCTTCTGTGAAGCACCATTGTTCAGTGGCGTGTTGGGTCTTCTGTGAAGCACCATTGTTCAGTGGCGTGTTGGATCTTCTGTGAAGCACCATTGTTCAGTGGTGTGTTGGGTCTTCTGTGAAGCACTATTGTTCAGGAGCGTGTTGGATCTTCTGTGAAGCACCATTGTTCAGTGGCGTGTTGGGTCTTCTGTGAAGCACCATTGTTCAGTGGAGTGTTGGGTCTTCTGTGAAGCACCATTGTTCAGTGGTGTGTTGGGTCTTCTGTGAAGCACCATTGTTCAGTGGTGTGTTGGGTCTTCTGTGAAGCACCATTGTTCAGTGGCGTGTTGGGTCTTCTGTGAAGCACCATTGTTCAGTGGCGTGTTGGGTCTTCTGTGAAGCACCATTGTTCAGTGGCGTGTTGGGTCTTCTGTGAAGCACCATTGTTCAGTGGTGTGTTGGATCTTCTGTGAAGCACCATTGTTCAGTGGCGTGTTGGGTCTTCTGTGAAGCACCATTGTTCAGTGGCGTGTTGGGTCTTCTGTGAAGCACCATTGTTCAGTGGCGTGTTGGGTCTTCTGTGAAGCACCATTGTTCAGTGGCGTGTTGGATCTTCTGTGAAGCACCATTGTTCAGTGGCGTGTTGGATCTTCTGTGAAGCACCATTGTTCAGTGGTGTGTTGGGTCTTCTGTGAAGCACCATTGTTCAGTGGCGTGTTGGGTCTTCTGTGAAGCACCATTGTTCAGTGGCGTGTTGGATCTTCTGTGAAGCACCATTGTTCAGTGGCGTGTTGGGTCTTCGTTCCCTGTGTGTTTAACTGTCCTCAATAAATATATAATTTCTGGGAACTAAACAGTTCTGATTAATGTTCATGAGTGGTGTTTCTTCCATGCTTGGCAGTTGACACATTTCACCACGCTCAGGTTCTTTCTAGGGGTCAACTTGAGGTCAGACATCTTAAAATGTTGTTCAGCTTTTTCTCACCAGCTTCTTCTCAACTTTGTTGCTCTTCTAGCGTCCATTTGAGCATTATTTTGTTTTTGCAGGCATGACAAATTTAGGATTTTGTAAATAAAATAGTAGTACTGGGTGTACTAAAATGCTTGATCACTGCACTTTGGCCATTCAGTACCACAGATGTCATTAAGCTAATTTAATTAATGTTGAAGCGTAAGTTTTAAATGTTTATTGAAGTGATAATAATAATACTGTGTTTGAACTCAGGTAATAAATATCATTGTCTTGATATTTTATAGTAATCCGTTATGTAGCCAACACTTCATGCTGTCGTGGTCGTAATTTTATTTCCTGAATACAGGGTTACGCTGCAGCCGTATCTACATAGTTTAGTTGTTCATTTATTGCGGTAATTACGGGAGTATATGATAACTCTAACAATGGTCATTGTCGTACTCCTGGTGTTTTGTAAACGACTAATGCCGCTGTGTTGGTAATCGCTCAGGTGGCGTTCGAATTAATGTTCCCGTTGTTCGCTAGATGGCAGCACCTTTTTGTCGCTCTTCTGTTTCACATGATTGCTCACGTTATTAAAATGACATTACGGATTGCTCAAAACGTTCTGAATAAAGTGTTACTTTGTTTGCTACGTCTCGCGTGTGACGTTCGGTAAGAACGTTAGGTGATGGACGTGTAAACGATTACATGTTTACAATGTTATCAGTAACAATACCGACTCACAAGTAGTATTATGACATAGGCATCGGAAAGAGGAGATGAACACCTCAATATTTAGAGTGGGGGATTTAGCCCTGCAATATTTTGTAGAATTTTTTGTTGCGCGTCATCAAACAAAAAATTGCATCATATTGTGGTAAATCCCTGGAAATATTCAGTTTTTCTTCGTTTATGACAGATAGCAGAGTGAGGCACAGGCCATAATTTTGAAACATCACCGCGAAAAATCTCGGAACAGTTTCTTACGAACCGCTAGTAAAATTCGAAGTTAGTGCAGAATGTGCGACCACGTGGTATTGTGACCAGACGTCGACATTAAGAAATTTAACCCACCCGTCAGGGGGACTAGTAGCCTTAATATGTTATTCATCCCCATGAAAAATCACTAGTCACTTTTGGTGGACATCGTCAAAATGCGACCTTTTTATGCACATTCCTGTGTTGACCTGCAGTGCTCCTTAAACATAAAATGAACAAATAAATATAGATTTCATAATTGACGATGCAACGTAATTATTTTATTCAATTAGCACTAAATCAGATCTCGAGGTTCTGGACGTTGTGAACGGCCGCATGACTCGACTCTCGAGTCCTCCACAATGTCCCTTGCCCAGGCAGTGTCAATGAATGACATCAGGATATGGGCAACTGCCTCGTCATCCATCTCAGAGTCATCACCAATGTCAGTGATGATGATGTCACTCCGGTCAGCGGCACTGCCAAGCCCAAAGGCTAAGCCAGCGAGAGCGGCAACGTCAGCAGCAGCACACGAACGTTTGTGTTCGTGCCATGAGGCATGATAATTGCTTTACCCAGTGCGTCTGACATTCTCTGCACGTTGCAACGTAGTACACGGGTACAAATATAGTACACTGAACAGTACTGACTTTACCCGTCGATCTTCTGCGTTTCCTTTCGAAATCCTGTAGAATTTCATAAAAGGAGTCCAACCCCCTAAAAGAAAACTGAGCGCCGGTGATAAAGTTGCACATAAGCGTAGGTACGATGCGTGTGAGAGGAAGCGAGAATGTCAGCCTCACTGGCTAAAGCAAACCTCATGCCTCATGGCTCGAATACACAAGTTCGTGCGCTGGCGTTGCCGCTCACGCTGGCTTTGGGCTTGGCAGTGCCGCTGACCGGGGTGACATCATCATCAGTGACATCGGTGACATTGCTGATGACTGATGAGTCGGAGATGGATGAAGATGCAGTTGCTAAATTCCTGAAAGATGTCATTCACTGACACTGCCTGGGGACATTGTGGAGGACTCGAGTCGAGTCATGCGGCCGTTGACAACGTCCAGAACCTCGAGATCTGATTTAGTACTAATTGAATAAAATAATTACGTTACATCATCAATAATGAAATTGATTTGATATTTATTTGTTCATTTTATGGTTAAGGAGCATTGCAGGTCAACATACAAATTTGCATAAAAAGGTGGCATTTTGACGATGTCCACCAAAAATGGGGCCTAGTGATTTTTGTATGGGGATGAGTAACATATTAAGGCTACTAGTCCCCCTGGCCCCTAACTTTAGGGTTAAAAAATACAACATTCTTTATACTAGAGTAAATTGTTATATTTTATATTGAATGGTATATGTTGTCTGCCAAATTGCGTTTAATAAGCCCGAAACAGTGCTTACAGTTCGAATGTTAATTGCGCCCGCGAAATGGTCAAATTATAAAGAAAACGTTCACATTGTAAACACCCTTCATTGGCAACATTACATTCACATCGTAACACCCTTTATTGGTAACATTACGTTCACATTGTAAACACCCGTTATTGCCAACATTACGTTCATATTGGAAACACCATTTATTAGCAACATTACATTCATATTGTAAACACCCTTTATTGGCAACACTACGTTCGTATTGTAAACACGCTTAATTGGCAACATTACGTTCATATTGTAAACGCCCTTTATTGGCAACATTGCGTTCATATTGTAAGCACCCTTTATTGGCAACATTACGTTTATACTGTAAACACTCTTTATTGGCAACATTACGTTCTTATTGTAAACATTCTTTATTGGCAACATTACGTTCACAATGTAAACACCCTTTATTGGCAACATTACGTTCACATTGTAAACATCCCTTATTGGCAACATTACATTCATATTGTCAACACCCTTTATGTGCAACATTACGTTCATATTGTAAACACCCTTTATTGACAACATTATGTTCATATTGTAGGCACCTTTTATTGGCAACATTACGTTACTATTGTAAACACCCTTTATTTGCAACATTACGTTCATATTGTAAACACCCTTTATTGGCAACATTACGGAGGCAGACGGACGCAACCGCAATTTCCATTTGATGTTCGGTACGTTCACTTCGTTCCAATATAACTAAGACCTGACTCTGTGAACTTCCCGCTAATAATTACCATTCCGGGCAAGAAAGGTTGATTCCTGGTAACAAACAAAAACAGACTTGCTTAAAGCTAGGATTCCATACGCATGTACGGAAACGGCATGCGGTTAAATGTTCCGCATCCGCGTGAAAAAGCATCCTCCTACGTACTTATGGAAGTACTTCTATTAATTCCAATTGGCACTGTATCCATAGTATTGCCGCAAACCGCTTTCCGTTTCCGTGCTGACGGAGTCCTACCTTTAATGTGTTCACAATATTGCATACAAACTAGAAACGCCAACGAAGACAGATCAACTGACGTGCATCGATCTGTAGCCATTCTCCGTAGCTGTGGTGTAGTCGGGCCGCGTGATTCCATGTCAGTCAGGATACGAGTCGCCACTTAATCTTGATGTAGACCCGCCCCCGGAGGCCGCGGCCGGGCGATGACTAAGGATCGTTTAGCGATGTTATTTTCTGCAAGAAGCCTCGAAACGCGAATCTCATTTACGGCGATCGGTACGGCTCCCGGCAAGCTCTTGTGGTTATAGGTTATGATGTTTGTAGGTTAGCTCTGGTGGTTGTAGGCAATGATGGTTGTAGGCTCTGATGGTTGTAGGCAGTGATATGTGTAGGCTCTGATGGTTGTACGCACTGATGGCTGTAGACACTGGTGGTTGTAGGCTCTGATGGTTGTAAACTATGATGGTTGTAGGCTCTTATGGTTGTAGGCTCTGATGTTTGTAGGCTCTGATGGTTGTAGACTCTGGAGGTTGCAGGCTCTAATGGTTGTAGACGCTGATGGATGTAGGCACTGATGGTTGTAGGCATTGGCAGTTGCAATTATTTATTATATTATTAAGTGTGTTAACATACAACCGTGAATAATGGCTGAAGGTATTAATAGTGTTTACATTGTGATACCTAATAGCTAGGATGGATTTGGTCGTACGAGCTCGTCAATAAACACGTGCTCTCTACCAACCTCTATCAATGCCTTCCCGCAAGGCCTGCTAGATACCAATGGTGTTTCATAAGCATACTTAAAAAGGCTCACCATTACTCACCGGACCGTATCGAGTACCACATTATGTCATGCTGATGCACAGGCCTACCTATGTCGAGCCAAATCCGGCGTAGGTTTTTTTCTGGAATCTGACTAGCTTCAAAACGTAGTTTTTTTTCAAACGCTATAAACTTGTCGTTCAAATAAACACACGTTTGGTGAACTAATACAGATACGTATAGGGCTTGTTTTATTACGATAGATTGATTTTACACAATTCCGATGTTAAAAAAGATTAGGCGGTCTATAGTTGAATTCGCACTATGTGTCGTGGCGATACAACGATGGTCTGAACCAATGCTGTAGAGTCACACGGCACTGCTCGTATTTGGGCTCAGATTCCTTGGGATTTAGGCGCTATAGAAGTTTGTCATTATTATTATTATTATTATTATTTCGACTTGTCCTCTATTTTTAGCGTCAGTAAAGTTGAGGCAAGCAGTGGTTCTTGTAGATGTCCTACCCCGACACACCTGGTATCATTAGACGGGAAGTGATTGAAATGTGATCGTCTGCGAGAGGAGACGTGATCTCCTCGTAAGCCAGCCCATCCCATGACTTGGAGAAATCCCACAGGTATTACCCAGACCTCTCATGGAAGGGGGACTCAAGCTGCAATAACACACTAAGCCACGATAACAGCCAGGCCAAATGTGCCGACAGTAATGCCACATGTCGTAATAGCTAGATCACATGTGTTGACAGCTAGGCTACATGTAGACGGTGATGGCAGCAAGGCCACAGACAGACGGTGACACCGAGGTCACAGACGGGCGGTGTCATCGAGGCTACAATTACAGTGAGGCCACAGACAGACGATGACAGCGAGGCCACAGACGGACGGTAACAGAGAGGCCACAGACGAATGATGACAGTGAGGCCACAGACGGACGATGACAATGAAGCCAAAGGCGGGCGATGACAGCGAGGCCACAGACGGACGATGACTCCGAGGCCACAGACGGACGATGACAGTGAGGCCACAGACGATGAAAGCGAGGTCAAAGACGGACGATGACAGTGAGACTACAGACAGACGATGATAGCGAGGCCACAGACGGTCGACAACGTTGCCCTGTATTTTATGTTGCAAATAAAAACGTTTGTGCCCAGAATGTCAGTTAAATATGCGACGGAATATCCGACAGTTTCACGTGTACGACAACCATTTTGTAAGCTTGACGAACGTGGTTGCAAGGTAATAAGTCACGTGATGATTCATAAATTAGGTAACAAGATGACAAGAGATAACTCAAATTTTAAAAGTGGAGTGGTTCACCAGACTGGATGGCTCAAACGTGTAATAGATTGTCATTCATGCTCCTTATATCCGGAAACACGTCATCGATGCTCCGTTTACACAGAAGTAAGTCACTTATGCTCCGAGTGTCATTTTTGGGCCAGGGGATAAAACCTACGCGAGAACCTCTTTTTAGAAGCAGTTCACATACTAATTGCTCGCTGTATAGTTGGAATGTACTACAGAATATGGCCTATCTGCCGTCTGGTGAATTAATTGTCCTGAACTTTAAGTGTTGTCGTCTGGAAAATGTATTGGTTAGTCGTCTGGGAATAGAACGGTTTGCGGTACAGCCGCAAGTTAGTGAACGAGCCTTCTGTCACATCGCAACAGAATGAATAAAAACAAATTACGAAAATACCCGGCATATGCCACATTCACCACACCGCTTGCAACCATCCACAATGCAAACCGATATATATGCAGCTGAACTTCGATAATTCACGACTGCCGGTTATTCCGGAGAGAGTTTTGACTTATCCCACCACGTGCAAATGGTTATTGGCCAGATTAGGGGGTTAAGGTTACGGTAGGTTTAAAGTTAGGGTCAGGGTTAGGTTGAAGATATTTTGAACAATATCTACACAACGTGTTTACATGCGTTTGTAAGTGGATGGGTAGAAGGAAACGCTCTCCGTTTATAATTCGTAAAGCTGCTCTCCTCTTGTCAATGTTTGGCGCACTGGCTTCTGGGAAGGTGCCGAGTGATGACATCATTATCGGCCGAGACACCTGTCGCCTGGTCGAACACCACCAGGAGGCCGGGCAGCAGGTGCTTCTGACGACATCGGCGTCGTCAATATTTAACTACGCCGGCGAGATCGACTCACGACCTTTCGTTGCGCCGTCTCCGCTCCAGTCGTAGCGCGAGAACAAACCCCAACCATGCGTAGGCCCTACAGTCGTGCTGTGTCACTACAGTCGTCTTCTTTGACGCTCGTCGTCTGAGCGATCATCACACGCAGTATAGTTCCATTGGTCACCGACAACCAGCCCAGACCACCGCTCAAGGTCCGCTTCAGGTCTCTGTAATTCCTCCAGGCAGATCGGTCTTGGGCGAGCCAGCTAAGTTCATGCCAGGTCTTCCCGGCCAACTTCAGTTCTTCTCCTATGGTTCTTCTCCAGGTACCTGTCCTGTAGTCTGGCAGACGAAGCTTCGTCGCCCTTCTCTCTTCTGTGAGCATCCAGGAGTGGTCCGTCATATATGCTTCCCTTCTCTCTTCGGTGAGCATCCAGGAGTGGTCCGTCATCCATTCTTCCCTTCTCTCTTCGGTGAGCATCCAGGAGTGGTCCGTCATCCATTCTTCACTTCTCTCTTCGGTGAGCATCCAGGAGTGGTCCGTCATCCATTCTTCCCTTCTCTCTTCGGTGAGCATCCAGGAGTGGTCCGTCATCCATTCTTCCCTTCTCTCTTCGATGAGCATCCAGGAATGGTCCGTCATCCACTCTTCCCTTCTCTCTTCGGTGAGCATCCACGAGTGGTCCGTCATCCATTCTTCCCTTCTCTCTTCGATGAGCATCAAGGAGTGGTCCGTCTTCCATTCTTCCTTCTGTTTGTGCGGTATCCCAGAATGTCCTTACTGACATCCAAGAAAACATCCTGGATCATCTGGCATTGGTCACTGAGGTCATCTACTGTAATGTAACTTACGATTTGGAACCTGTTGAGTAGCTCCAGAGTGAACTGTTTTTTCTCCTTGGGGTCATTCAATCTTGGGGAGTTGAAACGATGTTCTGTTGTTTTCGTTTGGGTTTTTCTAAATTTTAGCTGCAGTTCACATAAAAGAAGATGATTTTCTCTACCAGCATCTGCTCTTCTCATCACCTTGACATCTGTCAAAGATCACTTCCACTTCTTTTTTATTGCGATGTGATCTACTTGGTTGCTCGTTCTGCCGTCAGGACTGGTCCACGTTAACTTGTGGATTGCCTTGTGTTGAAAGACGGCACCATCAATGACTACTCCATTCTCTGAGCAAAGGTTTGCAAAGCGCTCTCCGATACAGATACAGGCATTTTATTGCCATTATTGACATAAAATACATGTCAATTACGAATGTGACTTGGTGTTAAAACATACAGGCATATCAAACATACCACGAAAATACAGTAAAACATAAATATAATAAAATAAAATTAATTAAGTCCAAAATTTTCTTTAAAAATCCATTAAAATTGATTGGTTAAACTAAAACATAAAAAGTATCAAACACATCTGGTAAAATGAACATTCCATTGTCTCTATATATCACTAAAGTTTATATTTAATTCACAATAAGGCAAAGAAAGAAACTATCTCGGAAGTGATTTGTCTTCGCACGGATATTTCTGAATCGCCTGCCTGAAGGGAGTTTTTCGAATAGATGGTGGGTGGGGTATGTTGGATCCGTGATAATATTTTTATCAGCTCTCTTCCTGCTTCTTTCACTGTACATAGCTGATAGAGAGGTATGTTGGATCCGTGATAATACATTTATCAGCTCTCTTCCTGCTTCTTTCACTGTACATAGCTGACAGAGGGGTGTGTTGGATCCGTGATAATACTTTTATCAGCTCTCTTCCTGCTTCTATCACTGTACATAGCTGATAGAGGGGTGTGTTGGATCCGTGATAATACTTTTATCAGCTCCCTTCCTGCTTCTTTCACTGTACATAACTTATAGAGAGGTATGTTGAATCCGTGATAATACTTTTATCAGCTCTCTTCCTGCTTCTTTCACTGTACACAGCTGATAGAGAGGTATGTTGGATCCGTGATAACACATTTATCAGCTCCCTTCCTGCTTCTTTCACTGTACATAGCTGATAGAGGGGTGTGTTGGATCCGTGATAACACATTTATCAGCTCCCTTCCTGCTTCTTTCACTGTACATAGCTGATAGAGGGGTGTGTTGGATCCGTGATAATATTTTTATCAGCTCTCTTCCTGCTTCTTTCGCTGTACATAGCTGATAGAGAGATATGTTGGATCCGTGATAACACATTTATCAGCTCCCTTCCTGCTTCTTTCACTGTACATAGCTGATAGAGGGGTGTGTTGAATCCGTGATAATACTTTTATCAGCTCTCTTCCTGCTTCTTTCACTGTACATAGCTGATACAGGGGTGTGTTGGATCCGTGATAAAACTTTTATCAGCTCTCTTCCTGCTTCTTTCACTGTACATAGCTGATAGAGAGGTATGTTGGATCCGTGATAATACTTTTATTAGCTCTCTTCCTGCTTCTTTCACTGTACATAGCTGATAGAGGGGTGTGTTGGATCCGTGATAATACTTTTATCAGCTCTCTTACTGCTTCTTTCACTGTACACAGCTGATAGAGGGGTGTGTTGGATCCGTGATAATACTATTATCAACACTCTTCCTGCTTCTTTCACTGTACATAGCTGATAAAGAGGTGTGTTGGATCCTTGATAATACTTTTATCAGCTCTCTTCCTGCTTCTTTCTCTGTACATAGCTGATAGAGGGGTGTGCTGGATCCGTGGTAATACTATTATCAACTCTCTTCCTGCTTCTGTCACTGTACATAGCTGATAGAGAGGTGTGTTGGATCCGTGATAATACTTTTATCAGCTCTCTTCCTGCTTCTTTCACTGTACATAGCTGATAGAGAGGTGTGTTGGATCCGTGATAATACTTTTATCAGCTCTCTTCCTGCTTCTTTCACTGTACATAGCTGATAGAGAGGTGTGTTGGATCCGTGATAATACTTTTATCAGCTCTCTTCCTGCTTCTTTAACTATACACAGCTGATAGAGAGCTGTGTTGGATCCGGAATAATACTTTTATCAGCTCTCTTCCTACTTCTTTCACTGTACATAGCTGATAGAGGGGTGTGTTGGATCCGTGATAATACTTTTATCAGCTCTCTTCCTGCTTCTTTCACTGTACACAGCTGATAGAGGGGTGTGTTCGATCCGTGATAATACTTTTATCAGCTCTCTTCCTGCTTCTTTCACTGTACATTGCTGATTGAGGTGTGTGTTGGATCCGTGATAATACTTTTATCAGCTCTCTTCCTGCTTCTTTCACTGTACATAGCTGATAGAGGGGTGTGTTGGATCCGTGATAATACTTTTATCAGCTCTCTTCCTGCTTCTTTCACTGTACATTGCTGATAGAGGTGTGTGTTGGATCCGTGATAATACTTTTATCAGCTCTCGTCCTGCTTCTTTCACTGTACATAGCTGATAGAGGGGTGTGATGGATCCGTGATAATACTATTATCAACTCTCTTCCTGCTTCTTTCACTGTACATTGCTGATAGAGGTGTGTGTTGGATCCGTGATAATACTTTTATCAGCTCTCTTCCTGCTTCTTTCACTGTACATAGCTGATAGAGGGGTGTGTTGGATCCGTGATAATACTATTATCAACTCTCTTCCTGCTTCTTTCACTGTACATAGCTGATAGAGAGGTGTGTTGGATCCGTGATAATACTTTTATCAGCTCTCTTCTTGCTTCTTTCACTGTACACAGCTGATAGAGGGGTGTGTTGGATCCGTGATAATACTATTATCAACTCACTTCCTGCTTCTTTCAATGTACATAGCTGATAGAGAGGTGTGTTGGATCCGTGATAATACTTTTATCAGCTCTCTTCCTGCTTCTTTCACTGTACATAGCTGATAGAGGGGGGTGTTGGATCCGTGATAATACTTTTATCAGCCCTCTTCCTGCTTCTTTCACTGGACACAGCTGATAGAGAGGTATGTTGGATCCGTGATAATAATTTTATCAGCTCTCTTCCTGCTTATTTCACTGGACACAGCTGATAGAGGTGTGTGTTGTATCCGTGATAATACTTTTATCAGCTCTCTTCCTGCTTCTTTCACTGTACATAGCTGATAGAGGGGTGTGTTGGATCCGTGATAATACTATTATTAACTCTCTTCCTGCTTCTTTCACTGTACATAGCTGATAGAGAGGTGTGTTGGATCCGTGATAATACTTTTATCAGCTCTCTTCCTGCTTCTTTCACTGTACACAGCTGATAGAGGGGTGTGTTGGATCTGTGATAATACTATTATCAACTCTCTTCCTGCTTCTTTCAATGTACATAGCTGATAGAGGTGTGTGTTGGATCCGTGATAATACTTTTATCAGCTCTCTTCCTGCTTCTTTCACTGTACATAGCTGATAGAGGTGTGTGTTGGATCCGTGATAATACTTTTATCAGCTCTCTTCCTGCTTCTTTCACTGTACATAGCTGATAGAGGTGTGTGTTGGATCCGTGATAATACTTTTATCAGCTCTCTTCCTGCTTCTTTCACTGTACATAGCTGATAGTGGGGTGTGTTGGATCCGTTATAATACTGTTATCAGCTCTCTTCCTGCTTCTTTCACTGTACATAGCTGATAGGGGGGTGTGTTGGATCCGTCATAATACTTTTATCAACTCTCTTCCTGCTTCTTTCACTGTACATAGCTGACAGAGGGGTGTGTTGAATCCGTGATAATACTTTTATCAGCTCTGTTCGTGCTTCTTTCACTGTATATAGCTGATAGAGATGTGTGTTGGATCCGTGATAATACTTGTATCAGCTCTCTTCCTGCTTCTTTCACTGTACATAGCTGATAGATGGGTGTGTTGGATCCGTGATAATACTTTTATCAGCTCTCTTCCAGCTTCTTTCACTGTACATAACTGATAGAGGGGTGTGTTGGATCCGTGATAATATTTTATCCGCTCTCTTCCTGCTTCTTTCACTGTACATAGCTGATAGAGGGGTGTGTTGGATCCGTGATAATACTTTGATCAGCTCTCTTCCTGCTTCTTTCACTGTACATAGCTGATAGAGGGGTGTGTTGGATCCGTGATAATACTATTATCAGCTCTCTTCCTGCTTCTTTCACTCTACATAGCTGATAGAGAGGTGTGTTGGATCCGTGATAATACTTTTATCAGCTCCCTTCCTGCTTCTTTCACTGTACATAGCTGATAGAGAGGTATGTTGAATCCGTGATAATACTTTTATCAGCTCTCTTCCTGCTTCTTTCACTGTACATAGCTGATAGAGGGGTGTGTTGGATCCGTGATAATACTTTTATCAGCTCTCTTCCTGCTTCTTTCACTGTACATAGCTGATAGAGAGGTATGTTGAATCCGTTATAATACTTTTATCAGCTCTCTTCCTGCTTCTTTCACTGTACATAGCTGATTGAGGGGTGTGTTGGATCCGTGATAATACTTTTATCAGCTCTCGTCCTGCTTCTTTCACTGTACACAGCTGATAGAGGGCTGAGTTGGATCCGGAATAATACTTTTATCAGCTCTCTTCCTGCTTCTTTCACTGTCTACAGCTTATAGAGGGGTATGTTCACTGCCGACGATCTTCGATGCTGTTTTTACCACTCTGTCTAACCTGATCTGTTGACGCTGGTTGATATTTCAGAACACACATATGGCGAGTGTAAGTACATTCTCATTAGACGAGCGATAGAATAGAAGAATATTTGTTCTCTTCAGCCGGAACTTCTTCAGCTGGTGCAGGAAGTAGGCTTTGTTGGGCCTTCTTCACGACTGCATCCGTGTTTTCGCCCATCCTAATACACTAGAGATGAAGTATGCCCAGAAATTTTAAGCAGTCGTCTCTTTCGATAACTTCGCCATTTATAATAATGGGAGCAACTGGGGCTTTCTTCCTTCTAAAATCAACGATAATCTCCCTTGTTTTGGACGCGATCAGTTGAGGATTGTTTTCTTCACACCACGACACCAGCCTGTCCACTTCATGGCGGTACTCAGACTCCTCTGAGTTCCTCACCAACCCGTCCAAGGTCTTATCATCTGCAAACTTCTCCAGCTGTACGGAGGAATGTTGGGACACACAGGTATCCGTGAAGAGCGGGTACGGGAGTAGGGAGAGGACATAGCCTTGGGGAGTTCCGGTGATCAACATGATAGTGTTGGAAACCGTGTCATTCATTTTGACGCTTTGAGGACGGAACAAAAAAAATCAAGGATCCAGTGACACAGGGAGACGTCTACCGACAGCACACGCAGCTTGTCGAAGAGTTTCTGCGGGACTATCGTATTGAACGCGGAACTGTAATCTATTAACAGGATGCGAGCATATATGTTCGGAAGGCCAATGCAACAGCGTCATCAGTGGACAGGTTTTCCCTGTATGCGACTGCAGTGGATCCATGTTGGAGTTTGTTACCGACTTCAGGTACTTGAGAAACTATCGCTCCAGCACATTCATCACCACTGATGTCAGAGCCACGGCGGTAGTCGTTTAGAGCTGTCACCTTGTATTTCTTCGGAACAGGGATGATAGTTGCTGCCTTAAAACAGACAGGAACAGTGTGCTGATGGAATTAGAAGTTAAACAGTTCCGTGAATACAGGAGTCAGTTCATCAGCGCCGTGGTTCAGTGTGGATGTGGAAACATTTTCAGGACGAGCTGCCTTCCTTTGCTCTGCTGCTTGAAGAGCTTCCTCACCTCGTGCTCCTGCACGGTAAAGGGAGGAGAGAATGGCGTAACAGGGTCGGGCGGGCTGACCGAGACAGGCGTCAAATTGTCATGTCTCTCACCTATATCTTGCACTCCCATGCATGCTTCGTGTCCTTCCTTGTCCGCGCCCACTTTGGCATTCATATTTCCCATAACTATCAGAATGTCGTATCGTGATGTCTGGTCAATTTGCTCGCAGGCGGTTGTAGAATGCATCCTTCATCTCCTCATCCGTTTGTTCGGTTGGTGCATAACACTGAACGATGGTAGTCTTGGCAAATTTAGAATAAAACCTTGCTATGATGATAGGTAAGTCGACTGGTTCCCATTCTATTATACTTTTCTTGGCGAATGTATCCATAACGTGAGCCACTCCTCCATGGTAGTGCCCGTCAGTTCGCCCAGAATAGCAGATGGTTTCTCCTGAGGAAAGTGCCATCTTACCAGGTTCAGTCCATCTCACCACCCCACTCAGCCACATACTATTGATGTTGCATCTTTTCATGTCACTCATCACTTGCGTTGTTCGTCCTGTCTCATACATCGTTCGTACATTCCACGCTGCCACTCTCACTCTCTCTCTCTCTCTCTCTCTCTCTCTCTCTCTCTCTCTCTCTCTCTCTCTCTCTCTCTCTCTCTCTCTCTCTCTCTCTCTCTCTCTCTCTCTCTCTCTCTCTCTCTCTCTCTCTCTCTCTCTCTCTCTCTCTCTCTCTCTCTCTCTCTCTCTCTCTCTCTCTCTCTCTCTCTCTCTCTCTCTCTCTCTCTCTCTCTCTCTCTCTCTCTCTCTCTTTCGCTCTCTCTCTCCTCTCCCTCCCTCCTTCCCTCCAACCCTCCCACCCTCTCTCATAACTACCGCTGTATACTTTACCTATATAAAACAGTTTTATTATAACGCCGTGAATGAGAGAGGCGGAGACGATGAGAGTGTGGGAGTGTACGAGTGGGAAAGGTGGAAAGGAGGTGGAGAATGAGAGAGGGGGGAAAGAGAGAGGGGAGAGAGAGCTTGTATAATTATAATAGTGTTGCTATATGTTAAAGGGTAAAGCTAACATGCACTTTTGTCCTACATTAAATAATTATTCTTCCATGAGGCATTCCATCAGAACTAAGGAAGACGGGGCAGCACAAATATAAAAAAATTCTTCGCACGGTCGAAGGCCACGTTGACAGGCCAGGTCTTTGAGAAAGACTTCAATTCCAGAATGTAATTCCCGTCGGCGAGATAAGAAGCGGCTGTGGAATCTGAGAGTAAATCGTTCTCAGTGCGTAGTCGCATCTCTCACCTCGCCAGCCTCAGCGAGTGACAGCTAGAGGATCGACAGAACATCGACCAGCTTTTTATTGCCGCATATTTAGAGACCCGACGGGCGGTGTCTGGCTTCTGGTGGCGCTGATAAGGAGCCGATATTGACTGCCCCAGTCCTCGCTGTCCCGTCGAAGGGTTTATGTACCACGTGTCGTTTCCATTTACATTCCCAACTGCACAAGAAACTGACGGATATCACTCGAGTCATTTTGTGCATCAACTTATTGTCATATATAGATCATTGAGTTATTTTAAGTGGCAGCAGCGCAACATTATAATATAGTGTGTGTGCAGTTCTGACAGCAGGTGGCTGGTTTACGTTCTAAACACAGAGATAATTGGTTCGAACAGGTATATGCCATTACGTGTGTATACGTTGAGTTGTGACCCCGATGCCACCTTCGTTGTATGTCCTCATCGTGCTAGTCCCGTCATGTAGGTCCCTAACATGCATGTCATCATCATGTCATACATGTACTGCCAATCATGTGCTGCCAGCATCATGTTAGATTTATATTTTGAGAACTTCATCTACGTTGTTAATCGTCAGGTCAAACAGGGTAGTCACATTTCTCCCGTATAATGTCATGCATGCCTATACTTTGGTCAAATTTCCGAACACCTCCAACCGTTTATAATTAGAAATCTATTGTTGATCGAGCAATTAGATGAGCTCTTAATTAATAATGCTGCTGCTAAAAATCAAGCATCTTGCATACTTAGAATGTAAGCATTGCATTAATTGCTTTTTTCCATAGTTGTGCTGTAATGACCATCGCAGGTGTGATGTATGAATACTGCCGACGGCGGAAACTACCTAAACACGTCCTGTGGTGATGCACAGCTTTTTTGTTACAGTCTGATGTGCGAAGGCGTAGTCTCGAGTTACACACGCCAGTTGAGGTCTTAGACGTCCGTCAGTCCGTATCTGGTCACTCGATACAGCCCGTCTTTGACCGCACACATACCGAGGTGTCAGACCGTTATCCCCCACTCAATAGCGTCCTTTCAGTGCCGTGTGTCGGGGTGTCAGAGCACTATGCAATCGCTGTCACTCGTCCGCGTCTGTCAGTGCCGGGTTGTTCTCTGACGCCATTTGGAGAGCGTCACTTTTTAGGTGAGCCGAATTAGGCGGCTATCGAGTTCCGTGGAGCCACCACCCGCCGATTCGGCGTCTGTAACGTCGGCCGGCAAAGAGTGAGGTCGGCCTTGCTCGCATCACGCAACAACATAGGGGCATAGACCGAGCTGGCAATGCCTTGTTGGTGTAACAACAACAGCATACAGGGACCGAGTTAGCAATGCCTTGTCGATGCAATAACAACTTACAGGGACTGACCTGACAATGTCTTGTTGGTGCAACAACAACATACAGGGACTGAGCTGACAATGCCTAGTTGGTGTAACAACAACAACATACAGGGACTGACCTGGCAATGCCTAGTTGGTGTAACAACAACAACATACAGGGACTGACCTTGCTTGTTGGTGCAACAACAACATACAGGGACTGAGCTGGCCATGCCTTGTTGGTGCAACAACAACATATAGGGACTGAGCTGGACATGCCTTGTTGGTGTACCAACAACATAAGGGACTGAGCTGGACATGCCTTGTTGGTATAACAGCAACATCCATGGACTGAGCTGGCAATGTCTTGTTAGTATATCAACAACATCCATGGATCGAGTTAGCAATGCCTTGTTGGTGTAACAACAACATCCGGGGATCGAGTTATCAATGCATTGTTGTTTTGATAAATCACTGTTTCGGTGGATCTGAGTTTCGTTTAATTACGACCACTACATATTAGGGCCTATAACTTAACTAGTAGTAACCATAATCTGCAGCGAATTAACATCGACTGTAACGGAATATGCCCGAGCTTGTGGCCGAATATACATTTATGTAAACGAATGATCCCATTTACGAAATAAACTTTTGAACGAATGCGCCCATTGACGAATAAGGATGTGAACGAATGAACCCATCACCGAAGGACCCCCATTAAAGATTGGGTCCATCAACCTGATCCACGAGAGCGCCCGTCAACGAATGGGCCCGTCAACCAACAAACTCATCAACGAATGAGCCCGTCAACCAACACAGTCATCAACGAATGAGCCCGTCAACCAACACAGTCATCAACGAATGAGCCCGTCAACCAACACAGTCATCAACGAATGAGCCCACCAGTACAGAGTGGTTGGTATATTCCACATGTTGATATGATAACCCAATATTGTTTCCGGTTCGATCAGGTAAACGTTCAATAAAGAAAACCCATCCCGATTCCTTCGTTTGTTTACGTCTATAGGTTTTACCACGAGGTCCCAGGATAACGGAGTGTCACACCGTTATCCGTCGACGTCGTGCGCCCACGGGCTGTGTTGAGGCAGCTGCTACCATTCCATGTGTAATTGGCCCTGGGCGCCCGCGACAATCGCAAACACAACAATCGCTAATTAACTCGACTGAAAGAGGAGAGCTGGAGGCGAATGGAACCCAGAAACACCTGCTACTGATACAGGGAGGCACACAGGTAATCGGGAACTGACAGTAAACACGAGGGCAAGTTGAGACACTCATATACATACATAATATACAAATACAAAATGTAAGTGACTAAAAATAAACAATGATGACTAAAATGTCCATTCGATAGATCAATGGCTTCCTTGTCCAATTGCCATTTGGAACGTGTCACTTATGGAGACAGTATTATTGTCTACACAGTTTGTGTATGGCCATGCAAGACGTTTATGTAACGAACAATACTCCCCAGACTACAGTTTGTGTATGGCCATGCAAGACGTTTATGTAACGAACAATACTCCCGACACTACAGTTTGTGTATGGCCATGCAAGACGTTTATGTAACGAACACTACTCCCCAGACTACAGTTTGTGTATGGCCATGCAAGACGTTTATGTAACGAACAATACTCCCCACCCTACAGTTTGTGTATGGCCATGCAAGACGTTTATGTAACGAACAATACTCCCCACACTACAGTTTGTGTATGGCCATGCAAGACGTTCATGTAACGAACAACACTCCCCACACTACAGTTTGTGTATGGCCATGCAAGACGTTTATGTAACGAACAATACTCCCCACAATACAGTTTGTGTATGGCCATGCAAGACGTTTATGTAACGAACAATACTCCCCACACTACAGTTTGTGTATGGCCATGCAAGACGTTTATGTAACGAACAATACTCCCCACAATACAGTTTGTGTATGGCCATGCAATACGTTTATGTAACGAACAATACTCCCCACACTACAGTTTGTGTATGGCCATGCAAGACGTTTATGTAACGAACAATACTCCCCATACTACAGTTTGTGTATGGCCATGCAAGACGTTTATGTAACGAACAATACTCCCCTTACTACAGTTTGTGTATGGCCATGCAAGACGTTTATGTAACGAACAATATTCCCCACACTACAGTTCGTGTATGGCCATGCAAGACGTTTATGTAACGAACAATACTCCCCAGACAACAGTTTGTGTATGGCCATGCAAGACGTTTATGTAACGAACAATACTCCCCAGACTACAGTTTGTGTATGGCCATGCAAGACGTTTATGTAACGAACAATACTCCCCACACTACAGTTTGTGTATGGCCATGCAAGACGTTTATGTAACGAACAATACTCCCCACACTACAGTTTGTGTATGGCCATGCAAGACGTTTGTGTAACGAACAATACTCCCCAGACTACAGTTTGTGTATGGCCATGCAAGACGTTTATGTAACGAACAATACTCCCCAGACTACAGTTTACCAGGTACTTGGTATTGGTTAGTGCTTGACCGTAGACAGGACTGTCCAGAAACATTCAACTATAATTATGAAATCTACACTGGTCTCTACACTGGACCTCACTGAACTTTACTGGACTTTACTGGCTGTAGACCTTTGAAGGTCTCATCAGTGGCTGCTCTATAAACGTTAAATCGAGGCAGTTGAGTCATTATTTGTTAACACTATTATGTAATAACATTCAGACTGTTAACATCCGCGATTGGCAATTACCATAGAGGCAGGCGTCGCTACTCGCAAATACCTTTGATATTGGCTGGTTCCTACACTCCTGATCACGAACTGGGACAGAGAATACATTTAGCGACCTAATAATTGCCGCCCAAGGCCGGTTCCGGGTACCGGACCAGACAGCCCGCGATTTAAACCTTGCGGCGATGTCAAATCCCCTAAAGAATGTCAGTCGGCAAAACGTTTGCCAGCTGACGCTCGACGGTCGCCGCTAGGGAACCAGTTTCTGACAAACACAAAACCTTGCTCTAGTTACGTCATCTGTGGGGAGACCTGTGGATGTGGTTCATGCCACAATAACCAGGGGGCGGTTGCTTGCTTCCAAGAAAAATCACACACAGAGAAATGGAGAAACATGCAGTGCACATACAGAGTGACGGTCTTTGTCAGAACTGTGTCCGATGGTGGCGGAGTAATACACATAATCGGACGCTGCCGATTGTGTCCGATCGTGTGCGTTACTTTCAACGACAACCCCGTACAACTTGCAAAGATACAATTTAATATAAAAACTATCTGAAGTCATTCAAGTGCAAAAAGTATTGCCGTAAACAACAATGACTTTGTCAGTCATACCAATCGTTTGTACCACTTCGCCAACGTCCATTTTGTTCACGTCATGTGAATTTTATGTTGTATCTTCACATTCAACGTTGGCGACAGACAGTTGGACTAAATGGTTGAGTTAATACCATAACACACACCCAGCATTCCATTGAGACCTTTTATACACTTCACTGAAAGACGTTATCATTTCTTAAACGATAGCCGCCAACAAATTATCACCTACTCAAGAAAAATTGAATCAGTGACGTCACTGTTGGTATGATCGGCGCGCGCCTTTTAACCCTGGAGACTACGAGGCTCTGCGGTGACGTCATTGACGTACTATAATCGAGCTGAGTCTAGGTTATTCTTGGTGCTTGTGTTTTGCGTATTCCCTGATAGCTACTCGATAAATCTACGACAGGATATGTGAGTATCCTTATTCTAGTAAAACCTCGACCTGGTCTAACAGCGGCGGCGTAGGCATTCCGTCACCTGAAAACCTCACTCAGCGTAACTGACTTACATCGCAAACAAACAGGCCTACATATCACCAACGCACTTTAATCTATTGACTGTTTTGATATCACACACACTCATAGAAGTATGCCTTGTGTAAGTGTGTTCGTGAAAATACCCCACGGGTTGTGGACAATGTACTAGTGTTTTAATTGTTGGCCCTATGCCAATTATAACTCTTATTGCGAACAACCGTTAAAAGTTGCATAATTTCATCAAACGTTAGGCTGGGACAAAGTGAACCATCAGTACAAAGTATAACATGCTCTGTTTTGATTAGGAAGTGGAGACGTCTGTTAATACAGTAGAACACCACCAGCTCATGTAATCCTATGTTGGGTGAAATTAATACCACTGCACAGGTAAATATCCCCACTTCCTTGTCTAAACAAAGCTTGTTTCACGTTGACTCGATGGTACACTTTGTCCTGGGCTCCCCTATGCATATTTCGCGAAGCTGTCCTCGTGTCTGTGTATATATATATGGAGCACCTCCGACACATAACGTCGAACAAAGGACTTGGTTGCTTGGTTTCTGACCTAGCCACAATTAATATGTTTATTGTAATCCCAGTATAGGGTGTTCATTTACTACACGATAGTTTTGTTTAACTATTTTGTAGCAACATTTCTCATTTTAGTCGATTGCATCATGCAAGCACTGAAATTCGCCGTAGACCAACGTTTAACATGCATTAGCTGGTTCGGCTGTTACCACTTCTCACACACTTTCTCGCTGTCAATATTTAGTTCAGACTTCATATCAAACGGTTTTACAAAATACAACATATTAAAAAATGTCAACAGGAATCAGTTGTTACGGCAATTATGTATATGGGGTAGAACTCAAATCAACTCATTATGTCCCGATCGCAAATAACTGTGATTAAAAAAGCAAACGTATAAATAATAATAGGCCTCTATTTATATGATAGGCTATTAGTCTGGTAAGTCTTTGGTTTCAGCCAATAAAGTTGTACGTCGGCTGGCACAAATGAGGAGTGAATATATGCGAGGGTCGCGTCGACTGCTGATTTGTTCCACCGACCTCCCCTGCGCCCGCCGACCCGAGACGAGACCTTCACGCCCCGGCAGGGCACACGACACACATGAAAGGCGAGGTGAAGGAGGCGACGCCGCCGGTTGCTGAAGCCGTACAGATGAAAGTGACAGCCGCCTCGCGCGAGTGCCACGGAAAGCACGGAGCTTCACACACGGACACACGTGTGTATGACGGGCCGAGAATGGCGCCGTGTCAGGAGTAGGCGCTGATTCTCGGCTGGTTTGTGCTAATACTTAAGTATTAATTTTCATAATCCACATTACTGAGCTACTGGCCCTATATAAACACAATTGTACATGCGCAGAGGGTTATATCTCTAGATGGAAGGACAATAAAGTGGATGTGAGTTTGGTGGACCGTGTGGTTTCGTCTTATATTCAGACACTAACTTGGCAGGTCCGTAGCTACCGTGTATGACGACCGCAACGAGGAACCGCGCCGACATAGGTACCCACGCAACATGTACTTTAAATGGTATGCATCCAAGACGAAATCGTCTGCTATTAGTTGTATGAAAGGTACACGGTATTTTGGTTACTAAATATCAAGGAAGGAACTGAGAGCTGTTGAAATGCCCGGCACACAGTGGCATTCCGCTGTGTAGTTATAATCGGGTAGAAATTCATTTCCAATTTAAATCTACCATTTTGATTGCGAAGCTGATATCAACCGTGATAATAAACACACTATCAATGTAATAGTAAAAAGTGCAATTTCGTTATGATCCCAGTCGCGTTTTTATTTGTTAAGTGCTGCCGACTGCCAGTAGTATTGACCCGGTTCCCCTTTGTGACAGACGTTGTTACTGACGTAGCTAAATTGTATCGTGTTTGTTATTAGTGTCTATGAAATGGTGGATTGCAATAACATAACAAGCGCTATACCAACACGTACGAGCAGCGGTTGTGAGCGGACAGTGGGGGGGGGGGGGGGGGGGGGGGGGGGGCTTTAATGGTTCGTTTATTCAGAGACGAGAAAGGGTGTCGTTCCAACAGTCGCTTTGACGACTCATTCACGCTGATTACGCAACTAAGAGAACGCGCGTTTGTCGACGCAGAACTATTGTTACGTTCTTGAACAAGAAGTGACGTACTGTTAAGTTATGAATTCGTGTTTACACAATATGTACAATTCCTGTCCAATGTATGGGGCGTTGGAGAAGTTGTCGGATTTGTGACGAAACAAGAATGATAGCGTGTAAGTCTCTGTATAGTGGCACAGTGAGCGGTCAAACTTGACCGCCCTTGGGAGATCCTACCGAGACCCGCCATTGCCTATAATAATAATATACTTTATTCATACACCCATATCCACAGTAGGACTATGTTCATGGGTGTTGACAACTAATAGCTACTAAAATGTAGATAATATAATTAAACGCATAACAAGACTAGTAGAACAGCATTAAATAAAACATGTACTAAACATACCTAAGCTAAATGTATCAAGACATGCATACAAAATAATAATAATAAATAAATAGACAATACAATATTAATGAATCAATTATTTAAAATAATAGGCTAGTTCTGCTAATTAAACGTATAAAAAGGCTAGAACTGCATTAAAATATAAACTGTACTAAACAAACATAAGCTAAACATATCAAGACCTACATCACAGATAAACATAATAATACATAAATAAACAGAGAGTAAAATATTAATGAGGAAATAATTAAAATAATAGACTAGTATAATATTATAAAATAATAGTAGTCATTAATAAATACTACGTTGTGGAGAGTGAATGGTATAGAGACCTATACATTAAAAGCAAGCTTTAAATGTGTCAGACGCAGATCCTCAGGTAGCGCGTTCCACAGAGTTGGCCCCGCGCGAGAGAATGAACGGCGGCCATATCGTTCGAGGTTGTGGCTCGGAACGGCCAGCAACGAGCGGTCGGCAAACTATACTAGGCCTAGTGGCGCACTCTATCTAGGTCAGTAATTACATTATTTTCTTTTCAGCCAGTTTTACTCGAGCGCTCGATTGTAAGTCCGGCGGATGTCGTTGTTTGTACTTAGATCGTGTTTACAAACCATTAACTCAAGTAAACACAACCAGACAAAGTCAAAGCCGCGCCGAATCGCAGTGTCACAACGTGAGCACACCACTGTCAGAATATGAGCCCCAGTATCACAATGTGAGCCCCACTATCACAGTGTGAATCCCACAATGTGAGCCCTATTGTCACTATTTGAGCCCCACTATCACAATGTGAGCCCGCTGTCGTTGTTTGACCGTCCGGTGCTGGTCAGTCAACGTTAACTGACCGCCGTCGACGGATCAATGGGACACAGATGTGGGAAGCCAGGAACAAGTTCGCCAGCTGGGGCGCTCGGCTTCGTTTACTGCGAGGGAAACAGTGATCGAGACCTGACGTTGATACAGTCGACGGGGTCGTCACTTATGGAAGACTGTGCTCACACGACAGGCAGCTAACGCCGCGCTTACGTTTATCTACTGGTGCTAAATGTTATGCCTTACATATGCACATAAACATCACCCGGATAAAATGTAACGCCCGGATAAATGTAAGCGCGACACCGTGTCAGAAGGCGTGGAAGCACCGCCAGATCCGTACTGCAAAACCGTTTTCTTAGTTGAAGTACCTTCGGTATATGTGGCGTATTGCAGTGGCCCAGCAACGGACGGCTTTCCGTTTCAGTGACCTACTAACGGATGGCCTTCGTTGCAGTGGTCTAACAACCAACGGTCTTCAGTTGCAGTGGCCTTGCTGCATACGGCCTTCCGTTGCAGTGGCCTAGTAACGGACAGCCCTCCGTTGCAGTGGGCTAACAACGGACGGCCTTCCGTTGCAGTGGCCGTTTTGCAGCAACGGCGGCCCGTCAGCTCATGTCCAGAAATAACAAAAACACTACTTATCACCGGCGCGGTGTACGTTTAGCGTTTCGGCTGATTGGGTGGTTTTCGATAGCGTGCATGGCGTCTCCTGTTACCAGGCTCCGTCGCCGCTGTCTCGGAGCCTGCTGCTTCCCGACTGGTCGAGTTGAACCGCCAACACCCCGGCGCCGTCCGTTCATTTACCCGGAATTAAAATTAACCAGCGGGATAATAAGAAGCAGGCCGTTTGCTGTGTCGAACGTGGGAAAATGGGAATCGTTGAACATCAAAGCCTATTGCGGTCAACTCAGCCCGCCTCAACAATATTACCAATAAAGCTTGTTTTGAAACTGGATGTTTTGTTTACCATTTGAACATGCTGCAGTGTCGTAACTTTCAAATGGCGAACATTGTTAGACTTGCTAAATTCAATATGGCACGCATTATATCTCCTTAATACTTATTGTAGTCTTAAGAACATTATATTAATTAATAAATAAAAAACTAGGAACCAAGTGCCCCCTGTAGTGATACGAGTGACCCAATGAGGAGGAACATACAAAAGGTCAAATACTCATGTTAACTAAACATTGCTATTTCTTAACAAAGCTATTAAAGTTTGATGGTACGTATTTAGCACCAACAATGTAATACATTATAGAGCAAACAGGCTAAGGAAACAAAACACAACTCATTCTCAATAAAATGAAAAGTATTTAATCAAAAAGTCAAATAATCATTCAATTACAATAATTTGTAGTGCACTAAGTGATTCATAATAGAACTGACATTACTTGCTATGCACTAAGTGATTCATAGTACAACTCACATTCGTGAAGAATATGATAAAATTATACAGCACAATGTACAGGAAGCAATTATATGTCAAAGAACAGTTCTATGTGCATCCCAAGATAATTAAGCAAAGATTCATAGTAAATTACCCTTTGAATGTGAATAGAAATAGATGCTGTGCTGACATGTACAAATCATCAGCTTGAGGAATAAACTATTTACAAAAATATACAAACTTGAAAATACACAGTGGTGCTTCCAAGAAACCTATGAAAATACAACTGACAGTTCAGACTCTCAAGTGCAAAAATAACCACTGACTAAGTGTGCTTTACATGGTTTCTACTTCAGACACGTATAAAGAATTACATTACAGAAAAGGCTAATAATTCTTCAATTTAGGAAGCATCATTCACCAACTCCAGTAGTGGTTCATTTGCAAGATTCTACGAGCAAACTGTATTATAAAAACTGACATGAGCGTCGCAGGAAACAGCAATTATCACAGCAAATATTGTCCAAAAATGAGTTTTATTAAAACACCTTGAAAATTACACTACACATAAGAAAGCAATTGACTTCATCGAAGAGATCTGTTTAATAATTAAAATCATCACTGTTCCAATACTTAAGTAGAAAACAAACCTAACTGCCACTGTTCAACGATTATGAATTATTCAATTGGTGCATAATTTCTTTTCAAAATAAACATGCTTGCTAATTGCCAACAACACTGACTGTTGCCAAGTTCTCGGCCCCAGACTCTATACATGGCAGCCCATTAACAAATAGTCCATTCATATAACACACCAGCTGGGTCAGCCATGCAAACTGCCAACTCCACATTACTAGGGACATTAGAGAAATGCACCTACTAATTGCCATGTGCATACAGTGGGTAACTGAGGCCACTCTACATTACATAAACAATTGACACATATTGACACAATGACATGGACAAGTAAACAGACACTTTGAAAGCAGGCCACAAGGTCAACCAAACACCGGAGTCACAAGTCTTTACAACATTCACATTATATGCCTTTTAAAGGCATCGGTGTCAAGTTGCTAAAAGAAATGCAGTATTAATTATGGTCCAAAAGTGAACCGACTCTGTCTGACCAATGGACCAATACTGTCAGACCAAAGGACCGACACTTTCAAACCATAGGACCGACACTGTCAGACCAAACGACTAACACTGTCAGACCAATGGACTGCTACTACATTGCAAGGTTGGAGTGAATTACAAGACAGACGGTTGCCCACATCACCTGTGTACAATATGTGTACACTCAGCTATAAACAGTCAAGTATATATACAAAACTTATGTACACCATGCATAAAAACGATATGCACAATACTGATGATCACCTACTGCAGATCCAGAAATCACACCTGTCAACTGCTAATATGAACCGACACGTGCCGACTGCAGATACATTAAAAAATGCTTCACAGACGCCTTTGGGATTTTTTTTAATTTATTTGATCCTACATGAGTTGTCAGTATTCCACATGCAGTCCTGCTTAAAAAATGCACTGATGCAGGGGCTTAGCCAGAGACTGGTCTTCAAGACTGGCTGAGACAGGTAATTATAATTGGTAAGACGGGTAGAATAACTTAGCAGAAAATAGAAAGGGCCAGCTAGCCACTAGATAAATTAACAGTTCCAAGTCTAGCCCCCCCATAAACTAATACCATTGGCACAACTGGTAGTGAACCAAATATTACTGGCCTGCACTGGTGTTACATACCTGTGCAGTTAAGCAGGGCACCCCATTACATGAATATCTTCATAATCAAAATTAATATAACAAACATTTTGAATAGCCATTTTAATTATGCCAACGAGAAGAAAGTAGTCTACTTCAAAATTGTCTTCTGACTAGTTTCTCTTTGCCTTGACAAGTAGCAAAGGCACCCAGGGTCTGGTTGTCCTCACCCATTGAACTCTGACCACCTAGAGGAAGAGATCTAAGATCAGGTCTACCCAATCAAAAGATGGTAACAGGTAAAAACACAAGCAAACAATGACCAAAATATACACATGTCACATACAATGTTGCTGTGTACGTGAATGGTGCATATAATATGGTACAATTATTAGTATTGCTGCAGAGTTCGAGTCTGGTAGCAGTTCTGTTATATGACGACATTGTGGCTTTGGCAAATGTTGATCAGATATGAACCATAGACAAAATCGAGTCCAGACTGTTCTGAGTTGACAGATCTCGGTCACACAGCACACCACCACACAGCACTACACTTATAGCAGATACACACTAGTATGACACAAAGCATACAGAGATCAAATGCGCTGCCTTGTCTTCGACACAAAACAACATGTCAATAGCACATGAATCTCTCCATAAACAACTGATAATATCAACTGTACCACTGTGTTCCCATGGTCACAGGACAGTGTTCTGTCGACTTGCAATACACCAACCCAGCAACGTCAGTTATTCCATGTTCAGGGCCAGTGACTAGCAAATCATCCACCGAGTGACTTTTCACCTTCATCTTAAGACGTCTGCCACAACATGGTGCTGTTGATGCTGCCTTTGCTTTAACACTAATCTGGTGGTCAGTACATTTAATATGCATAAATCCAGCAGTGTGCACAGATTTTCTTACCACCATGCCACTGTTTGCTTAGACTGTGAAATACAGCAAGTCTTCTATGAAATGCTGCAGCAGTCTTTAAAATTGCTTCATTTGCAACATCTTCCAATGTACTCGACTGACGATACACTGCAGTTTAGACCTTAGCAGGGAGGCCGCCCACATGAGCACTGCATGTCTTTACACACTCGTAGCCACAGCCTGCATCTCATGTATGTGCAGATGCAAGAGAGTGACATACTCAGTCACTGATTTGGTGACAGCTACATGAAATGCATTGCGACAATTGTCACACACCATGAGTTTCTGCTGCGCTCATACCACAGCCTCTCTCTTGCGAGGCGAGCAGATCCGCCGGTAGAACTTCTGCCACGAGTTGATGGTCTTGCCGGACCAGATCCAGAAACCGGATGTGATGCCGACAATGAGCATCATGAGGTACTTGATCATGAAGACAGTGAAGTCAGGACTGGGCAGTGGTGCACGGGTCTTGGTCATCTGCGGGCAGGGGAAGTGATACTTGCGGCAAATTTTGGCATGCCATGACAACATCCAGTCATCACGACACGACTGCTCATAGAAGTAGCAAGCGATCACGATGGTGGCTGGGACCGTGTACAGCACGCTGAAGATACCTATGCGAACCATCAGCTTCTCCAGCTTGTCAGTCTTCGTGCCGTCGTGCTTCATGATAGTCCGGATACGGAAGAGTGACACAAAGCCAGCGAACAGGAATGAGGTGCCAATGATGAGGTAGACCACAAGTGGCACAAGCACGAAGCCCCTCAGGGTGTCGATGTCGGAGATTCCTGTGAAGCAGACTCCACTGAGGACGTCCCCGTCGACCTGTCGCATGCCCAGCAGCGCAATGGTCATGATCGCAGGCACGGCCCAGGCTGCCAGGTGGAAGTACTGTGAGTTGGCCTCAATTGCCTCGTGACCCCATTTCATGCCCGCCGACAGGAACCAGGTGAGTGTGAGGATCACCCACCAGATGGAGCTAGCCATCGTGAAGAAATAGGTCATCATGAAGAGGATTGTGCAGGATTCTTCCTTTGTGCCCTGTGTTACCAGCTTGCCGTACTTGTTGGCGTCGATGTAGTTGAGTTCTGACTTGACGGGTGGGAATGGCCCAGAACAGGCGGCATGATCCTGCAGGATGAAGCCAGCCACGTAGGCGGCAGCAACGATGCAGTAGCAGCCGGAGATAAAGATGATGGGTCGTTCTGGGTAGCGGAATCGTTGCATGTCAATGAGGAAGGTGAGCATGGTGAAGAGAGTCGACACAACGCATAGGATCGCCCAGATACCGATCCAATACCAGGCAAATAGACGCTTCCTCGGGCCGAAGAACATGTCGTTCTCAGCATCGCACGGCATCCCGCAGTCGGGGTTCACCCTGCTGCCGATACGTAGCTTGTATTCGTGCCTCGTTTCGACCTGGAACCACGATGGGCACTCGAAGCCGTAGTCCTTCATGCCGTTATTCTTCGTGTAGTTCGGGTAGCCTGCTGCCCCACCACGGTTTCCGCCATTCGACGGAATGGATGGCGACGTCGGCTTGGGGCGCGTGTCGGTCTTGTTCTCGCCGACACACAGGCCCGACACGGGGAAGCGCTTGCAGTCGAGGCTCTCCGGCCACTCGAAGCCGAAGCGGTTCATGAGCGTCTCGCAGCCTGTGCGCGCTTGCACACACAGGGAACGACAGGGCGGGATCGCCTCGTCCATCACGGTGCAGATCGGCACATACATAGCGCACAGGAAGAACTTGAGATAGGGACTGCACTGCACTTTGACAAGCGGGAAGAACTGGTGCACTTCAAGGCCGGCGTCGTCTTGGTTCTGGTGGTTCAGCAAGTTCGGCATGATCGTCTCATTGTACTGCAGATCCTTGCACAGTGGCACCGTTATCGGCTCGCACTTGCTTGGCGACGACAGACCCCCTTGGCGGGTGCGGGTCTGGTATTGCGCCTGGCTAGCCCCGACTGCCAGTGATACTCCGACACCGCCGTCATGTCTGATGCCGAACAAACACAAAACAGCGAGAAGCTTACCAGCAAACGACGCCATTTTCTGCCAACGGGCCATCACTGTCCCTTCTCTTATATCGAACAGTTTGGTGTTGTAGACCGTCCGTATATGCCGACGGACGCGTTAACGGTTTGCATGTACACAAACCAGCACTATTCGTTGTATATTTCACGTAGCAGAACGATCCATAGACATAAACATGGCCGCCTTTGTGAGCTCCACTTTGAAACTGACAGCCCACTCATCAAGCAGTTTCGAGATGCCCAAAATATATCCCGCAGGTACACTGTAACTAGCGCTGACGCTGGCCGGGGAGCGCGGGGCTCGCGAAACTACGCGGTCAAGCCGCAACCAATCCAGGCGCTTTGCGAAGAACGTGACTACCTTTCGACTCTGCTATTGGCTGATGTTTAATAAGTCGATATCACTTTCAGCTGTTCATTTATCACCCCTCTGTATACAATTACGACATATTGTTTTAATAAAGCTTTACTTCTATGTAATACTATTAATAATTGGATTACCGCTATGACAAGGAGTATTGGGGATACTTTTAATGTAGTGGTTGATATTATTGCAACAGTGTTATTGTGATGATAATGTTATCGAATCCAATCCCAATCGTGAATATGTGTGTGGCGCCATCACGTGGACTTTGGGGGCAGTTGATTCAAAATTGTAAATCTGTGAATGAATGCTAAATACTACGGTCAAGGAATGTGGATTGTTGATAATTATCATGACGATAAAGAAGTATAAAATTACTATACAAATTTAAAAAAACATGTTTACGAATAATATTTTAGTATAACACACACACACACACACACACACACACACACACACACACACACACACACACACACACACACACACACACACACACACACACACACACACACACACACACACACACACACACACACACACACACACACACACACACACACACACACACACACACACACACACACACACACACACACACACACACACACACACACACACACACACACACACACACACACACACACACACACACACACACACACACACACACACACACACACACACACACACACACACACACACACACACACACACACACACACACACACACACACACACACACATATTTACACGTTCACTTTTATCAAGAACACCACCATATACACACATATCAATTTTACATCCGTTTATATTATTATACTAAAATACTATTCGCAAACAAGTTTAAACGGCCGTAAAATGTATATGTGTATATGGTGGTGTTCTTTATAGAAGTGAACGTATTTTTTGTGAGTTAGACCCTATATAGGCCTAACAAACCAACGTTACAAGCATGGTACTGGTCTCAAAACACCCACAAATAACGTAAAGTATGCCACTTTATGTATAACCCTAGATGATTATCATCAACACGTAATTTTACAATTGATAGGAGTAATGTTATATATGTCATACTAACAGTCGTAGCAATACTGCAGGAACATTATTGGAAAATGTGTCTTGTGCAACCTAGGTAATAATAAGAACGTTAGGTTTATAATATCGTATTCCTTTTAAAACGGTACAACTGATGTTAATCAAGGTTCATGCATTATTTAACTGCACGAATTTCGACACAGGTGATTCAGGGGAACGCCCTCAAGGCTTATACATGTTTGCATTACAATAAACTAAATGTTAATGGATGACAAGGCAGTGTCATTATTTTGACGTCTGGATATGTTCACGGTAATTCAATGTGTATAAACTATATATTCAAACAAATATATATGCATAATATATATATTATGCATATATATATACATATATACATGTATGTATATATATATATATATATATATATATATATATATATATATATATATATATATATATAAACAACGAAGTTTTAGCATAAAAACATGTTTTTACACGAATGAAACATGGATAACATGTTTAGGCCCCTACATATCGAACGGTAAAATTAAAATATAAAGGTATAATTACAGTTTAAAATGTAGTAATGTATTAAAACACCAGTTGACGGTCATGATCAATCTTTGAAACTTTACAACTGTACTGGCCGTGTAATAAATACAACACACTCCATACCGGACAGTTGACCACACCCGACACATTGCCGTATCCAATACTTCGCCATCTCCGACACTTGGCCATTTCCTACACTAATGATATAATTGTGTTTATGACTAGTTAACACATATATTATATAATTTATTTTATATATAACACAAAAGTAAACAATCTACTCTCTATAAAATATATAAATTTGCGGTGGAGTCGTGCCTGAGCGGTGAGACAAGTGAGTTAATTATCATTATGTGTAATGTTATCGCGTGTCCAGGACTGAGCAGGCTGAGAAGTTTCTTGACGTTGCCGCAGGTCGTTGCAGAAGCAGCGGTTCGCATCGTTGGCTCTTCTTGCCACCAACACAAACAACTGGTGCACGGGCCCTGTCTTCGCCCCGAGCGACGGACATAACGCAATGGCCCGCTCGTTCCCATCGCAAGCTAACTGGTGTCACATTATAATTGGTGTTAATTAGGGGAAATGGCGGCAATTAAAAGCGCTAAGACAACCGGCTTCTCGACAGTTTCGACAGCCATTAATTGGGCATTGAATGGACGAGAACAAGTCTGTCAGAGGTGATTGCTGGCATCCTCGCGGGGGCCTCGTCAAGGGAGTTACTTGGCGATAATATATATATTAGATTACATAATATATACCAGCTTGCGAAAAAATAATATACTAATGTGGT
>OZ023212.1:48952013-48987013 GCA_963995525.1 Escarpia spicata
GACTAAGTATGCACACCCTGTTCCGTGTAGTCTTTCAATCAGCTACGGTGTCTGCATGATCTTTTTGTCGCCTATTACCTACATCATGCAGGTAACTAGGTTTTTCGTGCACCTGGTTTGTGTACGCAAGGTGCAGCGCGGCTGAGACCGCGACACGGGGCATGCGGAAGTTGACCCACAGTTTCTTGGGACGGCGCGTCAGAACGCGTCACAATGACGGCTTCGCAAAACGCTTCCTACTAATCATCCTGTCTCACCGTCAAATCATTATGTGTTTCAAGCATAGACCCAACAATTCTCAAATCACTAGTAACGTACCTTGTGAATAATTTATTTGTTCTCTTGGAAGTACGAGGATGATACGACTGATACCAGATCAAACAAACAAACAAACATTAGAGACCGTAGCCCGCTGTAACTTACAATCGTCAATAACGCAGTTTTCTATTTCAAAATTTATGTTATTGATCAATTGCAACAGTAAATAAGTTTGAGGCTTTAGTTGATATTTGTGAAAACTATGTAGAAAGAACTGTGTATTTCAACGGTAAACACAGAGAGCAAAATGAATAAAATGTTTGTAAAGTTACACAATGAACGAATACACGCTAATTGGGAAAGGACAAGCCTATGGATTATAAAAAACGTACTTAGACTTAGCGGCTCCCGCGTCTACAGACGCACGAGACTATCAAAGCATTACAACCAGATCTGTTTTTTGTTAGCATCCTGACGTCGCTCCATTTCTTGTTGACCTGCTGTAGGTCGCGGTCGACGGTTTGGCGCCAGCTCATTCTTTGTCGTCCTCTCCTTCACTCACCAGCTCGTGTCCACCATAGTCTAGTAGGCCTAGCAGGTGGGAGCCTCGCTACATGGCCGAGCCAGTTGATGATACGAGAGGTTGTCATAATCGTATTTGGATCTCTTTATTCGTCACATGGTCGTTCCAGTGAATGTCCGAGACCTTGCAGGAATTAATTTATTGTCGAAACGTCGATTGTGTTTTCTTAGCTTATGTTTAGTTCCCACGATTCCCATCCATATAGCTGGATTGGTAGATCGTTTGAACTACAGAAGTGGAGTTTAAACTACATGGTACATTGTTTAGAAACACAAACAACAAATCAAAAAGAGCGCAACCGAATATAAAACAGTCCATAAAGCACGAAAAAGCTGCATAAGCTAAAAAAACGCCCTGTTGTCATTAGTTACAGGCCAGATAAGAGGTACAACTTTTCAACATCTCGTTGTCCGGTGGTTGGCCCTGTTGTCATTAAATACAGGCCAGATAAGAGGTACAACTGTTCAACATCTCGTTGTCCGGTGGTAGGCCCTGTTGTCATTAGTTACAGGCCAGATAAGAGGTACAACTGTTCAACATCTAGTTGTCCGGTGGTCGGCCCTGTTGTCATTAATTACAGGCAAGATAAGAGGTACAACTGTTCAACATCTCGTTGTCCGGTGATAGGCCCTGTTGTCATTAGTTACAGGCAAGATAAGAGGTACAACTGTTCAACATCTCTTTGTCCGGTGGTAGGCTTTGTTGTCATTAGTTACAGGCAAGATAAGAGGTACAACTGTTCAACATCTCGTTGTCCGGTGGTAGGCCCTGTTGTCATTAATTACAGGCCAGATAAGAGGTACAACTGTTCAACATCTCGTTGTCCGGTGGTAGGCCCTGTTGTCATTAGTTACAGGCCAGATAAGAGGTACATCTGTTCAATATCTCGTTGTCCGGTGGTCGGCCCTGTTGTCATTAGTTACAGGCCACATAAGAGGTACAACTGTTCAACATCTCGTTGTCCGATGGTCGGCCCTGTTGTCATTAGTTACAGGCCAGATAAGAGATACAACTGTTCAACATCTCGTTGTCCGGTGGTAGGCCCTGTTGTCATTAATTACAGGCAAGATAAGAGGTACAACTGTTCAACATCTCGTTGTCCGGTGGTAGGCCCTGTTGTCATTAGTTACAGGCCAGATAAGAAGTACAACTGCTCAACATCTCGTTGTCCGGTGGTAGGCCCTGTTGTCATTAGTTACAGGCCAGATAAGAGGTACAACTGTTCAACATCTCGTTGTCCGGTGGTAGGCCCTGTTGTCATTAGTTACATGCAAGATAAGAGGTACAACTGTTCAACATCTCGTTGTCCGGTGGTAGGCCTTGTTGTCATTAGTTACAGGCCAGATAAGAGGTACAACTGTTCAACATCTCGTTGTCCGGTGGTAGGCCCTATTGTCATTAGTTACAGGCAAGATAAGAGGTACACCTGTTCAACATCTCGTAGTCCGGTGGTAGGCCCTATTGTCATTAGTTACAGGCCAGATAAGAGGTACAACTGTTCAACATCTCGTTGTTCGGTGGTCGGCCCTGTTGTCATTAGTTACATGCCAGATAAGAGGTACAACTGTTCAACATCTCGTTGTCCGGTGGTCGGCCCTGTTGTCATTAGTTACAGGCCAGATAAGAGGTACAACTGTTCAACATCTCGTTGTCCGGTGGTCGGCCCTGTTGTCATTAGTTACAGGCCAGATAAGAGGTACAACTGTTCAACATATCTTTGTCCGGTGGTAGGCCTTGTTGTCATTAGTTACAGGCAAGATAAGAGGTACAACTGTTCAACATCTCGTTGTCCGGTGGTAAGCCCTGTTGTCATTAGTTACAGGCCAGATAAGAGGTACAACTGTTCAACATCTAGTTGTCCGGTGGTCGGCCCTGTTGTCATTAGTTACAGGCCAGATAAGAGGTACAACTGTTCAACATCTCGTTGTCCGGTGGTCGGCCCTGTTGTCATTAGTTACAGGCCAGATAAGAGGTACAACTGTTCAACATCTCGTTGTCCGGTGGTCGGCCCTGTTGTCATTAGTTACAGGCCAGATAAGAGGTACAACTGTTCAACATCTCGTTGTCCGGTGGTCGGCCCTGCTGTCATTAGTTACAGGCCAGATAAGAGGTACAACTGTTCAACATCTCGTTGTCCGGTGGTCGGCCCTGTTGTCATTAGTTACAGGCCAGATAAGAGGTACAACTGTTCAACATCTCGTTGTCCGGTGGTCAGCCCTGTTGTCATTAGTTACAGGCCAGATAAGAGGTACAACTGTTCAACATCTCGTTGTCCGGTGGTCGGCCCTGTTGTCATTAGTTACAGGCAAGATAAGAGGTACAACTGTTCAACATCTCGTTGTCCGGTGGTCGGCCCTGTTGTCATTAGTTACAGGCCAGATAAGAGGTACAACTGTTCAACATCTCGTTGTCCGGTGGTAGGCCCTGTTGTCATTAGTTACAGGCAAGATAATAGGTACAACTGTTCAACATCTCTTTGTCCGGTGGTAGGCCCTGTTGTCATTAGTTACAGGCAAGATAAGAGGTACAACTGTTCAACATCTCGTTGTCCGGTGGTAGGCCCTGTTGTCATTAGTTACAGGCCAGATAAGAGGTACAACTGTTCAACATCTCGTTGTCCGGTGGTCGGCCCTGTGAACGTAATCCAGAACACACCGCTGTTGATATTTATGTCTGCATAGCTTTGTTAGGTTCAGGAGTCCTTGTTCTGAATTCAGAAGTGAGAACGTTTGTGTACGTTTGGTCTCCTTGTTCTTATCTGGCCGTGTGACATGGGGTTGTCTCGTGTCTAATAATCTACGAGGTATTTTGTGTGTCCGTGTATATTTCTCTATATGTGTCGTGTTTTATACACAGAATGTTGCGGGTTTTACTGCAGTGGCCGTGTGTGACATGTGGAAGTAACGAGATATATAATATGAGCCCACCTTTATAACCAACAAAACGTATAATGGAACATAGCACGCAGGAATATAACTTAATGGATACTTATTTTTTCAAAGACCGATTGTTTGATCTAAAACACCCCAAATAAGATATAATTTAAGAGTGTGCCATTTTAATAGGAAACGCCAAAACGTGGACAAAATTGTTCCGATAGCCTCGATCATTTGCTTTATTTCTTTAACTGCTGGGATAGTAATTTTCGCTTAAACAAATGATGTTCATTTAATAGTACATGTTTGTGTTGTTCAGTATTTTTGAATCACCAAGACAAGCATGCCATAGAACAACGGGATTGCTAACAACGGCTGACTGTAATATTCTTAACAAATCCGACGCAGTTGTTTCCTGGGATAAAGCACAACGGAAGGTTCCCATTGTCATTTGCACTGTTTGTTCCAAGTGTTAAGAATAACCAACGTATGTTGTTTTCTCCTGCGCTGTTGGTTCCTAGTGTAGCAAAGTATCCGTCAGAAGCAGGAGAAGCGATGGACGACGACACGACTGGTGGGGTCTAATGCGTGTGATTGTCGTTGACGCGACATGTGGACTGGATCTGAGTAAATGATTGGCAGTGTCAGCATGCACGTGTTTATTACAGCTTCCACAACGATCACATCACGATGACGTAATCATATCTTCCATACGGTCCTCATCATAAGATCGAAGTACACATCTTTGTCTATGGAGGCGCTCACGCCCGCGTAGTAGTTGTGGAATTCTTCGCGCGTTACCTGCGCGTAAGTAGAGTGGTGTTATCGCTTCGTGTAAAATGTACTGAATGTTAATGATCAATTTTGATGCATACACATGCGTGCGTGCATGCATACACATGCGTGCGTGCATGCATACACATGCGTGCGCGCGCACGCACGCATGCACGCATGTACACACTCACACACACACACACACACACACACACACACACACACACACACACACACACACACACACACACACACACACACACACACACACACACACACACACACACACACACACACACACACATAAACACACACACACATAAACACACACACACACACATAAACACACACGCACGCACGCACGCACGCACGCACGCACTCAACGCTGTACACTTGTTCTAGGACAATTTATTCTAAATGCATATACATATGACACGACACACACGATACGACACACACACCACTCATAAGCTGTTGTTTATCAAGACCGCGGGACTGACACACATAACGTCGATGAATATTGTTCAAACGGAAAAGCACGTGATGCGTGACGGATGAGCACCGACTTTGTGGTCCTTGACGCCGCCGACGTCGAAGGTGTTGAGAAACTCCTCCAGGACCTGCTTGTCCGTCCACTCGCCCGACTTGTGCTTCGGGTGCTTCCGGACGTCGTACACCTGTCACACAGTACACAACACCTATAGCTATCACTGGACACGTAGGCGACAGTTGATTGCGACACCATTCTGTCTAAACACGAGTACTACGTGATCAGTTGTTACCGTTTATGTACCTGGGAACATTATGACTGATATCATTTGGCAACTGAGTCTGTTCCACAGTCCTGCGGCGCACCGCATTGACAAATTGTCACTGCTCAATTGCCATAGTTTTTACAACCTTGTTTGGACTGCTTCACTTACAATCTGCATTAAAGTGAAAACTAATTAACATTTTACGTATATTTATTTTAAGATGCCACCGAACACCATTCACATTTTGTTTAACTCGCCAAGTTCCATATATCCGGGTCAACCGGGTGTAATTTAAATAAATAAAAATTAACGAGCCTCCCTAATGGTCCGCTAACATGTCAACACAAAGTCAGCCACAGGCACGTGACACTGATACAGATACAGAGAACCCGCACTCTGTTTTATAATACAAACTTTACGAGTTTGCAGCGCTATTGTGGGCCGTGAAATGGCATTGCTTTAATTATGGCATAACTCATAATTCAAGAGTAGGCCTACATATTATTGTGGACAACATGATATTCGTCCATGGTGTACACAATCTCCTAGCCAGTTCATTGTCTACATGACTACAATATATCTACATAACAATCCGCTAGGTGTCTCCGGGAAGTATCGAGTGCTGCCATCTATCGGATTGCGTACATCAAACTAAATCCGCTGTTTTTTCCGCAATCAGCCTAGCATAAAAAATAGTTTCTCTTCGACCGCTGTAGGTTTGTCATCGAACAAGAAACTATATATTTATGACAACTGCTTCAAAAGACAATCCGTATTCAAATATACAGCCTTGTCCATCCACCAAATCCGTGGATAGGGGCGGATTACTGTACGAGGTGGCATTTCTGACGTAATGTCGGCGTCTTGACTTAAATATAATTCTACACTTGCCAACTCTACCGTGAAAACCGGGAGTCTCCCGGATTTTTGGTGTATCTCCCGGTCTCCCGGAATACAGGTAAATCTCCCGGATTTTCCATGAACCCCCCTCGTCTTCCGATGTCGTGAGTCGAGAAGAGACAGCGGAGAAACTGAACTATTTTCACCAGTATCCCCCCATCTTCCGATGTCAAGATAAAATACAGCGCTGAACTGCCGATGAATTTCCCGGATTTAAACACAACAAGTTGACAGGTATATTATTCCAACATGTCTACGAGTTTTCGAACTTCGGAGACAAAACGTCAGTGTGGAGGCGGCTCGTGGTAACCTGTCACCCTAATCGACCGATAGCCTGCTTTCAAAGCACGGCCATTATATTACATATCAGCCTATGTTCCTGTTACCCGTACCCTCTCGACGTCTTCCACAGTCACCACTCCGTCCTTCGTTCTGTCCAGTTTATCAAACGCTTGGTCGATCAGGTCTTTTCGAGCCTTCGACATCGGTGGCTGCAAGTTCATGAGTGAATTTAAAACACATCACAACACAACGTACATTCAAGCAACACATCTGCCCAGAGAAAGGCTATTTAAATTACTGTTGTAGGCCTACGCTTATGCACTGTTATAGAGCGTATCCTTATAAGGAAATACAATAATCTCACCAGCACTGTCTGATATTTTTCGACAAGCTCCGATCTTGTCTAGTCGACAAGTGAATAATGTTTGTTGGACGTCGAAAAATCTGCTAGTGTGCTGCGGGCTTTATAACACCTTCAGTCTCGGAGCAAAGCCAATAGGGCTTGGAGTTGCCAAACATGATTATATCATTGCTGACTAAGAATTGTGTATTTACCTTTTTTGTTAATATTAACTAATTTACAAACGACATCAGTTCCGCGGAGTTATACGTCCTTATGGCAAGCAGGTTCCTCCGATAAGAATGTCCTTCTGACAAGAAGGTTCATGTTACAAGTATGTCAATTGTACATGTAGACCTTTTTATAAGTACGCCCCTCTTATAAGTATGTCCCTGATCCAGGCAAAGCCATCTAACAAGTCGGTTCATCTGGCATGTAGCTTCCCCATACAAGTAGGTCCCTCTGACATGTAGGCCCCTCTTACAAGAAGACCCATCTTACAAGTATGCCCCTCTTACAAGTAGTTCTCTCTGATAGGTATGTCCCTCTTATAGCTATGTCTTTCTTATAAGTAGGACCCTCTTACAAGCAGGCCCCTCATACAAGTAGGCCCCTCTTACATGTAGTTCTCTTTGATAAGTATGTCACTCTTACAACTAGGTCTTTCTTATAAGTACGACCCTCTTACAAGTAGTTCTCTCTGATAAGTATGGCCCTCTTACAAGTAGAACCCTCTTACAAATAGGTCCCTCTTTCATGTAGGTCCCTCATACAAGTAGATCCTTCTTTCGTGTAGGTCCCTCTTACAAGTTGGTCCTTCTTTCATGTAGGTCCCTCTTACAAGTAAGTCCCTCTTTCATGTAGGTCGCTCTTACAAGTAGGTCCCTCTTTTATGTAGGTCGCTCTTACAAGTAGCTCCCTCTTTCATGTAGTTCCCTCTTACAAGTAGGTCCTTCTTTCGTGTAGGTCCCTCTTACAAGTTGGTCCTTCTTTGATGTAGGTCCCTCTTACAAGTAAGTCCCTCTTTCATGTAGGTCGCTCTTACAAGTAGGTCCCTCTTTCATGTAGGTCGCTCTTACAAGTAGCTCCCTCTTTCATGTAGGTCCCTCTTATAAATAGGTCCCTCTTTCATGTAGGTCCCTCTTACAAGTAGGCTCCTCTTTCATGTAGGTCGCTCTTACAAGTAGGTCCCTCTTATAAATAGGTCCCTCTTTCATGTAGGTCCCTCTTACAAGTAGGTCCCTCTTTCATGTAGGTCGCTCTTACAAGTAGGTCCCTCTTTTATGTAGGTCGCTCTTACAAGTAGGTCCCTCTTTCATGTAGGTCGCTCTTACAAGTAGATCCCTCTTTCATGTAGGTCGCTCTTACAAGTAGATCCCTCTTTCATGTAGGTCGCTCTTACAAGTAGCTCCCTCTTTCATGTAGGTCGCTCTTACAAGTAGCTCCCTCATTCATGTAGGTCCCTCTTATAAATATGTCCCTCTTTCATGTAGGTCCCTCTTACAAGTAGGTCCCTCTTTCATGTATGTCCCTCTTACAAGTAGGAACCTCTTACAAGTAGGATCCTCTTAAAAGTAGGTCCCTCTTACAAGTAGGACCCTCTTACAAGTAGGTTCCGCTTACAAGTAGGTCGTTGGTTCATGATACTTACTCTGAGGGCTAAAATGAATTCATCAAAATCAATACTGCCGGAATTATCCCGGTCGATGAACTCGAATATCTCTTTCATCTCAGTTGGCGACAATTGAACGCCGAAATCACGCAGACCGTTACGAAACTCTTTATAGTCGAGTATATTGTTTCCATTGTCGTCGAAGATACGAAATGATCTGCAAAGAAACGGTTTATTATCATAGTGGCAGCATGCAGTACTTTTAAATATATGCAAGTACATCTTATTTTTTAGATTTAATGATGTGGTATTGGTGAAGATTTCAAAAGGAAATAAAAACAAAAGAAATGTCTATAACATTTAAATAGTTATTACAAACTAACATTTTGCAACCAAAATAAATCAACAATACGATGGTCGAGAGGGTGGTGTAGTCGATAGTTTGGTGTGGTTGAGAGGGTGGTGTAGTCGATAGTTTGGTGTGGTTGAGAGGGTGTTATGGTCAGATGTGACGTCCGTTCTCGATGTTGGGTTCTTGACGAAACGTAGGAAACAGACACCCTAAAATTGGGTGACTGTGGGTGCGAACGCATATATGCGCGCGTGCGCGCGTGTGTGTATTTGCGCGCGCACGAGCATGTGCGTGTGACCATATGTGCGTGTGTGCGTGCGTGAGTGCGTGCGCGTCCGCAGACCGTGTTCGCCCACCGTCCCATGCTCTGGATGCCGTTAACACCTCGCTTCAAGGCCGCCGCCCGCAGTTTGTCCATCGGAGTGCCGGTTGGTTCCGTCTTCGTCTCCGGCTTCGCGTCGCCGCCATCGCAGCCGTCCCATCTTGTCGCCATCCCGTCACCGTGCGTCCACTCTAAGGGCGGACGGCAGTGGACGCATTCAGCACCAACGGTTTGTATTCTAGCACGTAGTCAAAGGCAAACGTAAGAAGTTCTTAAATAGTGCGGCATCCAGTCCTTGGGACTGCTCGAAACGCTTTACATATAACCCCCGTGCAGACGTGTTCATTCGAAACACTAGCTACCATTCTAGGAAGCATTCAGCTAAGGTGTAATTATTACGCGAATACAACCGTTTATAAGATTTTTCTCGATTGAGAATATCACTGCGCCTTATGCGGGTATGTGCGTATGTGTGTGTGAGACTGAGCGTGCGTGCTTATGTGTGTATTCGAGGTTGCTTGCGCCTGTGTGTGTGTGTGTCTATGCATGTGCGTGTTACTCATCAATTGGCATTGACAAGGTCAATGAGCATATTTGATGATAATACCGCGCTGCAGTAGGCAATTTTTCCGCCATCACGTCATGCCGGCGACCATTTCTGTCGTACTTTGGTATTTCATTGTAACTGTTGTCGCCCTTCCTTCGCAAGCCTTACCTCCCCCACTTGTGAACGCGGGGACGAACTGCAGCCCAGTCGGAGTATTGATGAGACTATTGGACAGACGGCGACGCGCGTTGGCGGAAGCGGCCTTCGCACTGTTCACCGGCCTGCGCGAGACGATTCACTCACGTCATAATGACGTTTGTCAACTTCCGGCTTGAAGCAGCGCTATTTCTTTGCGTACTTGCACAACAAATCCGAGAGGAGCCGCCAACTTTTTGTGGGAATATCTGGATCCGTCAATTATGGTCAACGTTTAGCCTTCAAGCCGGCACGACGTCATACAAGCATTTTAAAGCGTGATGCGTGCCCCACCTCATCCCATGTGTGTGGTGCGGCGTGGTGTGCTGTGTATTTACATAGCCTCACAGCCACATGGCTATGTGATGGGCCCAGTGCTGTAGTGTAGTGGCTAATGTGTAGTTATTGCTTCATAATTTCGATTTCACCTATACAGACGCCAGACAGCTCCTTGCAGTGTATAGGCATTGGCAAGTCTAATATAACCCCCTCGTGGTACATTGCGAATAATGGGCACTTTGAGGCCTCAAGCGAATGTGCTAGAAATCTCGAAAAACATTGGAGCCCCAGAGGTGTCATGTGCAGGAACCACCAACGTGTGAATACACCCCGACCGTCATCATTCTAATCTCCAACTATAACTATGGGTAAATAGTTTCCACTGGCACTAGAACTAAGGTGGCACTAGAACCAAGGAGGCACTAGAACTAAGGTGGCATTAGAACAAAGGTGGTACTAGAACTAAGGTGGCACTAAAATGAATTAACGTTTATTCAACAACAACAACAACAACAACAACATAATTTATGCACAGTATGGTTTGCTGCTGCTGCTGAAAAGACATAGCTGAAGTCATAGACTTATGTGTTGCTATGCCCTTCTCGAACTAAACAAACTGAATAAATACAACAGGAATTATAAATAAATTACAAAATAATATTCATAACTCATATATAAACTTTTTACCATAGTGCTTGTGTTACTATTACATAGGTTTAACAAAACGTCACCTTAAATTAACAATTCACAAATATGTAGAAAGTAATGAGAACTTGATTGCTTTTTTAAATTGTGTTAAACTTGGAAGCTGAGTCAGTTTATTTGGTAAATTGTTCCACGCTTTTATACCCTTGACGGTGAGTGACAGCAGTAGGAGGGTGGTGTTTGTCTGTTTAACATGGAACAGTTTGCTTTGTCTTGTATCATGTGTGTGTATAGCTGCGGTTGGTTCAAATAATGCTTGAACACGACCATTTAAAGATTGGTTGTTTGCTTTATAAAGTAAGATCAAAGTCTTGTATTTAACTAAATCATGAAATTTAAGCATGTTTGAGAGATGGAAATTATGTAATGTGTGTAACGCTTGACAATCAAGAACATGCCTAGTTTTATACAAAACTGCTATGCTTTCTGATACTTTTGATTCAACAATTTTTATGTGTTTTCTCCATGTTAAGTTTTCGTCAATGGTTACTCCAAGGAATTTTGTATATGATACCTGCTCAATGTTTGTCCCATTCAAAACTATATTCACATCTGTTCTAGGTTGTTTTTTATTATTAAACATTATAAAATATAACTTCTATTGCGCCTAAGTCCTTGGAAACCAAGCTCAGAGGCACACCAAAACAAAAAGATTGGTCGATCTCAAAATCGATAAGCAGTATTCCAGTTGTCAACAGATGGGTCAAGGCGTTAGGGAGCTACGGTGGATAAGCAAGGTTATAAAGATAAGTTTTTAAATGACGACGGCATTTTGGAAGAGGAAGCATATTCCAAAGAGTTGGTGCAGCCACAGAAAAAGCCCTAGTTCCAATGTTAGTGTTGACTCTAGAAATAAAAAATATGTCGGAACTAGATGATCGAAGGTGGATAGGTTTTCTTACAGGAGTAAGCAGTGAATGCAAATAAAATGGTTGCTTACTGGACAGTGCCTGGTATGTAATGGTACAGATCTTAAATAGTATACGATAACGCTATTCTGTTGCGACGCCTGCACAGCTATGGCATCTGTGGTGCAGCACATGCTTGGCTAGCGTCCTACGTGCATGGCCGAACGTCTGTAGTACGCGTCAAAAAAGAAACATCGGAGATCAGTGTCATAAAAACAGGTGTTCCACAAGGGTCGGTCCTTGGACCGATACTATTTAATGTTTACATTGCGCCACTAGCGAAAATTCTCCAACAACATGGTACACAACATCATCTATACGCTGACGACACTCAACTGTACGTCGACTTTCCACCAACCGATCACGCAGAAGCACTCGCGCGTATGGAGGCCTGTCTTCGAGATGTCAACGACTGGCTCTGCGACAATGGGTTAATACTCAACCGGTCTAAATCGCAGGCCATTGTCGTCAAATCCTCCACCCTCTGCGCGCCAATAACACTAACACATGTCGATGTCTGCGGTCAACTAGTGCCAACATCTGCTGTCGTCAGAGATCTCGGTTTTACTATTGATGCCGATCTCTCGATGGCGGCACAAGTAGCAAATGCGTGCCGGAGTGCATATTATCACCTGCACCGAATCTCACGTATACGCGACACACTAACGACCGGAACTACCAAGTGTCTCGTACATGCTCTTGTTACTTCAAGAATAGACTACGGGAACGCTATGTTGTACGGAATATCCGACCGGTTACTCCACCGCCTTGAGATGGTACAACACTCTGCGGCCAGAGTCGTATTACGTATTAGGCGGGGCGATCGACAGAGCATCACTGCAGCACTGAATAGCCTGCACTGGTTGCCGGTGAAGTGGCGCATTCAGTACAAGTTACTCGTGCTTGTGTTCACCGCCCTTCACGACAAGACGCCGGCCTACCTCGCGTCATTGATTTCACCATATGTGCCACGCCGCGCACTTCGATCAACTGACTGTGGACTATTAACTGTACCGCGGCACAACCTTGAGCGGTATGGCCGTCGCTCGTTCTCGTGCGCAGGACCGACCCTCTGGAATGCGTTGCCGGAAGATTTACGACTGATACAGTGCATAGACACATTTAAAGCTCGTCTTAAAACACACTATTTTAAACTCGCTTTTAATGTTTAGCCGTCATAATTTTATACTTTAGTCGTCATACCACATATTTATTTTTTATCTGACATTTTAATTGAAACTAATAATGTATTACTGTAGTTACTTATTAATTAACTCATATCTATATATTTATAATATATTTATCTCGCAATTTACTGTATAGTTGTTTTATATAGTTATGTATTTATATATATACTTATTTTTACTACGTATGATATATAATATAATTTACATCAATATTATCTTTGATTTAATTTCTCTAGTTCAGTTTTGTATTTATATGTTTTACTTGTATTATTATTATTATATTTATTTCTTATAATTTCTAACGACTATTGTCAACACTACTGAACAGAGTTCTACTTTGGATTTTAGTGTATAAATAAAGTTATTATTATTATTATTATCGTACAGGAAGCCAATGCAAAGAATTCAAAAATGGCTCAGAGCGAGAAAAACGAGGAGATCTTGTAACTACTCTTGCTAGACAATGTTGGACACGCTGAAGGTTTGTGATATCCTTGCTAGCGATATTATAAAGGAGGGAATTGCAACAGGCAAGTCTGCTACTAGGAAGCGCGGCTGCAATAGCAACAGAAAATGCCATATACCGGCGAATACCACAAATATGATAAAAAAACAGCAGCGACACGTTTGAGATATGAGTTGTCGGAAATTTAAGTTACTATCAAAGATCACTCCTAGATTCCGCACCGAGGTTGCTGGCGTGATATACTGATTCAAAATACGAGTAGGGAAAACACTATAGACAAAGGATAGTTTTACACAATGCTATGCAATAAGCGTAAGGTTTAATTGGAGATAACGCCTAAAAATCTTCACCTTTTATCTACTCCCACTCATCATCCAAGTAATTAGGATCAGCAAGACCATACTCAACATCTTCATGGCCTTCACCCTCGTCATTTACATCCTTTTCCTCAACACTCTCATCCTCAAAATCCTCCTCCTCAGCATCCTCCATCTCGACACCATCCTCGTCTCCAGCCCGACCTTTTCTGTCTTAGTGTACGAATTACAGCAGCAGTTGCACGATAGATGTTCTTTGTGGCCGCCACAAACCTCCGTGTTGCACTTCTTGCCCTGTGCCCTACACTCACAATGAATCACATCACACAGGTGGGGTGGACCTAGGTCACCCTGAGCAATAACAGGAGAGGGGACGCCATCCTGGATTTCCCATCCTAAGTGAGTGATATCGGCTGACTCATCGGGTGGAGGTTTGCTGGTCTGCCGCTTTCCATAGCATGACCGCAGCACGTGCAAAAACAGGTTGGTGGATGTTGGAGGCAGGGCCTTGATATTGAGACTTTTCTTCGTCTTGGTGAAGAGTGTGAAGAGGGCAGACTCCATGGGTGTCCCCGGTGGCTGACCATACAGAGAGATGAAGAACGTTTTCGCCATCTCCATCAGATCCGCCTGCGTGCTGCCCACCTCAGCAGACAGAGTCATGCCCTTGAGAGCTCCCTTTCCGATCTTGATGGCAGTCTGCTCGCCAAACTGATCACCACAGACAGCGTTCCAGTATCCCTCATGGTGTCGACAATATCCGCCTTGGCTTCAGCTGGGAACGAACGCATCTGCAGCAGGTACCGAGTGAGATAGCGGGCGTACTGCACGTGACCAGCAAGGAAGAAGTCCTTCAGCATGCGCTCCATGGCTAGGTGCTTGAAGTTAATGTCACCCTCTCTCTCTGCACGCTCCAACTGGTGGACGAGGAGTGTGGGGAGAAGGAAGTTGTCCACTCAGTGCCGGCCAGTTGGATGGAGGCGAGCATTGTCCAAATACTGCTCTATCAGCTCAACTGTCTTTGGCCCTTTTGATGGAAACCGCTTCAAGAGCACCGCCGATACGCCCCGAAAAGACCGCATGGCTTTCACCCAGGACTTTCCATTGCTCCCGATATATATACAGCCATAAACTTTGACAATGCATGGTGGCGTCGTCTTCTGGATATGTATGTAGTTTGTGTCAAATGATTATTTTGTGTATCTGTGTGCGCTAGGATGTTTTTATATAAGTTTTATTGGACGTTTTTGAATGAGCCCTGTTTTAAAAATATCAGTTTCCATTCATTGTTCACCGAGAAGTCAAATTTGATCTTCACCTGACCTTCAGCATTTGATCTTGACATTGAACTGAAAAAGTCACACCAGAAATGGATACTACGCATCTCAACACCCATTAAAAGAGGTATTGTACATCATTCTAGGACAAGTGGTTCAAAGGTTAAATTTTCAAGATATTCGTCTTGGATTTATGCAAATTACCAGAGTTGCCCAAAGTGGCTGTTTTTGCAAACAAGTTTTTGTTTGTTCTAGGACCCCATATAAGTACAAATCAACAAAAAAAGTTCATAAGATAGAACAATTCTAGATTGGCTATTGAATAGATATGTCCGTTCAAGAAGGGCGTGCCTTGCACAACGTGTCCGTCCGGCAAGGGATGTTGTGACACCAGTCTCTGTCGTAGAGGTGAGAGCTTCTGGATGATACATGAACACATCATTTTTCCGAGCGTTTGCACTCTCCGTGACTGGCACAGTGATAGTAATATGTTTGCTACTTCAGTAACCTACATTTTCTCTATATCCTCAATGTTTGAGGCTGTCGTACAATAGTCGTCATTGGCTTTGATTATTTCTATTATTTGATTTTATACACGCACACACACACACACACACACACACACACACACACACACACACACACACACACACACACACACACACACACACACACACACACACACACACACACTGCGTAATATAAGAACTGACCTTTACTTTTTTACTTTACTTCTAATGTTGATGACGTCATCAAATTATGTCATTAATTGTATGTCATTTAATGCAATTGATTAAGTACATGTAATTTCTATATGGGTGTCCACTCCTACATGGACAAAACTCTGAGAATTATTTTCCAGAAAATAATTTGGTTTTCTATATAACTTTGACGAAGCAGTGTGGAGTTGCAAGAAATCGATGGTAACAGATATAGATACTTTATTGCCTCAGATAAACCCTGGTGCGTTCAGTGAGGTGATTGGCTATACCCTGCAGCGGGGCTGCGAATGTAGGACCTAATGTTTTCTAACTTATCGGCAATTCGAGGACCAGTCATAGATAGCGCTGCTGCCAGTGACACAGTTGTTGCCCATTTTGTAAAGAGGCTCTTTGTTCCTCATATGTAATATTTCAAAGTTCTAATACTCTAATAAATATGTTGAATAGGCACATACAGTGCAACCGGGCTTTACGATCACCTCGGTAATACAGCCACCTCGCAATTAAGGTAAACCTACGATAGTCCCAAATTAATTATGTTACAGTAATGAATAGGAAAAATTATCTCGCTAACACGGTCACTTCGCCATTCAGGTCGCTAGTGCCTTTCAAGTTGTGTTTAGTAAGGCCGAACCAGTGTTCACAATCTGGACGTTGCGCGGTGGAAATGTTCAAACTATAAACCAAAATGTAATTTTTAAACAGCCGCTATAGACACATATTACTGTGTTGGCAGTTATTATTTTGACGTTGCCTCGTTGCCTGGCCAAACCGGAACAAAGTACACCTAATTTAGATAACTTTACCGCCCTTGCTGATTGCTATTAACGGAACAATAACCTCGTTTTAAAAGCAACCTTCTATGTGTGCAGGTCGACGGATCTGATGGAACCGTTCCTTTGGTCTGTAGTTCAGAATGAAAGGCACACTGTGTCAATGCTGGAGTGTTCGACAAGGACACTGTCTTGTTCCTGCACCTGTCCGCAAGGATGGACGGGTAGGTAGGTAGATAGGTAGGTAGGCTTTATTTGGAATAAACAATCGGTAAAACAATGGACAAAATTATATACAATTCCAGGTTGACAGCGGAGCCAATTAAGGCTGTAACCAATTTGTTTTAATTATTCCAATGTACGATGATAATGATTAAGTAAACTGGTCGCCGGCATCCCCCAAATAACTATTATCAACAATGATTTCACGTGTAGTATGTTGGTTACGTTGCTATAATTAATATAACAGTGATATTAGATGATAAATTATATCAAACACATATGTCAGACATTTCGGGGTGGAATGGGATTAAACTAGAACACCATTCCGCTTATAACATTTGCCTTTAATGATAATATAAAACTATTTAAATTGGACCTTTAAATAATAAACTGTTCGAAGATCTTTGAGTAGAACCGATAATAGGACGTATATTACAGGTTTGTCTTGTTTTGTAAAAGTGAATGTCATAGGTAAATGTAAAAATATCCGATAATGAATGTGGCAGACTCCCGTGGACATAATTATACATGAATTTTCCAACTTCAAATTAATACATATCATGCAATTTTATTAAATATAAACATGTAAAGAGGTGATGTGAATGTTCTCAATCGTTTGTTTTAAGAATGGAACGAACTATTTTTTGGCATAATGAATAATTTTTCGATACGAGTTTTGTATGTGGATTCCCACAAAATGATTCCGTATGTCAAGTAGGAGTAAATTAAAGTGTAATAAATTGTTTTAAGTGCAGCTACTGGAAGGTAGCGATTAACTTTATTGATTATGTATAAAGCATTAGTTAGCTTGTTTTTGCATGCATTTATATGTTCTTGCCAATCGAGTCTGTCATCTATATGAAGGCCTGGAAATGTTATACATTTTGTTCGCTGAATTATGTTATTATATATCGCTAATAATAATTCTTCGTTCTGAGCAGGACGAGATCTAGAAAATAACATGCATTTTGTCTTAGATGTGTTTAAAGATAGTTTATTGGAACGAAACCAGTCAGCTAATGTTTCAAGTTCGTTATTCATATCTTTATATATTTCATTAATTTGTTTTCCAGTTTTGTATATAGTAGTGACATCAGCAAACAATATTTTGGCACATATTTACACGCGTCGACTGCTCTCGCACGTTCAAACTATTTTGTATAATTTTAGTAAGCGTAATTTTGCATACGACCGGTTTTGTACCAGTCCGATTATATTCAGACTTAAATGGAACGTAGCCTGATGTTTTTAATAGCTCAGGCCCGTAGCCAGTGGGGGTCACGGGGTTCACGTGAACCCCGTGTTATGTAAACGTATGGGGTAACAAATATACAACAAACCAGTTTTACACCAAACATAAAATTATTATTCCTAATTGTAGTCACTCAGACAAAGATGCAGACAAAATACTGGTGATTGAACGGGGTGATGATGATTTAACAATTATGAGCACATAAATTAAGCCATATAAAACAATTAATGATTTCTCATCAGCACTTTGTTAAATCATAAACAAGAGGTGCGGCTTTTTATTTTTAGTATGCTGATTAAGGTAACTAGCGACTATCAAAGAGGCTATTCTCAACAATCAACATCTTAAGATGTGTAGCGAGTGTATTTCTTACTAGCTGCAAACCCGGTAGACAAACCCATCTGGCTTAACACAAATCATAATTTTCTATTGCGCTGAAACGCGAATAATTGTATTTAATCAATACACAATAAAGTTTAGCTTCGCCTATTATAAAATGCGCGTGCTGGTGAGAAATTGTGTAATTGTGTGGCTGTATGGTTGCCGAAATAATGTGGCTGCTAGTTGTATGTTTGTAGATTTCAGAAAGGTGAGCCTTATCATTGATGAGGAGGCAAGCATGTGTGAAAGGCCTTTATTATGTCCATTTTTTTCTTCCGTATAGTTGTAAAATACAGTTAGTGTTTCGTGGAGTCAGTGCAGTGTAGAGGATATGGTACTTGACTGTTTGTCACCTAGAATTTAATTCTTCTATTTACAGTTCATGTTTTATAAAGGTTTGTTAATGTACTAGCTTAATTATGTTCATTATAAATTATGGAACGTTTGCACATCAGATCAGATTGTAAATGTCACACATTAACTGTTTATTCTGAAAAATAACCTGGGCACACACACACTCCTCGGTGCCTCGTTTATTATATTAATATGAACACATTTTAAAACAACTGCACGCACGGCGAAGGGTTTCGAATAAATAATTCAGTTATATTAACAATATACTATCACTGCGTGCTGATGTTTGTGAATACAATTGGGTGTAAATTAGGCTTAATCAGGCAACAAAATGGGACCAATCTCCACAGAGCACATATGAGTTCCACTTTGTCTGAAAATGCACCCTTAAAACGACCTCGTTATAGGCCTGCTGTGGATGCTAATGTGGTGTTTGTATATAAGATAAAAGAATATACATGTAAGACAAAACGAAGCCGTCTTAAAAAATAAAATAAGATGAACCCCCACGTAAACATATGGGCCCTCCTGCATTATGAAAATATATGTCCCCACATAAACTTGTGGCGCCCCTGAAGTCTGAATTGGTAACATGTGAACCCCCATTGTGAAAAGCTGGCTACGGGCCTGTAGCTGCTATAGTATCGTATGTATATCATTATAATTTCGTCCCAACTGGTTTGTAGTATTTATTATAGCTGACTGTCAAATATTTGTAACTGTTTACTTTGTTAATTAACATCGTAAATCAACTTATGATTCCTTAGTACAATTACGTTTTAAATATGCACATTTCAACATACGTGTCACGTGTAAGATTTATTGAGTAATGTCGCATGTACGTGAGTTTAGCTAGAGAAAATAAATATATAGAGAATTATGCATACATAATACACTGTGTACATAACGGACAATTTTGAATGTCATCGATGACAAGTTTACGTTGTTGTTGTACGCATTGCTTCTAGATTTTTCGAATACTGTACATATATGTTATACATATTAAGACTATGTTTCGTTGTAACCAGATGTTTTATTAAATGTTCTGTAGAGAGAAACGTATATCATACTCCGCTAGGGGTAGTAAGGAAATAAAAAATAATTGTTATTGACGGTGTCCTGGCCATAAAAGATACATGGCTATTTATCCAATATGGACACGTTTTACCATACATACTGTTTTGGGCTGCACCGTAAAAAAAAAGAACACTTAACTCAAAGAAAATAATAATTGTTTGAGTAATTGCCACATACCGTATGTTCTTTTTGTAGGCGAAAGTAAAGATTACCGCAATAAATGTGGCGGCATAAAGTTGCAGAAATGTAATTGAGCGGAAAACACGTACATTCGTCAAACGTGAACTCTCGTGTGCGGCCTATGCGGTTACTGATTACACCACAAGATTAAAATACTTTTGACAGAATGTACAATAATGTTTATTGGTTAGTTGACATGAAACTAATTGTATGTCTTGTATAATTAACATTACCAAATTATGCTATTTTTACGCAAACTACATCAAAATTAGCGACGTTCGTATTTTAGTATTAACTGCCAGTATAATATAGGAGTTTTTCAATCAATAATGTGAGGGAAATGAGCGTTTGGCGCGCTTTGGCGCGATTTGGTGCGCCTCGGTAGTATTGAAACGATGACAATCAAAAATGCTAAAACGTTGACATGCTAAAAGGTTCAAACGCTACGACATTGACACGGTAACACAATGAAATGCTAAAACTTTGAAACATTACAACGATACCACACTGACACATTGATATACTAAAATGCTACGACGCTGACATGCTGACACGATGAAATACTGCAATAGTAAACCTTTTAAGTGCTACTGCGGTGAGACAATGTAACGATGCCAAACGTGGCCACACTAGCACTATGACAAGATGACGTGACAAAATGCTAATGCTTGAAACCCTACAGCTAGACTGACACGATGAAGCGTTGGTGAACTACACTATTAAAAGAAGTATTATTCTTATGGAATCGTTCTTTTGTCCTGTATTTCCGCCCCCGTGTATAAAAATGCCGGAATATTCAACAAGGAGACCAGATCAAGCAATTAAAAGTGTGCAAATGGGTGGACTCAACGCAGACAAACACAAATGGAACCTGACGCCAATGTCGCTGTTCATCCGACTAGCAAGGGACAAGATATGTCATATTCTTAGCTCGTTTTATACTATCCATTCGTCCTCCCTCCCTCCCTCCCTCCCTCCCTCCTGCCGTAATATACAGATGGCAAGGCAGCGTCATTCACAGGGTGCCTGCACAGTAGGACTCCCTTAGCTGACAGCAGAAAGGGTTGTCAATAGATAAGACTGGATTAATTAAGTTGATTGTTAATGTTGGACATGTGGTAGTGGTTTAAGGTGATAGTTGAGTAGTGGCGGGATTGTGGGAGATAGACATTGGTTAGTTTGAAACCCGGGGGGGGGGGCACTGCCTATACTAGCAGTACTGTGGATGTGCCGACTTCAAAGGTCGTTTTTTTACCGAGGCTCCCTAAATCAAGAGTCCGTTTTTCACATGTTCTCCCTAGAACAAGGGCCAACATTATACAGAAGTTTTATAGACAAGGGTACTCTCCCTAGAACAAGGGTAGGTTTTTATCACAGCATTCACAGCCCGGGTGGCACTGCATATAGTAGCAGTACTGTGGATGTGCCGACTTCAAAGGTCGTTTTTTACCGAGGCTCCCTAGATCAAGGGTCTTTTTTCACGTTTTCCCTACAACAAGGGTATACTTTTTTATATTGGATGCCCTTATCAAGGGTAGGGGTATGTGACCTCCGGCTGCACACCCCTACCCACATGTAAGGGTAGTGCCCCCCGGGGTATGAAATAACCTGTAGTCAGATACATATAGATATAGGCGTTGTCACTGTGGTGCAAGTATTGTAAAAAACGGAAAAGCATCAATTTTCAAATAAATTAGAAGGTTTTTTACCTCACCAAATTTAAAAAATAAGGGACGGCGGTGTTGGGACGGTATTGAATGAATGAATGAACGTTTATTCAACAACAACAACAACATAATACATGCACAGTATGGTTTGCTGCTGCTGCTGCTGAAAGGACATAGCTGAAGTCATAGACTTATGTGTTGTTATGCCCTACTCGAACTATGAAAACTGAATAAATACAACAGGAATTATAAATAAATCACAAAATAATATTCACAACTCATATAATTTTATAGACTGTTTACTATAGTGCTTGTGTTACTATTTCATGGGTTTAACAAAACGTCACCTTCAATTAACAATTCACAAATATGTAGAAAGTAATGACAACTTGATTGCTTTTTTAAATTGTGTTAAACTTGGAAGCTGAGTCAATTTATTTGGTAAATTGTTCCACGTTTTTATACCCTTGACGGTGATTGACAGCAATCGGAGGGTGGTGTTTGTCTTTTTAACATAGAACAGTTTGCTTTGTCTTGTATCATGTATGTGGATAGCTGCGGTTGGTTCAAATAATGCTTGAACACGACCATTTAAAGAATGGTTGTTTGCTTTATAAAGTATGATCATAGTCTTGTATTTAACTAAATCATGAAATTTAAGCATGTTTGAGAGATGGAAAAATACAGATGTATGATCATGATAATTAAGATTATAAATAATCCGTATAGCTTTTTTCTGTAACATAAATAGTTTTCTAAGTCTAGATTGATAAGTATTTCCCCAGATCTCACAGCAATATGACATATGTGGTTCAACAAGTGAATTATATAATGTGTGTAACGCTTGACAATCAAGAACATGCCTAGTTTTATACAAAACTGCTATGTTTTTTGATACTTTTGATTCAACCATTTTTATGTGTTCTCTCCATGTTACGTTTTCGTCAATGGTTACTCCAAGGAATTTTGTATATGATACCTGCTCAATGTTTGTCCCATTCAAAACTATATTCACATCTGTTCTAGGTTGTTTTTTATTATTAAACATTATAAAATGTTTTTTTTCTCACATTAAACGATAATTTGTTCGCTCGGAACCACAGGTCTAGTTTTTTTAGTTCGTTGTTAACAACAGTGCTTACATCATCTGTGTTACTAGCGGAACAAAATGTTTGTATCATCAGCAAACAAAATAATATCAAGCAATTTTGAGAAGTCACACATGTCATTTATGTACAGAATAAAAAATAACGGGCCAAGGATTGAACCTAGTGAGACTCCACACTTGATTTCCTTTTGTTATACTGTTGTTATAGCATACATATTGTCTACGGTTGGTTAAGTAGCTTTTTATCCAGTCCAGAGCCAGACCCCTTATTCCGTAGCACTGCAATTTACTTAGCAGTATGTTGTGGTCAACAGTGTCAAAGGCTTTTTTAAGTCAATAAAGACCCCAATCGTGCTTTGGCATTAATCCATTGCGGAAGTAATCTTTTCGACAAATTCTGTTAAAGCTAGTGAAGTTGAGTGATTACTTCTGAAGCCATACTGCCCATCTGTCAATATGCATTGTGTTTCAATGAAAGACCTTAGCCTTTTGTTGAATATTTTTTGAGTATTTTTGAAAATTGGGATAAGAGAGATAGGTCTATAATTAGAAAACGATCTCCTTACTTAAATATAGGAATTACTTTTGCTAATTTCATATCATTTGGAAATGATCCGCTGATCAAAGATCTGTTAAAATGTGGGTTGGCGGTTGTACAATTTGCTTTATTACATGCTTATCTGTTTTCATGCTGATTTCATCGTGTCCGTATGAAGTTTTACTTTTGCACCCAGACACAATTTCGAGTACTTCTTGCTCAGTAACGGGGGACATATACATTGATTGTGATACAGTACGTTTTACAAAGTGGGTTGGCTTTGTTCCCGGTCAGGGTTCTATGAGGTTGGATAATTTAGTACCTATGTCGACGAAGAAATTATTAAAATTATTAGCTATTTCTTTATTTTATAATACTACTAAGTTTTCACCAACATGAAACTTATTCAAATATGTGGTATCAGATTTTCTTTTACCTATTATGCTGTTAAGAGTTTTCCAAGTTGCTCTTATATTAGTCTTACAATCGTTGAGTTTTTTTCTGTAATATTTCTTCTTTTCTAGACGTAATAATTTTGTTAACTTATTTTTGTAGCGGATTTCTGTTAATTCTGTCCTATTCTTTAGAAACGCTAAGTACAAGTTATTCTTCTTTATGCAAGCGTTTTATAGCCCTCTTGATAACCAAGGTTTATCATTCTTTTTTGTCTTTCCTGAATACGTTGTTATTTTTACAGGACAGGCATCGTTATAAGTATTACTTAGCATTTGCATAAAGCATGAGAACGCTAAATCAGGGTTTGACTCGTTCATTACAGTGTCCCAGTTTGCATAAGAAAAGACTGTTTTAAAGGTCTCTGCACTATTGGTATTCTGTATAGATTTCAGGATAGCGTCCCATAGTTTCACACCCCTGTAACCAAAGGTGCGCTGGCCTATGGCCAGGTTGTACTTGTGAACACGAATGTTTGTGCAGCCGCGGGTCTGATGATCATGTACACTACTGTTTAATGTAAATATGTCTATAAGGTAGACCGGGGCTTGCCCATGCATGATATTATACATTACTATGGCAGTGAAGAAACGTATGCGAACATCAATTGGCAACCATCCTAAAGAACGAAATAGAGTCACTGTTGAAACTTGTCGCCGGGCTTTCACATTCAAAATTACACGTGCTTACAGCTTCATCATCTTATGAACGTTCGACAGCAAAACGTGTTCGCAACTACCCCATGTGACGCAGCCGTAGTCAATCAACGGTTGCACCATCCCTGAGCCGACTCCGCAGCTTGGATCATAGCTTTGTCACACGTGCATTCCAGATTAGGTTACTCTCGACGTATAAGCCAACTAATGTGTGGGTCTGAACGGGTGTCACGATACAGTTGTTGCCATGTACGCACAAGTTTGGACTTGCACGTTGTAATTTCTGCCTGGTGCCAAGAAGCATGCACACTGTCTTATCGGCGATTGGAATCATTCGATTTTCGTTTATTCAATTGTACAGTGGTTTTGAGTGAGTTGTTAGTGACCGGTTTATGTCTGCAACACATTTGCCGGCCGTACATAGTGTCGAGTCATCGGCCGGCATGTCAATCCGCGTGTTTGTTACATCGAGAATGGCATCGTTCATGACAATACTAAAAAGCAAGGGTCCAAGTGTTGAGTCTTGCGGCAAACTTATCCTCGTTTGTCGTCTGCTGTCCAAGAAACCAGTCATTCATCCCGAGTATTTATGGCAGTTTTGGGTTCCTCTTCCCAGTCTTCACAAGCCCGAGTTACCACAGTCTAGGAACACCCCACGGACCTCCTGTCCACCGACCAACACTCCGTGATGGGGGACGCCAGCCTCCGCAAGAGGTCAGCACGGGCGCCGTTTCAAGAAACAGTCGATGAACAGACGAACTGACGAGAGAGAGTTTCCTGTTACCCGTCCACGTGCACATGCCGTTTTATGGCTGGTCTTATGTGTAAAAAGGGTCAGGGTTAGATTGAGCTTCCTGTTACCCGTCCTCGTGCACATGCCGTTTTATGGTTGGTCTTATGTGTAAAAAGGGTCAGGGTTAGGATGAATGTATTTTTGATAGGATTGACATCAAGTGTTTGCATGTATTTGTACGTGGAGGGGTAGAAGGAAGCTCTCCCCGAATTGACTCGGTCAATTCTATAAACACAACACGTCACTTCTATTTGGTGACAAGTAATGGAGCTTCATCGACAATCACAGTCTCCCCAATAACGTAAGCTTTGTTAAATAATTATTATGTCAATAAGAGTTAATTCTTTTACTATGGCTGGGTCACACGTTTGTTCTTTGGTTTTGAATAATTGTAGGCCCCTACAACATTGTGGTAGTAATGACTTGAACCATCGTTGGGGTGATAACACCCACGTGGTCTAGAAAGACTATAGATCGACGTCCGTGTGTAGATGCGTATAGACTGTGATGCCGCATAACTTTTACTCGTGACCTGGATGTTGTCACATATCTCAGTGTCTACATAACTATGTTTTCACACACAACCGCTTTCTTGTGGGTTGTTTTGTGAATCACAAACAAACAATGAAAACGATTATCTAACACGATGATAATAGTTATGTCGTGCTCACAAGTGGGGTCAACACAGATGGTGAGAGGCGTCCACAATGTATGCTCTGACATTTGTATGCCCCTTATTGTAATTCACGAGTGGTTTGATTATTTAAATGAATGTTAATATAAGTGCCACTTAAATTACAAACACCGCTTTCGAAACACTCCTTGTTCTCTCCCCATGCATAAGGAGCATAAACTCACCTGCTTTCGTTTCGCGTTAAACACTGATAGAATTTTGCGTCAATTACTTTAAATATTTTAATTGTTAACCATTATGAAGTGTTGATAGCTAACGGTTTACATAAAAGAGAACTATAATACAACGATGTTATTAGTAGTATTAATTTAAATCACATGACTTTATAATTCGCGGCGTTTGAACGCTGTAGCACCGAGGAAAGTGTTTTAATAAAACATTCAAGTAAAAACACCCACGGCCATGTGGATGTAAGTATTCTATTTGCGATCTATAGCGCTTCCGCTCTGGCTAGTAACCAATAAGTATAGATATTACCGCACGCACGCACGCACACACGCACGCACACACACAGACACTCATAACTCAAAACTCAGAATAAATTTAGTTTACCACTAAATACGATGCATAATACATACAATGGGTAACGTAAGTAATAGATAAGGTCGGAAGAATCCCATTAAGATATATAATATCGCTAGCACAGTAGCCACCCCATAAATATAAACAACAACACAATTTACATGACACAAATCAAAATAACATATGACTTGTTTTTACAGTTGATGATTACTCAATGTATCAACATACATACATACTACAAGGACTGATTATATGTACTCGTGTACACATTGACGTACATATGGATACTTAGGTTTACATTTCAATGAGTATTATGAATTACGAATAAAGCAATTATGAATATGACACCTGGATTCATAATTTTAAATATAAAAGGTTTTTGTGAATGTGGAAAATTCATATAAACTGTGGATGTAAATTGTGTTATTGATAATACTTGGTGTATTGTTAACTGTCTCTACTACGTTGTGTCTAATGCATTTTTTGGCAAATTCATGTTTGACTCTGGACATGTACAGATTATTTATTTCACGTGTGTAGTGCTGATGAATATTATATACAATGTACGTGTGTGTCGGGAATAACTTTGAAGTAGGAGGGTAAAAGATTATAAATTAAACAATTTGTAATACAATTTTAATTATTGGATTTTATAAATGTCATCCAACTTTAACAACTGAAAAATAGGACTTGTGTGAGCGTTATATTATTTATATTGCTTTTTTCTGTAATTTGAAATCGACGTGCCTGATGATCCCATAAAAGTAAGCCATAATTAATATGAGGGAGATTAATAATAATGCCATGTAAGTTCTATCTATTTGTAATACAGGGTATTCTACTTTCTTCTGAGGCATATGAAATATCATGAACGTTGTCTTTTTTGGCACTTAATGACAGTTTATTAGCTTTCAACCAATTGCTAATATTTGTTATTTCTTTGTTAATATCTTCACTTCGCATTTGACCTTCTGAATCATTAAGTGTTTTTAGTGTACTAGTAAGGGTGGTGTCGTCAGCATACGTTATGAATTTGAAAAGGTAACTAGAAAGTGCTATATCATTTATGTATATAATAGATAAGAGTGGCCCTAAATTGAACCTTGAGGGACACCAGAGTTGATGACTATTTCCTTAGATTTAACATTTTCAATTTCTACGTACTGCTTACGATTTTGTAAATAACTCATAACAAGGTCCAGAGCCTTGTCATTTAATCCGTAGTAATTTAACCTCTGTACCAATATATTGTGATAAATTGTGTCAAATGCATTTGATAAATCAAGGTATATATTTATTGGAGTAGCCGATTTATTAAGTTCTTGTATAATTCTGTCTATAATTTCGAGTGTAGCAAGATCAGTAGAATGTTTCTTTCTAAACCCATATTGGCAATTGTAGTAAAACGCTTTAGAATGGAAGTAGTCATGGATTTGATCAAACACAGCCCTTTAAATTTTTTTTATTGAAATCATTGGCAGGATAGAAATAGGGCGATAATTGTCAAAAAGATAAACACCACCTGTTTTTAAAAATTTGTCAGTTATTATTGATTGATTAATAATTAGAGTGACTGCATTGCTAATATAATTTTGTATCAATTTTAGTAATTGTGTTGATATACCGTCTTTTCCACACCTCGAATTTGGAGGAAAACGATCAATTATACTAATAGTAATTTCCATGTCAATTTGGTTAAAGCTGAAGGTGTGAAATATCCACTTGTAATTGTTTTAGAGGCTAGAGTTGGACCAGCATTTGTTTTAAAAAAAAACGTGTTAAATGTGTTTGCAATAATGCATTTGTAGCTAATTATTTCCCCGTCGACTTTTGCTTTTTCTGAATAATGTCTTTAATTAAACATCATGGCTTTTTAATATCATGTTTATGCTTTTCAAAACTGGATTGAAAATGCATTTGCTTAGTTAATATAATATCACTTTTAAGAATGTTATTATCAGTATGCAAGTTAGTTTTAAATTTATGATACTGCCCTGTATTTGCGGGAGTCTGTTTCATTCTCGAATACATTTTGTTTCTAAACTTTATCGCCATAATAATGCCCTTGGTAATCCAAGGAGTTTTCTTATGTTTATATTTGTTAAATTTAATTACTTTAATAGGTATAAATTAATCCATAGCTGATGTAACGGTTCCATCGAGGATATTGTAGTTTTCATGGGGATCCGCATGAGTATCTGTGTTAAGTTTATCATAAATATTTGAGTTTATTATTTAAATTTGTAATTTATTGAGTGAGTCGGGATTTTGTTATTGTATCCATATAAACCTTGCCATTCATAGTCCACACTTAGAAAGTACGGAAATGATCAGAAATAATGCCCACTAAAATACCAGCTGAGGTTTGAAGAATCCTTTTGACAAATTGCATAAACAATATCAATGAGTGCTCCATAATATTCTGAAAGTCGTGTTGGCATAGTATTTTTAGGGAAGAAACCACGTGAAACGATTGTATCGAAATATTCACATGTTGTGGTTTTTTATTTAATGCAAATCAATATTGTAATCTTCTGCAATTATGATTTCACTTTTAGATTTTATCAACTTTTGATGCAAATTCGTCTGTAAATATACGGTAGTTTTTAATTATATCTCTAGATCGCTTATATATATTTCCAAGAATTATTTTTTTCTTGATGCTCAACATGTTATTTAAATAAATTGACCTTCCCAAGTGTCTGTATTTTATACCGATTTGTAATTGTATTTGTTGCTGAGGTAGATTGCCAAGCTAGCATGTGCACTATACAGTTTGCCTTGGCATATTGATGAATATCCATCTATTTGAAATAAAGAAGTGTCAGCCTCTTCATCGAGCCACGTTTCCTGTAAACACAGAGCACTAATCTCACAGCCACTACTTCTGAATGTCTCGAGCTTTATTTTAATTTAGTCAATTTTTGCATTTAAACTCTGACAGTTTAGGCTTAGCACGATACATTTACTTTGCTTGTTCGTTAAATGGTTTATTGATGTTGAAGTGGTTCAATATCCCCATATTCATTTATTTCATCCGTTTATATATATGTGATAGGGATAAATTTTCTCTAAACCACCAAATTGCGCTAAGAAATAGTTGTTATCAATCATATTGGAAAATGGGATAAACAATACTGCTCTATGTTCACATGACTATCATATAAATATAGACAAGACGTTATGAAAGAGCTATGCTCTGAACATAATACAAATATATGTTGTAAAAGAGAATATTACGAATATTTCGCATGCATATATAAAACAACGTACTTATTGCATTAGCACAAAATGTGTGAAAATAAATGACAGCATATGTACTGCCACAACATGAACGTAGAGTGAGAGTAACGTAAGTATATTGAACAAAACACACAATTATTATTGTATAAACACAAAGCTTTGGGGAAATACTATATATTATGCAATGGCCCAACATTAAAATGTATAACGACTATCCCTAAACGTAGTGAAAAGAAAATGTATAAACAGTGCTCTACCCAAGAAATGAAAACAACGAGAGTATTGACTGTAGAAAACATATCGCATATAGCTATAATACGAAGTAATTATTATTAAATGATCACATAATGTTGCCACTATGTATATTAACATAGAAAACATATCGTATATAGCTATAATACGAAGTAATTATTATTAAATGATCACATAATGTTGCCACTATGTATATTAACATTAAAAAAAAACGTATATAGCTATAATACGAAATTATTATTATTAAATGATCACATAATGTTGCCACTATGTATATTAACATAGAAAACATATCGCATATAGCTATAATACGAAGTAATTATTATTAAATGATCACATAATGTTGCCACTATGTATATTAACATAGAAAACATATCGTATATAGCTATAATACGAAATAATAATTATTAAATTATCACATAATGTTGCCACTATGTATATTAACATAGAAAACATATCGTATATAGCTATAATACGAAATAATAATTATTAAATGATCACATAATGTTGCCACTATGTATATTAACATAGAAAACATATCGTATATAGCTATAATACGAAATAATAATTATTAAATGATCACATAATGTTGCCACTATGTATATTAACATAGAAAACATATCGTATATAGCTATAATACGAAATAATAATTATTAAATGATCACATAATGTTGCCACTATGTATATTAACATAGAAAACATATCGTATATAGCTATAATACGAAATAATAATTATTAAATGATCACATAATGTTGCCACTATGTATATTAACATAGAAAACATATCGTATATAGCTATAATACGAAATAATAATTATTAAATGATCACATAATGTTGCCACTATGTATATTAACATAGAAAACATATCGTATATAGCTATAATACGAAATAATAATTATTAAATGATCACATAATGTTGCCACTATGTATATTAACATAGTAAACATATCGCATATAGCTATAATACGAAGTAATTATTATTAAATGATCACATAATGTTGCCACTATGTATATTAACATAGAAAACATATCGTATATAGCTATAATACGAAGTAATTATTATTAAATGATCACATAATGTTGCCACTATGTATATTAACATAGAAAACATATCGTATATAGCTATAATACGAAATAATAATTATTAAATGATCACATAATGTTGCCACTATGTATATTAACATAGAAACCATATCGTATATAGCTATAATACGAAGTAATTATTATTAAATGATCACATAATGTTGCGACTATGTATATTAACATAGAAAACATATCGCATAAAGCTATAATACGAAGTAATTATTATTAAATGATCACATAACGTTGCCACTATGTATATTAACATAGAAAACATATCGCATATAGCTATAATACGAAGTAATTATTATTAAATGATCACATAACGTTGCCACTATGTATATTAACATAGTAAACATATCGCATATAGCTATAATACGAAGTAATTATTATTAAATTATCACATAATGTTGCCACTATGTATATTAACATAGAAAACATATCGCATATAGCTATAATACGAAGTAATTATTATTAAATTATCACATAATGTTGCCACTATGTATATTAACATAGAAAACATATCGCATATAGCTATAATACGAAGTAATTATTATTAAATGATCACATAATGTTGCCACTATGTATATTAACATAAAAACCATATCGTATATAGCTATAATACGAAGTAATTATTATTACATGATCACATAATGTTGCCACTATGTATATTAACATAGAAAACATATCGCATATAGCTATAATACGAAATAATAATTATTAAATTATCACATAATGTTGCCACTATGTATATTAACATAGAAAACATATCGTATATAGCTATAATACGAAATAATAATTATTAAATGATCACATAATGTTGCCACTATGTATATTAACATAGTAAACATATCGCATATAGCTATAATACGAAGTAATTATTATTAAATGATCACATAATGTTGCCACTATGTATATTAACATAGAAAACATATCGTATATAGCTATAATACGAAATAATAATTATTAAATGATCACATAATGTTGCCACTATGTATATTAACATAGAAACCATATCGTATATAGCTATAATACGAAGTAATTATTATTAAATGATCACATAATGTTGCGACTATGTATATTAACATAGAAAACATATCGCATAAAGCTATAATACGAAGTAATTATTATTAAATGATCACATAACGTTGCCACTATGTATATTAACATAGAAAACATATCGCATATAGCTATAATACGAAGTAATTATTATTAAATGATCACATAACGTTGCCACTATGTATAGTAACATAGTAAACATATCGCATATAGCTATAATACGAAGTAATTATTATTAAATTATCACATAATGTTGCCACTATGTATATTAACATAGAAAACATATCGCATATAGCTATAATACGAAGTAATTATTATTAAATTATCACATAATGTTGCCACTATGTATATTAACATAGAAAACATATCGCATATAGCTATAATACGAAGTAATTATTATTAAATGATCACATAATGTTGCCACTATGTATATTAACATAAAAACCATATCGTATATAGCTATAATACGAAGTAATTATTATTACATGATCACATAATGTTGCCACTATGTATATTAACATAGAAAACATATCGTATATAGCTATAATACGAAATAATAATTATTAAATGATCACATAATGTTGCCACTATGTATATTAACATAGAAATTATGTAATACAAAAACGCATTGCATAAAATATGTTTACATTTCGTTGATTGCCGATTTTATTTTAAGTTCATATATCTCCAGTGAACCTAGTGTAGGGCACTTGGAGCATGTGAGATCTCCTTCGTGCCGTGTGGCTTATAAGGCTCGCACAAGATCTCGCCAGACCCCTCTGTCTTTGGCTTTCCGTGCTGCTGTGCCCCAGGTCAGCATTATTTAGCTCTTCTTCAATTGTTCGTCGCCAAGTTGTTTTTGGTCTCCCTCTTTTCCTATTTCCTTCTGGCGTCCAGGTCAATGCTGTCTTTGCTGGAATGTAGCTGCTCATCCTGTAGACATGGCCGAGCCATGTCCACCTCCTCTTTTTCAGGGTGAGGCAGATCTGTCGTTGTTTTGTTGTTTGGTGGAGTCTTGTGTTGGAAATGGTCTCGGGCCAGTATACTTTCATTATCTTCCTTAGACAGGTTTTGTGGAAGCTGGAGAGTCTATTGGTGTCTTGCTGTGTCATGCGCCAGCACTCTGAGCCGTACAGGAGCACAGAGTGGACATTGCTCTTGTAGATTATTAGTTTTGTTTTTCTGGAGTATACTGAGGATTTCCATAGCCGTTGAAGATTTGCAAATGCTGACCTGGCTTTTCCCAAACGTGTTTTAATGTCTTCTTCTGCACCTCCATGGAGACTGATGATGCTGCATATGAAGGTGAACTTGTTCACATATTCAAGTGCATGATTGTTAATCATGATAGGTTGCTCTGTCAGGTTGTTGTTTGTCAATATTTTTGTTTTTTTTGCATTGATTGAAAGACCAATGGAACTGGCTTGTTGTTCTAGGTTACTTTTTTCTTTTGTGCTTGATCTTGAGTATGAGAAGGTAGAGCAAGATCATCTGCATAGATTAGATCTTCGAGTGAAGATCACAGGTTCCATCTGATTCCAGTCCGCTGTTGGTTGGTCATGATTTTGGTAGTTCAATCGATGGCTAGGGTGAACAGAAATGAAGACATGACACACCCTTGGCGGACACCGGAGTTCACAGTGAATTTTGTTGTTGAGTTTCCGACACTGCAGGATAAATTCCTGTAGAAGATCTGGATGAGTTTCACCAGCTTTTCTGGAATTCCATAGTGCCTAAAGATTTTCCAAAGGTTCTCTCTGTGCACACTGTCGAATGCTTTTTCAAAATCTAAAAAATTGACATATATTTTTCTCTGCCATTCGTTGCATTGTTCTAGAATGTTCCGCAAAGTGAATATGTGTTCGGTTGTTCCTCTCCCTTTTCTGAAGCATGCTTGTTCTGGACGGAGAAGCTTGTCTACTGTTGTTTTCATTCGTGTCATGATGATCTCAGAGAACATTTTGCTTGGTATGTAGAGTAGAGTAATTCTCCTCCAATTGCTGCAGTCTGCTAGATTTCCCTTCTTTGGTAACTTGGTTATTCTCCCTTGAGACCAGTCATCAGGCAGTTCTTCTTCTTCCCATATGTTGGTGAAGAGAGGGTGTAGTATATCGGCTGCCGTTTCTGGGTCTGTCTTGAAAACTTCTGCACATAATGCATCTTTTCCCGGAGCCTTGTTGTTCCCCAGTGTGGCTATTGGTGCTTTAATCTCAGCCTTCGTTGGTGGGGTCACTTTTAATTCCAGGTCTCTTTCTGCAGGCTGGATGTCTGCTGGGTGTTGCGGGTCTGTTCTGTTTAGTATTTCATTGAAGTGTTCTATCCATCTTCTTTCTTGTTCCTCTTCATTGGTCAGCAGCCGTCCATCTTTGTCCATGACTGGGTGGTTGGCTTTGTAGTTGTCTGTTTAGTTATCGTGTACACAGTGCTCATCTCATGCCTGCAAGCGGCTGTTTCAGCTTTGTTTGCAAGTTCTTCTAAATGCTTTCTTTTGTCTCTTCTAGCTGACTTTTTAACAAGTTTGTTCACCTCACTGTGTTGTATTCGCAATCTTTCTTTCAGTCTTTCAGATTTGGTTTGTCCAATTACGATTTTCAGTTGCTTTCCCTCTTGTATGCGCTCCCATGTTTCCGTACTGATCCACTCTTTGTGCTGTCGGGTTTTAATGCCCAGTGTCTCTTTGGTAGTTTGATAGTATGCTTTCTTGATGATTTTCCACTTCTCTTGTACGTGATCAGATGTATCTTCTTCCAACACTTCAAATATGTTTTGTAGCTTAAGAGTGAAAGCTCTAGCTTGTGTTGTATTCTTTAGCAGGTGTACATTAAATCGTTCTTGGCCTGTCTGTTTACAGTAGGTTGTTTTTCTGAGCTTCAGCTTGACTGTTGCCTGAAGTAGATGATGATCACTGCCAACATCGGCACCTCTTCTTACACAGACATCTAGTAATGATCGTCGCCAGTTGTTGTTGATCATAATGTGGTCGATTTGGGGAAATCCAGGTCAGTTTATGGATGTCTTTGTGTGAGAACAGGGTTCCT
>OZ023212.1:48992013-48996618 GCA_963995525.1 Escarpia spicata
ATGTACGGTTGAACATTTGATTGGGCGGTGAAGTCCTGAAACAGGTGTGAACGTACGGTTGAACATTTGATTGGGCGGTCCAGGAACTGGTTTATCTCGTCGGTGCAAACGTTGACTCGCAGTTCGGTCAACGTTCGACTTTTGATAGAGTCCCTGCATATAATCTCGGTGATATTAAGAGAGCGCTCTTATCTACGCCGGTCAAGTGCCACGAGTTGTCTTCAGTCGCTCACTCGCACTAACACACCTGTCGAATCGCATTCGTCGAGCCTCTACAGCCCGTACACACCTGTCTGTATTCACCTGTCCGACAGCAGTAACTACGGCAAGGTATGACGTCGAACTCTTCTATCTAAATGTGTTTTATAATTATTTAAGGAGAAACCTTTGCCGCTGTTGGCAGTTGTTTTAAAATACAGTTGGTGATTGCGTTTTGACTTGGAGATTGTGTTTAGCCGTAATTAGACGTGTTCAATTACTGAATCACAACTGCTTGTACTTGAACGGAATGTACTGCACGTCTGTGTACTTATAGTATGTAAAACTATATATTGTGATGATATACTACAGGCAACCTGACGAAACATAGATGTATCAAAGTGCGGCTAAGTTGCTAATACCAAGCACTACATGCATACATCCGATATTGCCGTTATTCCGTTTACAAAATAAACAGATTACATATTCAAAAATGCATCACAAAATATATATTTGAGTTGGTAATAGCTAGTAATTGTTTTGTCTGTATTTGGGTCGTAATCTGTGTGGTGGTAGAGGACGAATCTTTTACTTGTCTAGTTGTGGTCGAGACAGCGTAGGCCTACTGACATGGGCCGAGTCATGACAGCTCCGTTTCGATTTGATTTTTAAATCGGCGTAGGCCCCTAATATACAGGGACAACTTCGCACCGCCCAGTGTGGCTGTAGATGTTTCCAATTAGGCAAGGCGGAAACACGGTGTGGACATGAATTTGGCAGCAATGCGTTTCGTCACACATCAAACGTTCACTTAGATTTGCCGTATGACAGTGGTTGATGCGGAGTTTAGATAAAGTGTCTACGTCTATAAGTTAACTCAGCCTAACTAGAATCGTAGAAAGCGCTGATCCAGGTCAAATCTATTGAGACAGAGATGTTGGTAGTAAACCCTTGACAAATGAGAGGCTCGAGTCATGTCATGTGGGAGGTGCACTGTCAGTGACCGGAATATATACACTTGAGTTGATATCGTATTGAACCAACGTTCATCTTGATATTGTATCCAACCAACGATATCTTGATATCGTATCAGATCAACGTATATTATAACCAGTGAGTGCAGTCTCGTGGTGCAGAGGCTAGAGCTTCGGACTCTCAACCGAGAGAACCCGGGTTTGAATCCCGTGGGGCGGGTGTCGAACCTTGGACATCCTGAGGACTGGAAACTGCGCTATATAAGAACCTACCTTTACTTTGAACCAGTTCTAACATGCAACAACAACATTAGTCATATAATGATGGCATAGGTGGTGATACCTACAGTACAAAACAATAATTCATCCATCAGTTAACATAATCATAACTAGTTGTTACTCAAAAATCGCTTTTATTGCACACAAATACTTTGACTAAGCCATATCCTAGAGGGAATGTTTACCGCAAGGCGCAAGTGAAAGACAGTGCTGTGACTCACGCGCTCCTAGGAGGACGTTTGACGTAGAGTTGTGTAACTCAGTATAATCGTAGACGACACACAGGGCGCTGCTACCTATATTAAATGTCACAAAGCAAATTGTGACCAATGAAACTGTACGGAATTTTATAACAGCTTGTGAAAACTCACTGGACGTGGGCCGGAAATACAGGAACATCCGGAAACTCACGAATTGACATTTTTTAATATTGTACACATCAAAGTCCCTTTTATATAATAAAACCAGCTACACATACATGATTTAAATAATTATTTATGTTAACTTCATTATCATAAGAATTATTAATTGTAATAAACGGGAACATTGACATATACATTAATCTCCATGGAAAAAGAAATCGAGCTGGATGCGTGTGTACGTAGCGTAAACGTATCAATCGTATCGAACCGACGTGGATTGTGCAGGCACAAATGACTCTTCTTCTCCCTCGCTCGTCGGCTATGATTGCTAGTTGGTTGATTTTAAACAGCCTAGTGTCGCTTCGTGTCATCGACCGAAACAGTCTAAACTCCGATTCCTAGATAGTTAACATAAACGGGAGCCTGTACTGAATGCGTTTCTTCTGTCTTCGTTACGATCGCTTCCTACGACTTTGTTAATATTAATACTTACAATAATAGTAATAATACTAATAATTATTATTATAAATAACAATACTAACAACAACAATAAGAGCACTTTTAGGGCATCACAGTTCCAGGTGACTCTGTTCAAAGGCGCTAACATAAAGAAAGTTAAAAGAGTCAAGACTATAAAGCATAAAACATAGCATTAATACATAAGATCAAGAAAACATAACATCAAAAGTCCAATCAAATTGTCATTAAGAAATCCAATCCAGCGACAACATTAACCGATTGTGACAGTTCAAGAATAACAGGCTCGCTTAAACAAATATGTTTTCAAGAGTCTTGAAGCGGCATGCAGGGTCACATTCGCGCATCTCACGAGAAAGACTGTTCCAGGGGCGAGGAGCAGCGTTGTTGAAGGCGCGGTCGCCACAATGGCGAGACAGGGTTGCGTTATGAATGTAGAAGCCTTGTTTGGGTAGTTTAGTATCTTCAAGAAGTTCAATCCAGCGACAACATTAAACGGTTGCGACCAGTACATGTCACGTGTTGTTGTTACATGATTATAGCTTCAATGCTTGACGCATGAGCCTCACCCATGAGTTTGTTGTTTGTTCTTCTGTCCTACTAAGCGATTCATACGCGCACACAAACTGACGTAATCATTGTCGTGCACTCACACACACACACACACACACACACACACACACACACACACACACACACACACACACACACACACACACACACACACACACACACACACACACACACACACACACACACACACACACACACACACTCACACACACTCACAGTTACACACACACACACACACACACACACGCACGCGCAAGCACACACACACGCACGCACATGCACGCGCACGCACACACGCACCAACACACACACCAACACACACACACACACACACACACACACACACACACACACACACACACAGAGCCATTCGATATATGTTGTTGTGTGTTTCAGATGAGAACCGCCATCGTCCTGGTCACTCTGCTGATCGCCGTCCTGGCTCAAGGTGAGTGAACGTCCTATCTTTACTACATTCTACACGTGACGTATCGCACACTGGGGCCTATCCACAATTTAAGCATGAAGACAATTAATCGATAATAACACCATTGCATCTCAACGCTACCACTAACAGTCAGCCAAACCGTTCAACATTTCGGCATTTGCGTGATCTGAAAACAATGTGATGGTTCAACGGCTCCATAACTATAATAAAGTCAACATTAGTAGTACAAATCTTAAAACAAGTAACTGAGATCATTCGTATTGCCATATATTTTCAATTAACGAACCATTCCTAGTTACTGCATTGGCCATTATAATTTCGACCTAGTCAGTCCTGCCACCATCAGGATGACTGCACATGGTGCACCCATAAATCAATAACACGACAACGACCTCATTAAAACTACCTACTCTTTCGGTAAGTCAACATTTACTCGCCAAGATTTCGATGCAATGAAGACACACCCATGGCGATTATTACAGGTTGAACAAGACCTTCTGAAATGCTAACATCCGCGAGCTATTTAAGGTCACACGCAACCGTGTATTGTCAACGACATTAGAAGTTTGACAAGAAAGTGCTTACTGCGATATCTGTCTAATACCTCTCTTATCAGAAGCCGATAACACGATCAGTAGCACTACATTTCTGCGTTATCACCTGTTAACATTGTCGATATAAATCAATCGAGATTATTACCTACTAACTTGTGAAGAGGTCGGTAGACGTGAGTGAGATAACGAATCTGATTTATTAAATTCCGAGTAAAAGAAACATATACAATGCATTCAATATCCTTACATTTGACTTCCCATCTGTGGTTGAACAGTTAATGACTCAGGAAACTATCAAAATAATGAATACAGGAAACAAACCCTACACATGTCAGTGTGTGGAATTTAGAATAAATGGTGTCCCTCATTTCATGAAATATGGGAGCGCGCATAATTATATGTTTTGCTTTCAACTGGTATTCCAACTCGATTTTTCGTTTCTTTCAAACAAACACATTAAGTTGAGAATGTTAAAATGCGACTTAAACTGATATGCCCAAAATACATCAATAGTCCACCGTTGTTTAACTGATGTGTAACTCCTCTTTAAAATAGCTATGTTTTATTTAACATACACTCTCACTGGTAACATTTATTTAGTCAATATAAATATTGTTCCAATCGTTTATCGTCATATATACAAATAACTATATTGCTCACATCCTTTACAAGGACCTACATTGCTATGTTGCAAGTTACTCTACCTTCTGTAAATTTGTGAAAACGCAGTCCTACGATGC